>OX451219.1:1372848-1804719 GCA_949628195.1 Phasia obesa
CGCTTAGTTTAGCTAGAAAATGAGTTTTTAGTTTTTCATATAAAAAAATCGAATTTTTTAATAAAAAAATCAATTTTATAAGTGATCACAGATTATTGTCCTTTTGCCTGTAGGACGCTTAGTTTAGCTAGAAAATGAGTTTTTAGTTTTTAATATAAAAAAATCGAATTTTTTTATAAAAAATTCTTTTTTTATGAATTTTATAAGTGATCACAGATTATTGTCCTTTTGCCTGTAGGACGCTTAGTTTAGCTAGAAAATGAGTTTTAAGTTTTTTATATGAAAAAATCGAATTTTTTAATAAAAAAATCAATTTTTTATGAATTTTATAAGTGATCACAGATTATTGTCCTTTTGCCTGTAGGACGCTTAGTTTAGCTAGAAAATGAGTTTTTAGTTTTTCATATAAAAAAATTGAATTTTTCAATAAAAAATTCAATTTTTTAAGAATTTTATAAATGATCACAGATTATTGTCCTTTTGCCTGTAGGACGCTTAGTTTAGCTAGAAAATGAGTTTTAAGTTTTTCATATAAAAAAATCGAATTTTTTAATAAAAAATTCTTTTTTATGAATTTTATAAGTGATCACAGATTATTGTCCTTTTGCCTGTAGGACGCTTAGTTTAGCTAGAAAATGAGTTTTTAGTTTTTTCATATAAAAAAATCGAATTTTTTAATAAAAAAATCAATTTTATAATTGATCACAGATTATTGTCCTTTTGCCTGTAGGACGCTTAGTTTAGCTAGAAAATGAGTTTTTAGTTTTTCATATAAAAAAATCGAATTTTTTAATAAAAAATTCTTTTTTATGAATTTTATAAGTGATCACAGATTATTGTCCTTTTGCCTGTAGGACGCTTAGTTTAGCTAGAAAATGAGTTTTTAGTTTTTTCATATAAAAAAATCGAATTTTTTAATAAAAAAATCAATTTTATAAGTGATCACAGATTATTGTCCTTTTGCCTGTAGGACGCTTAGTTTAGCTAGAAAATGAGTTTTTAGTTTTTCATATAAAAAAATCGAATTTTTTAATAAAAAAATCAATTTTATAAGTGATCACAGATTATTGTCCTTTTGCCTGTAGGACGCTTAGTTTAGCTAGAAAATGAGTTTTTAGTTTTTCATATAAAAAAATCGAATTTTTTAATAAAAAATTATTTTTTAATGAATTTTTTAAGTGATCACAGATTATTGTCCTTTTGCCTGTAGGACGCTTAGTTTAGCTAGAAAATGAGTTTTTAGTTTTTAATATAAAAAAATCGAATTTTTTTATAAAAAATTCTTTTTTTATGAATTTTATAAGTGATCACAGATTATTGTCCTTTTGCCTGTAGGACGCTTAGTTTAGCTAGAAAATGAGTTTTAAGTTTTTTATATGAAAAAATCGAATTTTTTAATGAAAAAATCGAATTTTTTAATAAAAAAATCAATTTTTTATGAATTTTATAAGTGATCACAGATTATTGTCCTTTTGCCTGTAGGACGCTTAGTTTAGCTAGAAAATGAGTTTTTAGTTTTTCATATAAAAAAATTGAATTTTTCAATAAAAAATTCAATTTTTTAAGAATTTTATAATGATCACAGATTATTGTCCTTTTGCCTGTAGGACGCTTAGTTTAGCTAGAAAATGAGTTTTAAGTTTTTCATATAAAAAAATCGAATTTTTTAATAAAAAATTCTTTTTTATGAATTTTATAAGTGATCACAGATTATTGTCCTTTTGCCTGTAGGACGCTTAGTTTAGCTAGAAAATGAGTTTTTAGTTTTTTCATATAAAAAAATCGAATTTTTTAATAAAAAAATCAATTTTATAAGTGATCACAGATTATTGTCCTTTTGCCTGTAGGACGCTTAGTTTAGCTAGAAAATGAGTTTTTAGTTTTTCATATAAAAAAATTGAATTTTTTAATAAAAAATTATTTTTTTATGAATTTTATAAGTGATCACAGATTATTGTCTTTTTGCCTGTAGGACGCTTAGTTTAGCTAGAAAATGAGTTTTTAGTTTTTCATATAAAAAAATCGAATTTTTTTAATAAAAAAATCAATTATATAAGTGATCGCAGATTATTGTCTTTTTGCCTGTAGGACGCTTAGTTTAGCTAGAAAATGACTTATTAGTTTTTCATATAAAAAAATCGAATTCAATTTTTTAAGAATTTTATAAGTGATCCCAGATTATTGCCCTTTTGCCTGTAGGACGATTAGTTTAGCTAGAAAATGAGTTTTTAGTTTTTCATATAAAAAAATCGAATTTTTAAATAAAAAATTATTTTTCTATGAATTTTATAAGTGATCACAGATTTTGGTCGTTTTACCTGTAGGACGCTTAGTTTATCTAGAAAATGAGTTTTAAGTTTTTTATATGAAAAAATCGAATTTTTCAATAAAAAATTCAATTTTTTAAGAATTTAATAAATGATCACAGATTATTGTCCTTTTGCCTGTAGGACGCTTAGTTTAGCTAGAAAATGAGTTTTAAGTTTTTCATATAAAAAAATCGAATTTTTTAATAAAAAATTCTTTTTTTATGAATTTTATAAGTGATCACATATTATTGTCCTTTTGCCTGTAGGACGCTTAGTTTAGCTAGAAAATGAGTTTTTAGTTTTTTCATATAAAAAAATCGAATTTTTTAATAAAAAAATCAATTTTATAAGTGATCACAGATTATTGTCCTTTTGCCTGTAGGACGCTTAGTTTAGCGTGTTTTTAGTTTTTCATATAAAAAAATCGAATTTTTTAATAAAAAATTCTTTTTTTATGAATTTTATAAGTGATCACAGATTTTGGTCCTTTTGCCTGTAGGACGCTTAGTTTAGCTAGAAAATGAGTTTTTAGTTTTTCATATAAAAAAATCGAATTTTTTAATAAAAAAATCAATTTTATAAGTGATCACAGATTATTGTCCTTTTGCCTGTAGGACGCTTAGTTTAGCTAGAAAATGAGTTTTTAGTTTTTCATATAAAAAAATCGAATTTTTTAATAAAAAATTCTTTTTTATGAATTTTATAAGTGATCACAGATTATTGTCCTTTTGCCTGTAGGACGCTTAGTTTAGCTAGAAAATGAGTTTTAAGTTTTTCATATAAAAAAATCGAATTTTTTAATAAAAAATTCTTTTTTATGAATTTTATAAGTGATCACAGATTATTGTCCTTTTGCCTGTAGGACGCTTAGTTTAGCTAGAAAATGAGTTTTTAGTTTTTCATATAAAAAAATCGAATTTTTTAATAAAAAAATCAATTTTATAAGTGATCACAGATTATTGTCCTTTTGCCTGTAGGACGCTTAGTTTAGCTAGAAAATGAGTTTTTAGTTTTTCATATAAAAAAAATCGAATTTTTTAATAAAAAATTATTTTTTAATGAATTTTTTAAGTGATCACAGATTATTGTCCTTTTGCCTGTAGGACGCTTAGTTTAGCTAGAAAATGAGTTTTTAGTTTTTAATATAAAAAAATCGAATTTTTTTATAAAAAATTCTTTTTTTATGAATTTTATAAGTGATCACAGATTATTGTCCTTTTGCCTGTAGGACGCTTAGTTTAGCTAGAAAATGAGTTTTAAGTTTTTTATATGAAAAAATCGAATTTTTTAATAAAAAAATCAATTTTTTATGAATTTTATAAGTGATCACAGATTATTGTCCTTTTGCCTGTAGGACGCTTAGTTTAGCTAGAAAATGAGTTTTTAGTTTTTCATATAAAAAAATTTAATTTTTTAATAAAAAATTCAATTTTTTAAGAATTTTATAAATGATCACAGATTATTGTCCTTTTGCCTGTAGGACGCTTAGTTTAGCTAGAAAATGAGTTTTAAGTTTTTCATATAAAAAAATCGAATTTTTTAATAAAAAATTCTTTTTTATGAATTTTATAAGTGATCACAGATTATTGTCCTTTTGCCTGTAGGACGCTTAGTTTAGCTAGAAAATGAGTTTTTAGTTTTTTCATATAAAAAAATCGAATTTTTTAATAAAAAAATCAATTTTATAAGTGATCACAGATTATTGTCCTTTTGCCTGTAGGACGCTTAGTTTAGCTAGAAAATGAGTTTTTAGTTTTTCATATAAAAAAATCGAATTTTTTAATAAAAAATTCTTTTTTATGAATTTTATAAGTGATCACAGATTATTGTCCTTTTGCCTGTAGGACGCTTAGTTTAGCTAGAAAATGAGTTTTTAGTTTTTTCATATAAAAAAATCGAATTTTTTAATAAAAAAATCAATTTTATGAGTGATCACAGATTATTGTCCTTTTGCCTGTAGGACGCTTAGTTTAGCTAGAAAATGAGTTTTTAGTTTTTCATATAAAAAAATCGAATTTTTTAATAAAAAAATCAATTTTATAAGTGATCACAGATTATTGTCCTTTTGCCTGTAGGACGCTTAGTTTAGCTAGAAAATGAGTTTTTAGTTTTTCATATAAAAAAATCGAATTTTTTAATAAAAAATTATTTTTTAATGAATTTTTTAAGTGATCACAGATTATTGTCCTTTTGCCTGTAGGACGCTTAGTTTAGCTAGAAAATGAGTTTTTAGTTTTTAATATAAAAAAATCGAATTTTTTTATAAAAAATTCTTTTTTTATGAATTTTATAAGTGATCACAGATTATTGTCCTTTTGCCTGTAGGACGCTTAGTTTAGCTAGAAAATGAGTTTTAAGTTTTTTATATGAAAAAATCGAATTTTTTAATGAAAAAATCGAATTTTTTAATAAAAAAATCAATTTTTTATGAATTTTATAAGTGATCACAGATTATTGTCCTTTTGCCTGTAGGACGCTTAGTTTAGCTAGAAAATGAGTTTTTAGTTTTTCATATAAAAAAATTGAATTTTTCAATAAAAAATTCAATTTTTTAAGAATTTTATAAATGATCACAGATTATTGTCCTTTTGCCTGTAGGACGCTTAGTTTAGCTAGAAAATGAGTTTTAAGTTTTTCATATAAAAAAATCGAATTTTTTAATAAAAAATTCTTTTTTATGAATTTTATAAGTGATCACAGATTATTGTCCTTTTGCCTGTAGGACGCTTAGTTTAGCTAGAAAATGAGTTTTTAGTTTTTTCATATAAAAAAATCGAATTTTTTAATAAAAAAATCAATTTTATAAGTGATCACAGATTATTGTCCTTTTGCCTGTAGGACGCTTAGTTTAGCTAGAAAATGAGTTTTTAGTTTTTCATATAAAAAAATTGAATTTTTTAATAAAAAATTATTTTTTTATGAATTTTATAAGTGATCACAGATTATTGTCTTTTTGCCTGTAGGACGCTTAGTTTAGCTAGAAAATGAGTTTTTAGTTTTTCATATAAAAAAATCGAATTTTTTTAATAAAAAAATCAATTATATAAGTGATCACAGATTATTGTCTTTTTGCCTGTAGGACGCTTAGTTTAGCTAGAAAATGACTTATTAGTTTTTCATATAAAAAAATCGAATTTTTTTAATAAAAAAATCAATTATATAAGTGATCGCAGATTATTGTCTTTTTGCCTGTAGGACGCTTAGTTTAGCTAGAAAATGACTTATTAGTTTTTCATATAAAAAAATCGAATTCAATTTTTTAAGAATTTTATAAGTGATCCCAGATTATTGCCCTTTTGCCTGTAGGACGATTAGTTTAGCTAGAAAATGAGTTTTTAGTTTTTCATATAAAAAAATCGAATTTTTAAATAAAAAATTATTTTTCTATGAATTTTATAAGTGATCACAGATTTTGGTCGTTTTACCTGTAGGACGCTTAGTTTAGCTAGAAAATGAGTTTTAAGTTTTTTATATGAAAAAATCGAATTTTTCAATAAAAAATTCAATTTTTTAAGAATTTTATAAATGATCACAGATTATTGTCCTTTTGCCTGTAGGACGCTTAGTTTAGCTAGAAAATGAGTTTTAAGTTTTTCATATAAAAAAATCGAATTTTTTAATAAAAAATTCTTTTTTTATGAATTTTATAAGTGATCACATATTATTGTCCTTTTGCCTGTAGGACGCTTAGTTTAGCTAGAAAATGAGTTTTTAGTTTTTTCATATAAAAAAATCGAATTTTTTAATAAAAAAATCAATTTTATAAGTGATCACAGATTATTGTCCTTTTGCCTGTAGGACGCTTAGTTTAGCGTGTTTTTAGTTTTTCATATAAAAAAATCGAATTTTTTAATAAAAAATTCTTTTTTTATGAATTTTATAAGTGATCACAGATTTTGGTCCTTTTGCCTGTAGGACGCTTAGTTTAGCTAGAAAATGAGTTTTTAGTTTTTCATATAAAAAAATCGAATTTTTTAATAAAAAAATCAATTTTATAAGTGATCACAGATTATTGTCCTTTTGCCTGTAGGACGCTTAGTTTAGCTAGAAAATGACTTATTAGTATATAAAAAAATCGAATTTTTTTAATAAAAAAATCAATTATATAAGTGATCACAGATTATTGTCTTTTTGCCTGTAGGACGCTTAGTTTAGCTAGAAAATGAGTTTTTAGTTTTTCATATAAAAAAATCGAATTTTTTAATAAAAAAATCAATTTTATAAGTGATCACAGATTTTGGTCGTTTTACCTGTAGGACGCTTAGTTTAGCTAGAAAATGAGTTTTAAGTTTTTTATATGAAAAAATCGAATTTTTCAATAAAAAATTCAATTTTTTAAGAATTTTATAAATGATCACAGATTATTGTCCTTTTGCCTGTAGGACGCTTAGTTTAGCTAGAAAATGAGTTTTAAGTTTTTCATATAAAAAAATCGAATTTTTTAATAAAAAATTCTTTTTTATGAATTTTATAAGTGATCACAGATTATTGTCCTTTTGCCTGTAGGACGCTTAGTTTAGCTAGAAAATGAGTTTTTAGTTTTTTCATATAAAAAAATCGAATTTTTTAATAAAAAAATCAATTTTATAAGTGATCACAGGACGCTTAGTTTAGCTAGAAAATGAGTTTTTAGTTTTTCATATAAAAAAATCGAATTTTTTAATAAAAAATTCTTTTTTATGAATTTTATAAGTGATCACAGATTATTGTCCTTTTGCCTGTAGGACGCTTAGTTTAGCTAGAAAATGAGTTTTAAGTTTTTCATATAAAAAAATCGAATTTTTTAATAAAAAATTCTTTTTTATGAATTTTATAAGTGATCACAGATTATTGTCCTTTTGCCTGTAGGACGCTTAGTTTAGCTAGAAAATGAGTTTTTAGTTTTTCATATAAAAAAAATCGAATTTTTTAATAAAAAATTATTTTTTAATGAATTTTTTAAGTGATCACAGATTATTGTCCTTTTGCCTGTAGGACGCTTAGTTTAGCTAGAAAATGAGTTTTTAGTTTTTAATATAAAAAAATCGAATTTTTTTATAAAAAATTCTTTTTTTATGAATTTTATAAGTGATCACAGATTATTGTCCTTTTGCCTGTAGGACGCTTAGTTTAGCTAGAAAATGAGTTTTAAGTTTTTTATATGAAAAAATCGAATTTTTTAATGAAAAAATCGAATTTTTTAATAAAAAAATCAATTTTTTATGAATTTTATAAGTGATCACAGATTATTGTCCTTTTGCCTGTAGGACGCTTAGTTTAGCTAGAAAATGAGTTTTTAGTTTTTCATATAAAAAAATTGAATTTTTCAATAAAAAATTCAATTTTTTAAGAATTTTATAAATGATCACAGATTATTGTCCTTTTGCCTGTAGGACGCTTAGTTTAGCTAGAAAAATGAGTTTTAAGTTTTTCATATAAAAAAATCGAATTTTTTAATAAAAAATTCTTTTTTATGAATTTTATAAGTGATCACAGATTATTGTCCTTTTGCCTGTAGGACGCTTAGTTTAGCTAGAAAATGAGTTTTTAGTTTTTTCATATAAAAAAATCGAATTTTTTAATAAAAAAATCAATTTTATAAGTGATCACAGATTATTGTCCTTTTGCCTGTAGGACGCTTAGTTTAGCTAGAAAATGAGTTTTTAGTTTTTCATATAAAAAAATTGAATTTTTTAATAAAAAATTATTTTTTTATGAATTTTATAAGTGATCACAGATTATTGTCTTTTTGCCTGTAGGACGCTTAGTTTAGCTAGAAAATGAGTTTTTAGTTTTTCATATAAAAAAATCGAATTTTTTTAATAAAAAAATCAATTATATAAGTGATCACAGATTATTGTCTTTTTGCCTGTAGGACGCTTAGTTTAGCTAGAAAATGACTTATTAGTTTTTCATATAAAAAAATCGAATTTTTTTAATAAAAAAATCAATTATATAAGTGATCGCAGATTATTGTCTTTTTGCCTGTAGGACGCTTAGTTTAGCTAGAAAATGACTTATTAGTTTTTCATATAAAAAAAATCGAATTTTTTTAATAAAAAAATCAATTATATAAGTGATCCCAGATTATTGCCCTTTTGCCTGTAGGACGATTAGTTTAGCTAGAAAATGAGTTTTTAGTTTTTCATATAAAAAAATCGAATTTTTAAATAAAAAATTATTTTTCTATGAATTTTATAAGTGATCACAGATTTTGGTCGTTTTACCTGTAGGACGCTTAGTTTAGCTAGAAAATGAGTTTTAAGTTTTTTATATGAAAAAATCGAATTTTTCAATAAAAAATTCAATTTTTTAAGAATTTTATAAATGATCACAGATTATTGTCCTTTTGCCTGTAGGACGCTTAGTTTAGCTAGAAAATGAGTTTTAAGTTTTTCATATAAAAAAATCGAATTTTTTAATAAAAAATTCTTTTTTTATGAATTTTATAAGTGATCACATATTATTGTCCTTTTGCCTGTAGGACGCTTAGTTTAGCTAGAAAATGAGTTTTTAGTTTTTTTCATATAAAAAAATCGAATTTTTTAATAAAAAAATCAATTTTATAAGTGATCACAGATTATTGTCCTTTTGCCTGTAGGACGCTTAGTTTAGCTAGAAAATGAGTTTTTAGTTTTTCATATAAAAAAATCGAATTTTTTAATAAAAAAATCAATTTTATAAGTGATCACAGATTATTGTCCTTTTGCCTGTAGGACGCTTAGTTTAGCTAGAAAATGAGTTTTTAGTTTTTCATATAAAAAAATCGAATTTTTTAATAAAAAATTATTTTTTAATGAATTTTTTAAGTGATCACAGATTATTGTCCTTTTGCCTGTAGGACGCTTAGTTTAGCTAGAAAATGAGTTTTTAGTTTTTAATATAAAAAAATCGAATTTTTTTATAAAAAATTCTTTTTTTATGAATTTTATAAGTGATCACAGATTATTGTCCTTTTGCCTGTAGGACGCTTAGTTTAGCGTGTTTTTAGTTTTTCATATAAAAAAATCGAATTTTTTAATAAAAAATTCTTTTTTTATGAATTTTATAAGTGATCACAGATTTTGGTCCTTTTGCCTGTAGGACGCTTAGTTTAGCTAGAAAATGAGTTTTTAGTTTTTCATATAAAAAAATCGAATTTTTTAATAAAAAAATCAATTATATAAGTGATCACAGATTATTGTCTTTTTGCCTGTAGGACGCTTAGTTTAGCTAGAAAATTACTTATTAGTTTTTCATATAAAAAAATCGAATTTTTTAATAAAAAATTCTTTTTTTTTATGAATTTTATAAGTGATCACAGATTATTGTCCTTTTGCCTGTAGGACGCTTAGTTTAGCTAGAAGATGAGTTTTAAGTTTTTTATATGAAAAAATCGAATTTTTTAATAAAAAAATCAATTTTTTATGAATTTTATAAGTGATCACAGATTATTGTCCTTTTTCCTGTAGGACGCTTAGTTTAGCTAGAAAATGAGTTTTTAGTTTTTTCATATAAAAAAATCGAATTTTTTAATAAAAAAATCAATTTTATAAGTGATCACAGATTATTGTCCTTTTGCCTGTAGGACGCTTAGTTTAGCTAGAAAATGAGTTTTTAGTTTTATCATATAAAAAAATCGAATTTTTTAATAAAAAAATCAATTTTATAAGTGATCACAGATTATTGTCCTTTTGCCTGTAGGACGCTTAGTTTAGCTAGAAAATGAGTTTTTAGTTTTTCATATAAAAAAATCGAATTTTTTAATAAAAAAATCAATTTTATAAGTGATCACAGATTATTGTCCTTTTGCCTGTAGGACGCTTAGTTTAGCTAGAAAATGAGTTTTTAGTTTTTAATATAAAAAAATCGAATTTTTTAATAAAAAATTATTTTTTTATGAATTTTATAAGTGATCACAGATTATTGTCCTTTTGCCTGTAGGACGCTTAGTTTAGCGTGTTTTTAGTTTTTCATATAAAAAAATCGAATTTTTTAATAAAAAATTCTTTTTTATGAATTTTATAAGTGATCACAGATTTTGGTCCTTTTGTAGGACGCTTAGTTTAGCTAGAAAATGAGTTTTTAGTTTAGCTAGAAAATGAGTTTTTAGTTTTTCATATAAAAAAATCGAATTTTTTCGAGTTTTAAGTTTTTTATATGAAAAAATCGAATTTTTTAATAAAAAAAAATCAATTTTTTATGAATTTTATAAGTGATCACAGATTATTGTCCTTTTGCCTGTAGGACGCTTAGTTTAGCTAGAAAATGAGTTTTTAGTTTTTCATATAAAAAAATTGAATTTTTCAATAAAAAATTCAATTTTTTAAGAATTTTATAAATGATCACAGATTATTGTCCTTTTGCCTGTAGGACGCTTAGTTTAGCTAGAAAATGAGTTTTAAGTTTTTCATATAAAAAAATCGAATTTTTTAATAAAAAATTCTTTTTTATGAATTTTATAAGTGATCACAGATTATTGTCCTTTTGCCTGTAGGACGCTTAGTTTAGCTAGAAAATGAGTTTTAAGTTTTTCATATAAAAAAATCGAATTTTTTAATAAAAAATTCTTTTTTATGAATTTTATAAGTGATCACAGATTATTGTCCTTTTGCCTGTAGGACGCTTAGTTTAGCTAGAAAATGAGTTTTTAGTTTTTCATATAAAAAAATCGAATTTTTTAATAAAAAAATCAATTTTATAAGTGATCACAGATTATTGTCCTTTTGCCTGTAGGACGCTTAGTTTAGCTAGAAAATGAGTTTTTAGTTTTTCATATAAAAAAAATCGAATTTTTTAATAAAAAATTATTTTTTAATGAATTTTTTAAGTGATCACAGATTATTGTCCTTTTGCCTGTAGGACGCTTAGTTTAGCTAGAAAATGAGTTTTTAGTTTTTAATATAAAAAAATCGAATTTTTTTATAAAAAATTCTTTTTTTATGAATTTTATAAGTGATCACAGATTATTGTCCTTTTGCCTGTAGGACGCTTAGTTTAGCTAGAAAATGAGTTTTAAGTTTTTTATATGAAAAAATCGAATTTTTTAATAAAAAAATCAATTTTTTATGAATTTTATAAGTGATCACAGATTATTGTCCTTTTGCCTGTAGGACGCTTAGTTTAGCTAGAAAATGAGTTTTTAGTTTTTCATATAAAAAAATTGAATTTTTCAATAAAAAATTCAATTTTTTAAGAATTTTATAAATGATCACAGATTATTGTCCTTTTGCCTGTAGGACGCTTAGTTTAGCTAGAAAATGAGATTTAAGTTTTTCATATAAAAAAATCGAATTTTTTAATAAAAAATTCTTTTTTATGAATTTTATAAGTGATCACAGATTATTGTCCTTTTGCCTGTAGGACGCTTAGTTTAGCTAGAAAATGAGTTTTTAGTTTTTTCATATAAAAAAATCGAATTTTTTAATAAAAAAATCAATTTTATAAGTGATCACAGATTATTGTCCTTTTGCCTGTAGGACGCTTAGTTTAGCTAGAAAATGAGTTTTTAGTTTTTCATATAAAAAAATCGAATTTTTTAATAAAAAATTCTTTTTTATGAATTTTATAAGTGATCACAGATTATTGTCCTTTTGCCTGTAGGACGCTTAGTTTAGCTAGAAAATGAGTTTTTAGTTTTTTCATATAAAAAAATCGAATTTTTTAATAAAAAAATCAATTTTATAAGTGATCACAGATTATTGTCCTTTTGCCTGTAGGACGCTTAGTTTAGCTAGAAAATGAGTTTTAGTTTTTCATATAAAAAAATCGAATTTTTTAATAAAAAAATCAATTTTATAAGTGATCACAGATTATTGTCCTTTTGCCTGTAGGACGCTTAGTTTAGCTAGAAAATGAGTTTTTAGTTTTTCATATAAAAAAATCGAATTTTTTAATAAAAAATTATTTTTTAATGAATTTTTTAAGTGATCACAGATTATTGTCCTTTTGCCTGTAGGACGCTTAGTTTAGCTAGAAAATGAGTTTTTAGTTTTTAATATAAAAAAATCGAATTTTTTTATAAAAAATTCTTTTTTTATGAATTTTATAAGTGATCACAGATTATTGTCCTTTTGCCTGTAGGACGCTTAGTTAGCTAGAAAATGAGTTTTAAGTTTTTTATATGAAAAAATCGAATTTTTTAATAAAAAAATCAATTTTTTATGAATTTTATAAGTGATCACAGATTATTGTCCTTTTGCCTGTAGGACGCTTAGTTTAGCTAGAAAATGAGTTTTTAGTTTTTCATATAAAAAAATTGAATTTTTCAATAAAAAATTCAATTTTTTAAGAATTTTATAAATGATCACAGATTATTGTCCTTTTGCCTGTAGGACGCTTAGTTTAGCTAGAAAATGAGTTTTAAGTTTTTCATATAAAAAAATCGAATTTTTTAATAAAAAATTCTTTTTATGAATTTTATAAGTGATCACAGATTATTGTCCTTTTGCCTGTAGGACGCTTAGTTTAGCTAGAAAATGAGTTTTTAGTTTTATCATATAAAAAAATCGAATTTTTTAATAAAAAAATCAATTTTATAAGTGATCACAGATTATTGTCCTTTTGCCTGTAGGGCGCTTAGTTTAGCTAGAAAATGAGTTTTTAGTTTTTCATATAAAAAAATCGAATTTTTTAATAAAAAAATCAATTTTATAAGTGATCACAGATTATTGTCCTTTTGCCTGTAGGACGCTTAGTTTAGCTAGAAAATGAGTTTTTAGTTTTTAATATAAAAAAATCGAATTTTTTAATAAAAAATTATTTTTTTATGAATTTTATAAGTGATCACAGATTATTGTCCTTTTGCCTGTAGGACGCTTAGTTTAGCGTGTTTTTAGTTTTTCATATAAAAAAATCGAATTTTTTTAATAAAAAATTCTTTTTTATGAATTTTATAAGTGATCACAGATTTTGGTCCTTTTGCCTGTAGGACGCTTAGTTTAGCTAGAAAATGAGTTTTTAGTTTAGCTAGAAAATGAGTTTTTAGTTTTTCATATAAAAAAATCGAATTTTTTCGAGTTTTATGTTTTTTATATGAAAAAATCGAATTTTTTAATAAAAAAAAATCAATTTTTTATGAATTTTATAAGTGATCACAGATTATTGTCCTTTTGCCTGTAGGACGCTTAGTTTAGCTAGAAAATGAGTTTTTAGTTTTTCATATAAAAAAATTGAATTTTTCAATAAAAAATTCAATTTTTTAAGAATTTTATAAATGATCACAGATTATTGTCCTTTTGCCTGTAGGACGCTTAGTTTAGCTAGAAAATGAGTTTTAAGTTTTTCATATAAAAAAATCGAATTTTTTAATAAAAAATTCTTTTTTATGAATTTTATAAGTGATCACAGATTATTGTCCTTTTGCCTGTAGGACGCTTAGTTTAGCTAGAAAATGAGTTTTTAGTTTTTTCATATAAAAAAATCGAATTTTTTAATAAAAAAATCAATTTTATAAGTGATCACAGATTATTGTCCTTTTGCCTGTAGGACGCTTAGTTTAGCTAGAAAATGAGTTTTTAGTTTTTTCATATAAAAAAATCGAATTTTTTAATAAAAAATTATTTTTTTATGAATTTTATAAGTGATCACAGATTATTGTCTTTTTGCCTGTAGGACGCTTAGTTTAGCTAGAAAATGAGTTTTTAGTTTTTCATATAAAAAAATCGAATTTTTTTAATAAAAAAATCAATTATATAAGTGATCACAGATTATTGTCTTTTTGCCTGTAGGACGCTTAGTTTAGCTAGAAAATGACTTATTAGTTTTTCATATAAAAAAATCGAATTTTTTTAATAAAAAAATCAATTATATAAGTGATCGCAGATTATTGTCTTTTTGCCTGTAGGACGCTTAGTTTAGCTAGAAAATGACTTATTAGTTTTTCATATAAAAAAATCGAATTCAATTTTTTAAGAATTTTATAAGTGATCCCAGATTATTGCCCTTTTGCCTGTAGGACGATTAGTTTAGCTAGAAAATGAGTTTTTAGTTTTTCATATAAAAAAATCGAATTTTTAAATAAAAAATTATTTTTCTATGAATTTTATAAGTGATCACAGATTTTGGTCGTTTTACCTGTAGGACGCTTAGTTTAGCTAGAAAATGAGTTTTAAGTTTTTTATATGAAAAAATCGAATTTTTCAATAAAAAATTCAATTTTTAAGAATTTTATAAATGATCACAGATTATTGTCCTTTTGCCTGTAGGACGCTTAGTTTAGCTAGAAAATGAGTTTTAAGTTTTTCATATAAAAAAATCGAATTTTTTAATAAAAAATTCTTTTTTTATGAATTTTATAAGTGATCACATATTATTGTCCTTTTGCCTGTAGGACGCTTAGTTTAGCTAGAAAATGAGTTTTTAGTTTTTTCATATAAAAAAATCGAATTTTTTAATAAAAAAATCAATTTTATAAGTGATCACAGATTATTGTCCTTTTGCCTGTAGGACGCTTAGTTTAGCGTGTTTTTAGTTTTTCATATAAAAAAATCGAATTTTTTAATAAAAAATTCTTTTTTTATGAATTTTATAAGTGATCACAGATTTTGGTCCTTTTGCCTGTAGGACGCTTAGTTTAGCTAGAAAATGAGTTTTTAGTTTTTCATATAAAAAAATCGAATTTTTTAATAAAAAAATCAATTTTATAAGTGATCACAGATTATTGTCCTTTTGCCTGTAGGACGCTTAGTTTAGCTAGAAAATGACTTATTAGTATATAAAAAAATCGAATTTTTTTAATAAAAAAATCAATTATATAAGTGATCACAGATTATTGTCTTTTTGCCTGTAGGACGCTTAGTTTAGCTAGAAAATTACTTATTAGTTTTTCATATAAAAAAATCGAATTTTTTAATAAAAAATTCTTTTTTTTATGAATTTTATAAGTGATCACAGATTATTGTCCTTTTGCCTGTAGGACGCTTAGTTTAGCTAGAAGATGAGTTTTAAGTTTTTTATATGAAAAAATCGAATTTTTTAATAAAAAAAATCAATTTTTTATGAATTTTATAAGTGATCACAGATTATTGTCCTTTTTCCTGTAGGACGCTTAGTTTAGCTAGAAAATGAGTTTTTAGTTTTTCATATAAAAAAATTGAATTTTTCAATAAAAAATTCAATTTTTTAAGAATTTTATAAATGATCACAGATTATTGTCCTTTTGCCTGTAGGACGCTTAGTTTAGCTAGAAAATGAGTTTTAAGTTTTTCATATAAAAAAATCGAATTTTTTAATAAAAAATTCTTTTTTATGAATTTTATAAGTGATCACAGATTATTGTCCTTTTGCCTGTAGGACGCTTAGTTTAGCTAGAAAATGAGTTTTTAGTTTTTTCATATAAAAAAATCGAATTTTTTAATAAAAAAATCAATTTTATAAGTGATCACAGATTATTGTCCTTTTGCCTGTAGGACGCTTAGTTTAGCGTGTTTTTAGTTTTTCATATAAAAAAATCGAATTTTTTAATAAAAAATTCTTTTTTTATGAATTTTATAAGTGATCACAGATTTTGGTCCTTTTGCCTGTAGGACGCTTAGTTTAGCTAGAAAATGAGTTTTTAGTTTTTCATATAAAAAAATCGAATTTTTTAATAAAAAAATCAATTTTATAAGTGATCACAGATTATTGTCCTTTTGCCTGTAGGACGCTTAGTTTAGCTAGAAAATGACTTATTAGTATATAAAAAAATCGAATTTTTTTAATAAAAAAATCAATTATATAAGTGATCACAGATTATTGTCTTTTTGCCTGTAGGACGCTTAGTTTAGCTAGAAAATTACTTATTAGTTTTTCATATAAAAAAATCGAATTTTTTAATAAAAAATTCTTTTTTTTATGAATTTTATAAGTGATCACAGATTATTGTCCTTTTGCCTGTAGGACGCTTAGTTTAGCTAGAAGATGAGTTTTAAGTTTTTTATATGAAAAAATCGAATTTTTTAATAAAAAAAATCAATTTTTTATGAATTTTATAAGTGATCACAGATTATTGTCCTTTTGCCTGTAGGACGCTTAGTTTAGCTAGAAAATGAGTTTTTAGTTTTATCATATAAAAAAATCGAATTTTTTAATAAAAAAATCAATTTTATAAGTGATCACAGATTATTGTCCTTTTGCCTGTAGGACGCTTAGTTTAGCTAGAAAATGAGTTTTTAGTTTTTCATATAAAAAAATCGAATTTTTTAATAAAAAAATCAATTTTATAAGTGATCACAGATTATTGTCCTTTTGCCTGTAGGACGCTTAGTTTAGCTAGAAAATGAGTTTTTAGTTTTTAATATAAAAAAATCGAATTTTTTAATAAAAAATTATTTTTTTATGAATTTTATAAGTGATCACAGATTATTGTCCTTTTGCCTGTAGGACGCTTAGTTTAGCGTGTTTTTAGTTTTTCATATAAAAAAATCGAATTTTTTAATAAAAAATTCTTTTTTATGAATTTTATAAGTGATCACAGATTTTGGTCCTTTTGCCTGTAGGACGCTTAGTTTAGCTAGAAAATGAGTTTTTAGTTTAGCTAGAAAATGAGTTTTTAGTTTTTCATATAAAAAAATCGAATTTTTTCGAGTTTTAAGTTTTTTATATGAAAAAATCGAATTTTTTAATAAAAAAAAATCAATTTTTTATGAATTTTATAAGTGATCACAGATTATTGTCCTTTTGCCTGTAGGACGCTTAGTTTAGCTAGAAAATGAGTTTTTAGTTTTTCATATAAAAAAATTGAATTTTTCAATAAAAAATTCAATTTTTTAAGAATTTTATAAATGATCACAGATTATTGTCCTTTTGCCTGTAGGACGCTTAGTTTAGCTAGAAAATGAGTTTTAAGTTTTTCATATAAAAAAATCGAATTTTTTAATAAAAAATTCTTTTTTATGAATTTTATAAGTGATCACAGATTATTGTCCTTTTGCCTGTAGGACGCTTAGTTTAGCTAGAAAATGAGTTTTTAGTTTTTTCATATAAAAAAATCGAATTTTTTAATAAAAAAATCAATTTTATAAGTGATCACAGATTATTGTCCTTTTGCCTGTAGGACGCTTAGTTTAGCTAGAAAATGAGTTTTTAGTTTTTCATATAAAAAAATCGAATTTTTTAATAAAAAATTATTTTTTTATGAATTTTATAAGTGATCACAGATTATTGTCTTTTTGCCTGTAGGACGCTTAGTTTAGCTAGAAAATGAGTTTTTAGTTTTTCATATAAAAAAATCGAATTTTTTTAATAAAAAAATCAATTATATAAGTGATCACAGATTATTGTCTTTTTGCCTGTAGGACGCTTAGTTTAGCTAGAAAATGACTTATTAGTTTTTCATATAAAAAAATCGAATTTTTTTAATAAAAAAATCAATTATATAAGTGATCGCAGATTATTGTCTTTTTGCCTGTAGGACGCTTAGTTTAGCTAGAAAATGACTTATTAGTTTTTCATATAAAAAAATCGAATTCAATTTTTTAAGAATTTTATAAGTGATCCCAGATTATTGCCCTTTTGCCTGTAGGACGATTAGTTTAGCTAGAAAATGAGTTTTTAGTTTTTCATATAAAAAAATCGAATTTTTAAATAAAAAAATATTTTTCTATGAATTTTATAAGTGATCACAGATTTTGGTCGTTTTACCTGTAGGACGCTTAGTTTAGCTAGAAAATGAGTTTTAAGTTTTTTATATGAAAAAATCGAATTTTTCAATAAAAAATTCAATTTTTTAAGAATTTTATAAATGATCACAGATTATTGTCCTTTTGCCTGTAGGACGCTTAGTTTAGCTAGAAAATGAGTTTTAAGTTTTTCATATAAAAAAATCGAATTTTTTAATAAAAAATTCTTTTTTTATGAATTTTATAAGTGATCACATATTATTGTCCTTTTGCCTGTAGGACGCTTAGTTTAGCTAGAAAATGAGTTTTTAGTTTTTTCATATAAAAAAATCGAATTTTTTAATAAAAAAATCAATTTTATAAGTGATCACAGATTATTGTCCTTTTGCCTGTAGGACGCTTAGTTTAGCGTGTTTTTAGTTTTTCATATAAAAAAATCGAATTTTTTAATAAAAAATTCTTTTTTTATGAATTTTATAAGTGATCACAGATTTTGGTCCTTTTGCCTGTAGGACGCTTAGTTTAGCTAGAAAATGAGTTTTTAGTTTTTCATATAAAAAAATCGAATTTTTTAATAAAAAAATCAATTTTATAAGTGATCACAGATTATTGTCCTTTTGCCTGTAGGACGCTTAGTTTAGCTAGAAAATGACTTATTAGTATATAAAAAAATCGAATTTTTTTAATAAAAAAATCAATTATATAAGTGATCACAGATTATTGTCTTTTTGCCTGTAGGACGCTTAGTTTAGCTAGAAAATTACTTATTAGTTTTTCATATAAAAAAATCGAATTTTTTAATAAAAAATTCTTTTTTTTATGAATTTTATAAGTGATCACAGATTATTGTCCTTTTGCCTGTAGGACGCTTAGTTTAGCTAGAAGATGAGTTTTAAGTTTTTTATATGAAAAAATCGAATTTTTTAATAAAAAAATCAATTTTTTATGAATTTTATAAGTGATCACAGATTATTGTCCTTTTTCCTGTAGGACGCTTAGTTTAGCTAGAAAATGAGTTTTTAGTTTTTCATATAAAAAAATTGAATTTTTCAATAAAAAATTAAATTTTTTAAGAATTTTATAAATGATCACAGATTATTGTCCTTTTGCCTGTAGGACGCTTAGTTTAGCTAGAAAATGAGTTTTTAGTTTTTTCATATAAAAAAATCGAATTTTTTAATAAAAAAATCAATTTTATAAGTGATCACAGATTATTGTCCTTTTGCCTGTAGGACGCTTAGTTTAGCGTGTTTTTAGTTTTTCATATAAAAAAATCGAATTTTTTAATAAAAAATTATTTTTTTATGAATTTTATAAGTGATCACAGATTTTGGTCCTTTTGCCTGTAGGACGCTTAGTTTAGCTAGAAAATTAGTTTTTAGTTTAGCTAGAAAATGAGTTTTTAGTTTTTCATATAAAAAAATCGAATTTTTTCGAGTTTTAAGTTTTTTATATGAAAAAATCGAATTTTTTAATAAAAAAATCAATTTTTTATGAATTTTATAAGTGATCACAGATTATTGTCCTTTTGCCTGTAGGACGCTTAGTTTAGCTAGAAAATGAGTTTTTAGTTTTTCATATAAAAAAATTGAATTTTTCAATAAAAAATTCAATTTTTTAAGAATTTTATAAGTGATCACAGATTATTGTCCTTTTGCCTGTAGGACGCTTAGTTTAGCTAGAAAATGACTTATTAGTATATAAAAAAATCGAATTTTTTTAATAAAAAAATCAATTATATAAGTGATCACAGATTATTGTCTTTTTGCCTGTAGGACGCTTAGTTTAGCTAGAAGATGAGTTTTAAGTTTTTTATATGAAAAAATCGAATTTTTTAATAAAAAAATCAATTTTTTATGAATTTTATAAGTGATCACAGATTATTGTCCTTTTTCCTGTAGGACGCTTAGTTTAGCTAGAAAATGAGTTTTTAGTTTTTAATATAAAAAAATCGAATTTTTTTATAAAAAATTCTTTTTTTATGAATTTTATAAGTGATCACAGATTATTGTCCTTTTGCCTGTAGGACGCTTAGTTTAGCTAGAAAATGAGTTTTAAGTTTTTTATATGAAAAAATCGAATTTTTTAATAAAAAAATCAATTTTTTATGAATTTTATAAGTGATCACAGATTATTGTCCTTTTGCCTGTAGGACGCTTAGTTTAGCTAGAAAATGAGTTTTTAGTTTTTCATATAAAAAAATTGAATTTTTCAATAAAAAATTCAATTTTTTAAGAATTTTATAAATGATCACAGATTATTGTCCTTTTGCCTGTAGGACGCTTAGTTTAGCTAGAAAATGAGTTTTAAGTTTTTCATATAAAAAAATCGAATTTTTTAATAAAAAATTCTTTTTTATGAATTTTATAAGTGATCACAGATTATTGTCCTTTTGCCTGTAGGACGCTTAGTTTAGCTAGAAAATGAGTTTTTAGTTTTTTCATATAAAAAAATCGAATTTTTTAATAAAAAAATCAATTTTATAAGTGATCACAGATTATTGTCCTTTTGCCTGTAGGACGCTTAGTTTAGCTAGAAAATGAGTTTTTAGTTTTTCATATAAAAAAATCGAATTTTTTAATAAAAAATTATTTTTTAATGAATTTTTTAAGTGATCACAGATTATTGTCCTTTTGCCTGTAGGACGCTTAGTTTAGCTAGAAAATGAGTTTTTAGTTTTTAATAAAAAAATTTTATAAAAAATTCTTTTTTTATGAATTTTATAAGTGATCACAGATTATTGTCTTTTTGCCTGTAGGACGCTTAGTTTAGCGTGTTTTTAGTTTTTCATATAAAAAAATCGAATTTTTTAATAAAAAATTATTTTTTTATGAATTTTATAAGTGATCACAGATTATTGTCCTTTTGCCTGTAGGACGCTTAGTTTAGCTAGAAAATGAGTTTTTAGTTTTTTATATAAAAAAATCGAATTTTTTAATAAAAAATACAATTTTTTAAGAATTTTATAAGTGATCCCAGATTATTGTCCTTTTGCCTGTAGGACGCTTAGTTTAGCTAGAAAATGAGTTTTTAGTTTTTCATAAAATTTTTTTATAAAAAATTCTTTTTTTATGAATTTTATAAGTGATCACAGATTATTGTCTTTTTGCCTGTAGGACGCTTAGTTTAGCTAGAAAATGACTTATTAGTTTTTCATATAAAAAAATCGAATTTTTTAATAAAAAAATCAATTTTATAAGTGATCACTGATTATTGTCCTTTTGCCTGTAGGACGCTTAGTTTAGCTAGAAAATGAGTTTTTAGTTTTTCATATAAAAAAATCGAATTTTTTTATAAAAAATTCTTTTTTTATGAATTTTATAAGTGATCACAGATTTTGGTCCTTTTGCCTGTAGGACGCTTAGTTTAGCTAGAAAATGAGTTTTTAGTTTTTCATATAAAAAAATCGAATTTTTTAATAAAAAATACAATTTTTTAAGAATTTTATAAGTGATCCCAGATTATTGTCCTTTTGCCTGTAGGACGCTTAGTTTAGCTAGAAAATGAGTTTTTAGTTTTTCATAAAATTTTTTTATAAAAAATTCTTTTTTTATGAATTTTATAAGTGATCACAGATTATTGTCTTTTTGCCTGTAGGACGCTTAGTTTAGCTAGAAAATGACTTATTAGTTTTTCATATAAAAAAATCGAATTTTTTAATAAAAAAATCAATTTTATAAGTGATCACTGATTATTGTCCTTTTGCCTGTAGGACGCTTAGTTTAGCTAGAAAATGAGTTTTTAGTTTTTCATATAAAAAAATCGAATTTTTAAATAAAAAATTATTTTTCTATGAATTTTATAAGTGATCACAGATTTTGGTCGTTTTACCTGTAGGACGCTTAGTTTAGCTAGAAAATGAGTTTTAAGTTTTTCATATAAAAAAATCGAATTTTTTAATAAAAAATTCTTTTTTTATGAATTTTATAAGTGATCACAGATTATTGTCCTTTTGCCTGTAGGACGCTTAGTTTAGCTAGAAAATGAGTTTTTAGTTTTTTCATATAAAAAAAATCGAATTTTTTATTAAAAAAAATCAATTTTATAAGTGATCACAGATTATTGTCCTTTTGCCTGTAGGACGCTTAGTTTAGCTAGAAAATGAGTTTTTAGTTTTTCATATAAAAAAATCGAATTTTTTAATAAAAAATTCTTTTTTTATGAATTTTATAAGTGATCACAGATTTTGGTCCTTTTGCCTGTAGGACGCTTAGTTTAGCTAGAAAATGAGTTTTAAGTTTTTCATATAAAAAAATCGAATTTTTTAATAAAAAATTCTTTTTTTATGAATTTTATAAGTGATCACTGATTATTGTCCTTTTGCCTGTAGGACGCTTAGTTTAGCTAGAAAATGAGTTTTTAGTTTTTTCATATAAAAAAAATCGAATTTTTTATTAAAAAAAATCAATTTTATAAGTGATCACAGATTATTGTCCTTTTGCCTGTAGGACGCTTAGTTTAGCTAGAAAATGAGTTTTTAGTTTTTAATATAAATATGAATTTTATAAGTGATCACAGATTATTTCCCTTTTGCCTGTAGGACGCTTAGTTTAGCGATGAATTTTTAGTTTTTCATATAAAAAAATCGAATTTTTTAATAAAAAATTATTTTTTAATGAATTTTTTAAGTGATCACAGATTATTGTCCTTTTGCCTGTAGGACGCTTAGTTTAGCTAGAAAATGAGTTTTTAGTTTTTAATATAAAAAAATCGAATTTTTTTATAAAAAATTCTTTTTTTATGAATTTTATAAGTGATCACAGATTATTGTCCTTTTGCCTGTAGGACGCTTAGTTTAGCTAGAAAATGAGTTTTAAGTTTTTCATATAAAAAAATCGAATTTTTTAATAAAAAATTCTTTTTTTATGAATTTTATAAGTGATCACAGATTATTGTCCTTTTGCCTGTAGGACGCTTAGTTTAGCTAGAAAATGAGTTTTTAGTTTTTCATATAAAAAAATCGAATTTTTTAATAAAAAATTCTTTTTTTATGAATTTTATAAGTGATCACAGATTTTGGTCCTTTTGCCTGTAGGACGCTTAGTTTAGCTAGAAAATGAGTTTTAAGTTTTTCATATAAAAAAATCGAATTTTTTAATAAAAAATTCTTTTTTTATGAATTTTATAAGTGATCACTGATTATTGTCCTTTTGCCTGTAGGACGCTTAGTTTAGCTAGAAAATGAGTTTTTAGTTTTTTCATATAAAAAAAAATCGAATTTTTTATTAAAAAAAATCAATTTTATAAGTGATCACAGATTATTGTCCTTTTGCCTGTAGGACGCTTAGTTTAGCTAGAAAATGAGTTTTTAGTTTTTAATATAAATATGAATTTTATAAGTGATCACAGATTATTTCCCTTTTGCCTGTAGGACGCTTAGTTTAGCGATGAATTTTTAGTTTTTCATATAAAAAAATCGAATTTTTTAATAAAAATTTCTTTTTTTATGAATTTTATAAGTGATCACAGATTTTGGTCCTTTTGCCTGTAGGACGCTTAGTTTAGCTAGAAAATGAGTTTTAAGTTTTTCATATAAAAAAATCGAATTTTTTAATAAAAAATTCTTTTTTTATGAATTTTATAAGTGATCACAAATTATTGTCCTTTTGCCTGTAGGACGCTTAGTTTAGCTAGAAAATGAGTTTTTAGTTTTTTCATATAAAAAAATCGAATTTTTTAATAAAAAAATCAATTTTATAAGTGATCACAGATTATCGTCCTTTTGCCTGTAGGACGCTTAGTTTAGCGTGTTTTTAGTTTTTCATATAAAAAAATCGAATTTTTTAATAAAAAATTCTTTTTTTATGAATTTTATAAGTGATCACAGATTTTGGTCCTTTTGCCTGTAGGACGCTTAGTTTAGCTAGAAAATGAGTTTTTAGTTTTTCATATAAAAAAATCGAATTTTTTAATAAAAAAATCAATTTTATAAGTTATCACAGATTATTGTCCTTTTGCCTGTAGGACGCTTAGTTTAGCTAGAAAATGACTTATTAGTATATAAAAAAATCGAATTTTTTTAATAAAAAAATCAATTATATAAGTGATCACAGATTATTGTCTTTTTGCCTGTAGGACGCTTAGTTTAGCTAGAAAATTACTTATTAGTTTTTCATATAAAAAAATCGAATTTTTTAATAAAAAATTCTTTTTTTTATGAATTTTATAAGTGATCACAGATTATTGTCCTTTTGCCTGTAGGACGCTTAGTTTAGCTAGAAAATGAGTTTTAAGTTTTTTATATGAAAAAATCGAATTTTTTAATTTAAAAATCAATTTTTTATGAATTTTATAAGTGATCACAGATTATTGTCCTTTTTCCTGTAGGACGCTTAGTTTAGCTAGAAAATGAGTTTTTAGTTTTTCATATAAAAAAATTGAATTTTTCAATAAAAAATTAAATTTTTTAAGAATTTTATAAATGATCACAGATTATTGTCCTTTTGCCTGTAGGACGCTTAGTTTAGCTAGAAAATGAGTTTTAAGTTTTTCATATAAAAAAATCGAATTTTTTAATAAAAAATTCTTTTTTATGAATTTTATAAGTGATCACAGATTATTGTCCTTTTGCCTGTAGGACGCTTAGTTTAGCTAGAAAATGAGTTTTTAGTTTTTTCATATAAAAAAATCGAATTTTTTAATAAAAAAATCAATTTTATAAGTGATCACAGATTATTGTCCTTTTGCCTGTAGGACGCTTAGTTTAGCTAGAAAATGAGTTTTTAGTTTTTCATATAAAAAAATCGAATTTTTTAATAAAAAAATCAATTTTATAAGTGATCACAGATTATTGTCCTTTTGCCTGTAGGACGCTTAGTTTAGCTAGAAAATGAGTTTTTAGTTTTTCATATAAAAAAATCGAATTTTTTAATAAAAAATTATTTTTTAATGAATTTTTTAAGTGATCACAGATTATTGTCCTTTTGCCTGTAGGACGCTTAGTTTAGCTAGAAAATGAGTTTTAAGTTTTTCATATAAAAAATCGAATTTTTTAATAAAAAATTCTTTTTTATGAATTTTATAAGTGATCACAGATTATTGTCCTTTTGCCTGTAGGACGCTTAGTTTAGCTAGAAAATGAGTTTTTAGTTTTTTCATATAAAAAAATCGAATTTTTTAATAAAAAAATCAATTTTATAAGTGATCACAGATTATTGTCCTTTTGCCTGTAGGACGCTTAGTTTAGCTAGAAAATGAGTTTTTAGTTTTTCATATAAAAAAATCGAATTTTTTAATAAAAAAATCAATTTTATAAGTGATCACAGATTATTGTCCTTTTGCCTGTAGGACGCTTAGTTTAGCTAGAAAATGACTTATTAGTATATAAAAAAATCGAATTTTTTTAATAAAAAAATCAATTATATAAGTGATCACAGATTATTGTCTTTTTGCCTGTAGGACGCTTAGTTTAGCTAGAAAATTACTTATTAGTTTTTCATATAAAAAAATCGAATTTTTTAATAAAAAATTCTTTTTTTATGAATTTTATAAGTGATCACAGATTATTGTCCTTTTGCCTGTAGGACGCTTAGTTTAGCTAGAAAATGAGTTTTAAGTTTTTTATATGAAAAAATCGAATTTTTTAATTTAAAAATCAATTTTTTATGAATTTTATAAGTGATCACAGATTATTGTCCTTTTTCCTGTAGGACGCTTAGTTTAGCTAGAAAATGAGTTTTTAGTTTTTCATATAAAAAAATTGAATTTTTCAATAAAAAATTAAATTTTTTTCAATAAAAAATTAAATTTTTTAAGAATTTTATAAATGATCACAGATTATTGTCCTTTTGCCTGTAGGACGCTTAGTTTAGCTAGAAAATGAGTTTTAAGTTTTTCATATAAAAAAATCGAATTTTTTAATAAAAAATTCTTTTTTATGAATTTTATAAGTGATCACAGATTATTGTCCTTTTGCCTGTAGGACGCTTAGTTTAGCTAGAAAATGAGTTTTTAGTTTTTTCATATAAAAAAATCGAATTTTTTAATAAAAAATCAATTTTATAAGTGATCACAGATTATTGTCCTTTTGCCTGTAGGACGCTTAGTTTAGCGTGTTTTTAGTTTTTCATATAAAAAAATCGAATTTTTTAATAAAAAATTATTTTTTTATGAATTTTATAAGTGATCACAGATTTTGGTCCTTTTGCCTGTAGGACGCTTAGTTTAGCTAGAAAATGAGTTTTTAGTTTTTCATATAAAAAAATTGAATTTTTCAATAAAAAATTCAATTTTTTAAGAATTTTATAAATGATCACAGATTATTGTCCTTTTGCCTGTAGGACGCTTAGTTTAGCTAGAAAATGAGTTTTAAGTTTTTCATATAAAAAAATCGAATTTTTTAATAAAAAATTCTTTTTTATGAATTTTATAAGTGATCACAGATTATTGTCCTTTTGCCTGTAGGACGCTTAGTTTAGCTAGAAAATGAGTTTTTAGTTTTTTCATATAAAAAAATCGAATTTTTTAATAAAAAAATCAATTTTATAAGTGATCACAGATTATTGTCTTTTTGCCTGTAGGACGCTTAGTTTAGCTAGAAAATGAGTTTTTAGTTTTTCATATAAAAAAATCGAATTTTTTTAACAAAAAAATCAATTATATAAGTGATCACAGATTATTGTCTTTTTGCCTGTAGGACGCTTAGTTTAGCTAGAAAATGAGTTTTTAGTTTTTCATATAAAAAAATCGAATTTTTTAATAAAAAATACAATTTTTTAAGAATTTTATAAGTGATCCCAGATTATTGTCCTTTTGCCTGTAGGACGCTTAGTTTAGCTAGAAAATGAGTTTTTAGTTTTTCATAAAATTTTTTTATAAAAAATTCTTTTTTTATGAATTTTATAAGTGATCACAGATTATTGTCTTTTTGCCTGTAGGACGCTTAGTTTAGCTAGAAAATGAGTTTTAAGTTTTTCATATAAAAAAATCGAATTTTTTAATAAAAAATTCTTTTTTTATGAATTTTATAAGTGATCACAGATTATTGTCTTTTTGCCTGTAGGACGCTTAGTTTAGCTAGAAAATGAGTTTTTAGTTTTTTCATATAAAAAAAATCGAATTTTTTATTAAAAAAAATCAATTTTATAAGTGATCACAGATTATTGTCCTTTTGCCTGTAGGACGCTTAGTTTAGCTAGAAAATGAGTTTTTAGTTTTTAATATAAATATGAATTTTATAAGTGATCACAGATTATTTCCCTTTTGCCTGTAGGACGCTTAGTTTAGCGATGAATTTTTAGTTTTTCATATAAAAAAATCGAATTTTTTAATAAAAATTTCTTTTTTTATGAATTTTATAAGTGATCACAGATTTTGGTCCTTTTGTCTGTAGGACGCTTAGTTTAGCTAGAAAATGAGTTTAGTTTAGCTAGAAAATTAGTTTTTAGTTTTTCATATAAAAAATCGAATTTTTTAATAAAAACTCTTTTTTATGAATTTTATAAATTTAGCTAGAAAATCAGTTTTTAGTTTTTTATATAAAAAAATCAAATTTTTTAAAAACAATTATTTTTTTATGAATTTTATAAGTGATCACAGATTATTTCCCTTTAGCCTGTAGGACGCTTAGTTTAGCGAGAAAATGAATTTTTAGTTTTTCATATAAAAAAATCGAATTTTTTAATAAAAAAATCAATTTTATAAGTGATCACAGATTATTGTCCTTTTGCCTGTAGGACGCTTAGTTTAGCTAGAAAATGAGTTTTTAGTTTTTCATATAAAAAAATCGAATTTTTTAATAAAAAATTATTTTTTAATGAATTTTTTAAGTGATCACAGATTATTGTCCTTTTGCCTGTAGACGCTTAGTTTAGCTAGAAAATGAGTTTTTAGTTTTTAATATAAAAAAATCGAATTTTTTTATAAAAAATTCTTTTTTTATGAATTTTATAAGTGATCACAGATTATTGTCCTTTTGCCTGTAGGACGCTTAGTTTAGCTAGAAAATGAGTTTTAAGTTTTTTATATGAAAAAATCGAATTTTTTAATGAAAAAATCGAATTTTTTAATAAAAAAATCAATTTTTTATGAATTTTATAAGTGATCACAGATTATTGTCCTTTTGCCTGTAGGACGCTTAGTTTAGCTAGAAAATGAGTTTTTAGTTTTTCATATAAAAAAATTGAATTTTTCAATAAAAAATTCAATTTTTTAAGAATTTTATAAATGATCACAGATTATTGTCCTTTTGCCTGTAGGACGCTTAGTTTAGCTAGAAAATGAGTTTTAAGTTTTTCATATAAAAAAATCGAATTTTTTAATAAAAAATTCTTTTTTATGAATTTTATAAGTGATCACAGATTATTGTCCTTTTGCCTGTAGGACGCTTAGTTTAGCTAGAAAATGAGTTTTTAGTTTTTTCATATAAAAAAATCGAATTTTTTAATAAAAAAATCAATTTTATAAGTGATCACAGATTATTGTCCTTTTGCCTGTAGGACGCTTAGTTTAGCTAGAAAATGAGTTTTTAGTTTTTCATATAAAAAAATCGAATTTTTTAATAAAAAATTATTTTTTAATGAATTTTTTAAGTGATCACAGATTATTGTCCTTTTGCCTGTAGGACGCTTAGTTTAGCTAGAAAATGAGTTTTTAGTTTTTAATATAAAAAAATCGAATTTTTTTATAAAAAATTCTTTTTTTATGAATTTTATAAGTGATCACAGATTATTGTCCTTTTGCCTGTAGGACGCTTAGTTTAGCTAGAAAATGAGTTTTAAGTTTTTTATATGAAAAAATCGAATTTTTTAATAAAAAAATCAATTTTTTATGAATTTTATAAGTGATCACAGATTATTGTCCTTTTGCCTGTAGGACGCTTAGTTTAGCTAGAAAATGAGTTTTTAGTTTTTCATATAAAAAAATTGAATTTTTCAATAAAAAATTCAATTTTTTAAGAATTTTATAAATGATCACAGATTATTGTCCTTTTGCCTGTAGGACGCTTAGTTTAGCTAGAAAATGAGTTTTAAGTTTTTCATATAAAAAAATCGAATTTTTTAATAAAAAATTCTTTTTTATGAATTTTATAAGTGATCACAGATTATTGTCCTTTTGCCTGTAGGACGCTTAGTTTAGCTAGAAAATGAGTTTTTAGTTTTTTCATATAAAAAAATCGAATTTTTTAATAAAAAAATCAATTTTATAAGTGATCACAGATTATTGTCCTTTTGCCTGTAGGACGCTTAGTTTAGCTAGAAAATGAGTTTTTAGTTTTTCATATAAAAAAATCGAATTTTTTAATAAAAAATTATTTTTTAATGAATTTTTTAAGTGATCACAGATTATTGTCCTTTTGCCTGTAGGACGCTTAGTTTAGCTAGAAAATGAGTTTTTAGTTTTTAATAAAAAAATTTTATAAAAAATTCTTTTTTTATGAATTTTATAAGTGATCACAGATTATTGTCTTTTTGCCTGTAGGACGCTTAGTTTAGCGTGTTTTTAGTTTTTCATATAAAAAAATCGAATTTTTTAATAAAAAATTATTTTTTTATGAATTTTATAAGTGATCACAGATTATTGTCCTTTTGCCTGTAGGACGCTTAGTTTAGCTAGAAAATGAGTTTTTAGTTTTTTATATAAAAAAATCGAATTTTTTAATAAAAAATACAATTTTTTAAGAATTTTATAAGTGATCCCAGATTATTGTCCTTTTGCCTGTAGGACGCTTAGTTTAGCTAGAAAATGAGTTTTTAGTTTTTCATAAAATTTTTTTATAAAAAATTCTTTTTTTATGAATTTTATAAGTGATCACAGATTATTGTCTTTTTGCCTGTAGGACGCTTAGTTTAGCTAGAAAATGACTTATTAGTTTTTCATATAAAAAAATCGAATTTTTTAATAAAAAAATCAATTTTATAAGTGATCACTGATTATTGTCCTTTTGCCTGTAGGACGCTTAGTTTAGCTAGAAAATGAGTTTTTAGTTTTTCATATAAAAAAATCGAATTTTTTTATAAAAAATTCTTTTTTTATGAATTTTATAAGTGATCACAGATTTTGGTCCTTTTGCCTGTAGGACGCTTAGTTTAGCTAGAAAATGAGTTTTTAGTTTTTCATATAAAAAAATCGAATTTTTTAATAAAAAATACAATTTTTTAAGAATTTTATAAGTGATCCCAGATTATTGTCCTTTTGCCTGTAGGACGCTTAGTTTAGCTAGAAAATGAGTTTTTAGTTTTTCATAAAATTTTTTTATAAAAAATTCTTTTTTTATGAATTTTATAAGTGATCACAGATTATTGTCTTTTTGCCTGTAGGACGCTTAGTTTAGCTAGAAAATGACTTATTAGTTTTTCATATAAAAAAATCGAATTTTTTAATAAAAAAATCAATTTTATAAGTGATCACTGATTATTGTCCTTTTGCCTGTAGGACGCTTAGTTTAGCTAGAAAATGAGTTTTTAGTTTTTCATATAAAAAAATCGAATTTTTAAATAAAAAATTATTTTTCTATGAATTTTATAAGTGATCACAGATTTTGGTCGTTTTACCTGTAGGACGCTTAGTTTAGCTAGAAAATGAGTTTTAAGTTTTTCATATAAAAAAATCGAATTTTTTAATAAAAAATTCTTTTTTTATGAATTTTATAAGTGATCACAGATTATTGTCCTTTTGCCTGTAGGACGCTTAGTTTAGCTAGAAAATGAGTTTTTAGTTTTTTCATATAAAAAAAATCGAATTTTTTATTAAAAAAAATCAATTTTATAAGTGATCACAGATTATTGTCCTTTTGCCTGTAGGACGCTTAGTTTAGCTAGAAAATGAGTTTTTAGTTTTTCATATAAAAAAATCGAATTTTTTAATAAAAAATTCTTTTTTTATGAATTTTATAAGTGATCACAGATTTTGGTCCTTTTGCCTGTAGGACGCTTAGTTTAGCTAGAAAATGAGTTTTAAGTTTTTCATATAAAAAAATCGAATTTTTTAATAAAAAATTCTTTTTTTATGAATTTTATAAGTGATCACTGATTATTGTCCTTTTGCCTGTAGGACGCTTAGTTTAGCTAGAAAATGAGTTTTTAGTTTTTTCATATAAAAAAAATCGAATTTTTTATTAAAAAAAATCAATTTTATAAGTGATCACAGATTATTGTCCTTTTGCCTGTAGGACGCTTAGTTTAGCTAGAAAATGAGTTTTTAGTTTTTAATATAAATATGAATTTTATAAGTGATCACAGATTATTTCCCTTTTGCCTGTAGGACGCTTAGTTTAGCGATGAATTTTTAGTTTTTCATATAAAAAAATCGAATTTTTTAATAAAAAATTATTTTTTAATGAATTTTTTAAGTGATCACAGATTATTGTCCTTTTGCCTGTAGGACGCTTAGTTTAGCTAGAAAATGAGTTTTTAGTTTTTAATATAAAAAAATCGAATTTTTTTATAAAAAATTCTTTTTTTATGAATTTTATAAGTGATCACAGATTATTGTCCTTTTGCCTGTAGGACGCTTAGTTTAGCTAGAAAATGAGTTTTAAGTTTTTCATATAAAAAAATCGAATTTTTTAATAAAAAATTCTTTTTTTATGAATTTTATAAGTGATCACAGATTATTGTCCTTTTGCCTGTAGGACGCTTAGTTTAGCTAGAAAATGAGTTTTTAGTTTTTCATATAAAAAAATCGAATTTTTTAATAAAAAATTCTTTTTTTATGAATTTTATAAGTGATCACAGATTTTGGTCCTTTTGCCTGTAGGACGCTTAGTTTAGCTAGAAAATGAGTTTTAAGTTTTTCATATAAAAAAATCGAATTTTTTAATAAAAAATTCTTTTTTTATGAATTTTATAAGTGATCACTGATTATTGTCCTTTTGCCTGTAGGACGCTTAGTTTAGCTAGAAAATGAGTTTTTAGTTTTTTCATATAAAAAAAAATCGAATTTTTTATTAAAAAAAATCAATTTTATAAGTGATCACAGATTATTGTCCTTTTGCCTGTAGGACGCTTAGTTTAGCTAGAAAATGAGTTTTTAGTTTTTAATATAAATATGAATTTTATAAGTGATCACAGATTATTTCCCTTTTGCCTGTAGGACGCTTAGTTTAGCGATGAATTTTTAGTTTTTCATATAAAAAAATCGAATTTTTTAATAAAAATTTCTTTTTTTATGAATTTTATAAGTGATCACAGATTTTGGTCCTTTTGCCTGTAGGACGCTTAGTTTAGCTAGAAAATGAGTTTTAAGTTTTTCATATAAAAAAATCGAATTTTTTAATAAAAAATTCTTTTTTTATGAATTTTATAAGTGATCACAAATTATTGTCCTTTTGCCTGTAGGACGCTTAGTTTAGCTAGAAAATGAGTTTTTAGTTTTTTCATATAAAAAAATCGAATTTTTTAATAAAAAAATCAATTTTATAAGTGATCACAGATTATCGTCCTTTTGCCTGTAGGACGCTTAGTTTAGCGTGTTTTTAGTTTTTCATATAAAAAAATCGAATTTTTTAATAAAAAATTCTTTTTTTATGAATTTTATAAGTGATCACAGATTTTGGTCCTTTTGCCTGTAGGACGCTTAGTTTAGCTAGAAAATGAGTTTTTAGTTTTTCATATAAAAAAATCGAATTTTTTAATAAAAAAATCAATTTTATAAGTTATCACAGATTATTGTCCTTTTGCCTGTAGGACGCTTAGTTTAGCTAGAAAATGACTTATTAGTATATAAAAAAATCGAATTTTTTTAATAAAAAAATCAATTATATAAGTGATCACAGATTATTGTCTTTTTGCCTGTAGGACGCTTAGTTTAGCTAGAAAATTACTTATTAGTTTTTCATATAAAAAAATCGAATTTTTTAATAAAAAATTCTTTTTTTTATGAATTTTATAAGTGATCACAGATTATTGTCCTTTTGCCTGTAGGACGCTTAGTTTAGCTAGAAAATGAGTTTTAAGTTTTTTATATGAAAAAATCGAATTTTTTAATTTAAAAATCAATTTTTTATGAATTTTATAAGTGATCACAGATTATTGTCCTTTTTCCTGTAGGACGCTTAGTTTAGCTAGAAAATGAGTTTTTAGTTTTTCATATAAAAAAATTGAATTTTTCAATAAAAAATTAAATTTTTTAAGAATTTTATAAATGATCACAGATTATTGTCCTTTTGCCTGTAGGACGCTTAGTTTAGCTAGAAAATGAGTTTTAAGTTTTTCATATAAAAAAATCGAATTTTTTAATAAAAAATTCTTTTTTATGAATTTTATAAGTGATCACAGATTATTGTCCTTTTGCCTGTAGGACGCTTAGTTTAGCTAGAAAATGAGTTTTTAGTTTTTTCATATAAAAAAATCGAATTTTTTAATAAAAAAATCAATTTTATAAGTGATCACAGATTATTGTCCTTTTGCCTGTAGGACGCTTAGTTTAGCTAGAAAATGAGTTTTTAGTTTTTCATATAAAAAAATCGAATTTTTTAATAAAAAAATCAATTTTATAAGTGATCACAGATTATTGTCCTTTTGCCTGTAGGACGCTTAGTTTAGCTAGAAAATGAGTTTTTAGTTTTTAATATAAATATGAATTTTATAAGTGATCACAGATTATTTCCCTTTTGCCTGTAGGACGCTTAGTTTAGCGATGAATTTTTAGTTTTTCATATAAAAAAATCGAATTTTTTAATAAAAAATTATTTTTTAATGAATTTTTTAAGTGATCACAGATTATTGTCCTTTTGCCTGTAGGACGCTTAGTTTAGCTAGAAAATGAGTTTTTAGTTTTTAATATAAAAAAATCGAATTTTTTTATAAAAAATTCTTTTTTTATGAATTTTATAAGTGATCACAGATTATTGTCCTTTTGCCTGTAGGACGCTTAGTTTAGCTAGAAAATGAGTTTTAAGTTTTTCATATAAAAAAATCGAATTTTTTAATAAAAAATTCTTTTTTTATGAATTTTATAAGTGATCACAGATTATTGTCCTTTTGCCTGTAGGACGCTTAGTTTAGCTAGAAAATGAGTTTTTAGTTTTTCATATAAAAAAATCGAATTTTTTAATAAAAAATTCTTTTTTTATGAATTTTATAAGTGATCACAGATTTTGGTCCTTTTGCCTGTAGGACGCTTAGTTTAGCTAGAAAATGAGTTTTAAGTTTTTCATATAAAAAAATCGAATTTTTTAATAAAAAATTCTTTTTTTATGAATTTTATAAGTGATCACTGATTATTGTCCTTTTGCCTGTAGGACGCTTAGTTTAGCTAGAAAATGAGTTTTTAGTTTTTTCATATAAAAAAAAATCGAATTTTTTATTAAAAAAAATCAATTTTATAAGTGATCACAGATTATTGTCCTTTTGCCTGTAGGACGCTTAGTTTAGCTAGAAAATGAGTTTTTAGTTTTTAATATAAATATGAATTTTATAAGTGATCACAGATTATTTCCCTTTTGCCTGTAGGACGCTTAGTTTAGCGATGAATTTTTAGTTTTTCATATAAAAAAATCGAATTTTTTAATAAAAATTTCTTTTTTTATGAATTTTATAAGTGATCACAGATTTTGGTCCTTTTGCCTGTAGGACGCTTAGTTTAGCTAGAAAATGAGTTTTAAGTTTTTCATATAAAAAAATCGAATTTTTTAATAAAAAATTCTTTTTTTATGAATTTTATAAGTGATCACAAATTATTGTCCTTTTGCCTGTAGGACGCTTAGTTTAGCTAGAAAATGAGTTTTTAGTTTTTTCATATAAAAAAATCGAATTTTTTAATAAAAAAATCAATTTTATAAGTGATCACAGATTATCGTCCTTTTGCCTGTAGGACGCTTAGTTTAGCGTGTTTTTAGTTTTTCATATAAAAAAATCGAATTTTTTAATAAAAAATTCTTTTTTTATGAATTTTATAAGTGATCACAGATTTTGGTCCTTTTGCCTGTAGGACGCTTAGTTTAGCTAGAAAATGAGTTTTTAGTTTTTCATATAAAAAAATCGAATTTTTTAATAAAAAAATCAATTTTATAAGTTATCACAGATTATTGTCCTTTTGCCTGTAGGACGCTTAGTTTAGCTAGAAAATGACTTATTAGTATATAAAAAAATCGAATTTTTTTAATAAAAAAATCAATTATATAAGTGATCACAGATTATTGTCTTTTTGCCTGTAGGACGCTTAGTTTAGCTAGAAAATTACTTATTAGTTTTTCATATAAAAAAATCGAATTTTTTAATAAAAAATTCTTTTTTTTATGAATTTTATAAGTGATCACAGATTATTGTCCTTTTGCCTGTAGGACGCTTAGTTTAGCTAGAAAATGAGTTTTAAGTTTTTTATATGAAAAAATCGAATTTTTTAATTTAAAAATCAATTTTTTATGAATTTTATAAGTGATCACAGATTATTGTCCTTTTTCCTGTAGGACGCTTAGTTTAGCTAGAAAATGAGTTTTTAGTTTTTCATATAAAAAAATTGAATTTTTCAATAAAAAATTAAATTTTTTAAGAATTTTATAAATGATCACAGATTATTGTCCTTTTGCCTGTAGGACGCTTAGTTTAGCTAGAAAATGAGTTTTAAGTTTTTCATATAAAAAAATCGAATTTTTTAATAAAAAATTCTTTTTTATGAATTTTATAAGTGATCACAGATTATTGTCCTTTTGCCTGTAGGACGCTTAGTTTAGCTAGAAAATGAGTTTTTAGTTTTTTCATATAAAAAAATCGAATTTTTTAATAAAAAAATCAATTTTATAAGTGATCACAGATTATTGTCCTTTTGCCTGTAGGACGCTTAGTTTAGCTAGAAAATGAGTTTTTAGTTTTTCATATAAAAAAATCGAATTTTTTAATAAAAAAATCAATTTTATAAGTGATCACAGATTATTGTCCTTTTGCCTGTAGGACGCTTAGTTTAGCTAGAAAATGAGTTTTTAGTTTTTCATATAAAAAAATCGAATTTTTTAATAAAAAATTATTTTTTAATGAATTTTTTAAGTGATCACAGATTATTGTCCTTTTGCCTGTAGGACGCTTAGTTTAGCTAGAAAATGAGTTTTAAGTTTTTCATATAAAAAATCGAATTTTTTAATAAAAAATTCTTTTTTATGAATTTTATAAGTGATCACAGATTATTGTCCTTTTGCCTGTAGGACGCTTAGTTTAGCTAGAAAATGAGTTTTTAGTTTTTTCATATAAAAAAATCGAATTTTTTAATAAAAAAATCAATTTTATAAGTGATCACAGATTATTGTCCTTTTGCCTGTAGGACGCTTAGTTTAGCTAGAAAATGAGTTTTTAGTTTTTCATATAAAAAAATCGAATTTTTTAATAAAAAAATCAATTTTATAAGTGATCACAGATTATTGTCCTTTTGCCTGTAGGACGCTTAGTTTAGCTAGAAAATGACTTATTAGTATATAAAAAAATCGAATTTTTTTAATAAAAAAATTAATTATATAAGTGATCACAGATTATTGTCTTTTTGCCTGTAGGACGCTTAGTTTAGCTAGAAAATTACTTATTAGTTTTTCATATAAAAAAATCGAATTTTTTAATAAAAAATTCTTTTTTTATGAATTTTATAAGTGATCACAGATTATTGTCCTTTTGCCTGTAGGACGCTTAGTTTAGCTAGAAAATGAGTTTTAAGTTTTTTATATGAAAAAATCGAATTTTTTAATTTAAAAATCAATTTTTTATGAATTTTATAAGTGATCACAGATTATTGTCCTTTTTCCTGTAGGACGCTTAGTTTAGCTAGAAAATGAGTTTTTAGTTTTTCATATAAAAAAATTGAATTTTTCAATAAAAAATTAAATTTTTTTCAATAAAAAATTAAATTTTTTAAGAATTTTATAAATGATCACAGATTATTGTCCTTTTGCCTGTAGGACGCTTAGTTTAGCTAGAAAATGAGTTTTAAGTTTTTCATATAAAAAAATCGAATTTTTTAATAAAAAATTCTTTTTTATGAATTTTATAAGTGATCACAGATTATTGTCCTTTTGCCTGTAGGACGCTTAGTTTAGCTAGAAAATGAGTTTTTAGTTTTTTCATATAAAAAAATCGAATTTTTTAATAAAAAATCAATTTTATAAGTGATCACAGATTATTGTCCTTTTGCCTGTAGGACGCTTAGTTTAGCGTGTTTTTAGTTTTTCATATAAAAAAATCGAATTTTTTAATAAAAAATTATTTTTTTATGAATTTTATAAGTGATCACAGATTTTGGTCCTTTTGCCTGTAGGACGCTTAGTTTAGCTAGAAAATGAGTTTTTAGTTTTTCATATAAAAAAATTGAATTTTTCAATAAAAAATTCAATTTTTTAAGAATTTTATAAATGATCACAGATTATTGTCCTTTTGCCTGTAGGACGCTTAGTTTAGCTAGAAAATGAGTTTTAAGTTTTTCATATAAAAAAATCGAATTTTTTAATAAAAAATTCTTTTTTATGAATTTTATAAGTGATCACAGATTATTGTCCTTTTGCCTGTAGGACGCTTAGTTTAGCTAGAAAATGAGTTTTTAGTTTTTTCATATAAAAAAATCGAATTTTTTAATAAAAAAATCAATTTTATAAGTGATCACAGATTATTGTCTTTTTGCCTGTAGGACGCTTAGTTTAGCTAGAAAATGAGTTTTTAGTTTTTCATATAAAAAAATCGAATTTTTTTAACAAAAAAATCAATTATATAAGTGATCACAGATTATTGTCTTTTTGCCTGTAGGACGCTTAGTTTAGCTAGAAAATGAGTTTTTAGTTTTTCATATAAAAAAATCGAATTTTTTAATAAAAAATACAATTTTTTAAGAATTTTATAAGTGATCCCAGATTATTGTCCTTTTGCCTGTAGGACGCTTAGTTTAGCTAGAAAATGAGTTTTTAGTTTTTCATAAAATTTTTTTATAAAAAATTCTTTTTTTATGAATTTTATAAGTGATCACAGATTATTGTCTTTTTGCCTGTAGGACGCTTAGTTTAGCTAGAAAATGAGTTTTAAGTTTTTCATATAAAAAAATCGAATTTTTTAATAAAAAATTCTTTTTTTATGAATTTTATAAGTGATCACAGATTATTGTCTTTTTGCCTGTAGGACGCTTAGTTTAGCTAGAAAATGAGTTTTTAGTTTTTTCATATAAAAAAAATCGAATTTTTTATTAAAAAAAATCAATTTTATAAGTGATCACAGATTATTGTCCTTTTGCCTGTAGGACGCTTAGTTTAGCTAGAAAATGAGTTTTTAGTTTTTAATATAAATATGAATTTTATAAGTGATCACAGATTATTTCCCTTTTGCCTGTAGGACGCTTAGTTTAGCGATGAATTTTTAGTTTTTCATATAAAAAAATCGAATTTTTTAATAAAAATTTCTTTTTTTATGAATTTTATAAGTGATCACAGATTTTGGTCCTTTTGTCTGTAGGACGCTTAGTTTAGCTAGAAAATGAGTTTAGTTTAGCTAGAAAATTAGTTTTTAGTTTTTCATATAAAAAATCGAATTTTTTAATAAAAACTCTTTTTTATGAATTTTATAAATTTAGCTAGAAAATCAGTTTTTAGTTTTTTATATAAAAAAATCAAATTTTTTAAAAACAATTATTTTTTTATGAATTTTATAAGTGATCACAGATTATTTCCCTTTAGCCTGTAGGACGCTTAGTTTAGCGAGAAAATGAATTTTTAGTTTTTCATATAAAAAAATCGAATTTTTTAATAAAAAAATCAATTTTATAAGTGATCACAGATTATTGTCCTTTTGCCTGTAGGACGCTTAGTTTAGCTAGAAAATGAGTTTTTAGTTTTTCATATAAAAAAATCGAATTTTTTTATAAAAAATTCTTTTTTTATGAATTTTATAAGTGATCACAGATTTTGGTCCTTTTGCCTGTAGGACGCTTAGTTTAGCTAGAAAATGAGTTTTTAGTTTTTCATATAAAAAAATCGAATTTTTTAATAAAAAATACAATTTTTTAAAAATTTTATAAGTGATCCCAGATTATTGTCCTTTTGCCTGTAGGACGCTTAGTTTAGCTAGAAAATGAGTTTTTAGTTTTTCATAAAATTTTTTTATAAAAAATTCTTTTTTTATGAATTTTATAAGTGATCACAGATTATTGTCTTTTTGCCTGTAGGACGCTTAGTTTAGCTAGAAAATGACTTATTAGTTTTTCATATAAAAAATCGATTTTTTTTAATAAAAAAATCAATTATATAAGTGATCACAGATTATTATCTTTTTGCCTGTAGGAGGCTTAGTTTAGCTAGAAAATGACTTATTAGTTTTTCATATAAAAAAATCGAATTTTTTAATAAAGAATTAAATAAGAATTTTATAAGTGATCCCAGATTATTGTCCTTTTGCCTGTAGGACGATTAGTTTAGCTAGAAAATGAGTTTTTAGTTTTTCATATAAAAAAATCGAATTTTTAAATAAAAAATTATTTTTCTATGAATTTTATAAGTGATCACAGATTTTGGTCGTTTTACCTGTAGGACGCTTAGTTTAGCTAGAAAATGAGTTTTAAGTTTTTTATATGAAAAAATCGAATTTTTTAATAAAAAAATCAATTTTTTATGAATTTTATAAGTGATCACAGATTATTGTCCTTTTGCCTGTAGGACGCTTAGTTTAGCTAGAAAATGAGTTTCTTTTTTTATGAATTTTATAAGTGATCACAGATTATTTTATTTTTGCCTGTAGGACGCTTAGTTTAGCTAGAAAATGAGTTTTTAGTTTTTCATATAAAAAAATCGAATTTTTTAATAAAAAATTCTTTTTTTATAAATTTTATAAGTGATCAGATTTTGGTCTTTTTGCCTGTAGGACGCTTAGTTTAGCTAGAAAATGACTTATTAGTTTTTCATATAAAAAAATCGAATTTTTTAATAAAGAATTAAATAAGAATTTTATAAGTGATCCCAGATTATTGTCCTTTTGCCTGTAGGACGATTAGTTTAGCTAGAAAATGAGTTTTTAGTTTTTCATATAAAAAAATCGAATTTTTAAATAAAAAATTATTTTTCTATGAATTTTATAAGTGATCACAGATTTTGGTCGTTTTACCTGTAGGACGCTTAGTTTAGCTAGAAAATGAGTTTTAAGTTTTTTATATGAAAAAATCGAATTTTTTAATAAAAAAATCAATTTTTTATGAATTTTATAAGTGATCACAGATTATTGTCCTTTTGCCTGTAGGACGCTTAGTTTAGCTAGAAAATGAGTTTTTAGTTTTTCATATAAAAAAATCGAATTTTTTAATAAAAAATTCTTTTTTTATGAATTTTATAAGTGATCACAGATTATTGTCTTTTTGCCTGTAGGACGCTTAGTTTAGCTAGAAAATGAGTTTTTAGTTTTTTCATATAAAAAAAATCGAATTTTTTATTAAAAAAAATCAATTTTATAAGTGATCACAGATTATTGTCCTTTTGCCTGTAGGACGCTTAGTTTAGCTAGAAAATGAGTTTTTAGTTTTTAATATAAATATGAATTTTATAAGTGATCACAGATTATTTCCCTTTTGCCTGTAGGACGCTTAGTTTAGCGATGAATTTTTAGTTTTTCATATAAAAAAATCGAATTTTTTAATAAAAATTTCTTTTTTTATGAATTTTATAAGTGATCACAGATTTTGGTCCTTTTGTCTGTAGGACGCTTAGTTTAGCTAGAAAATGAGTTTAGTTTAGCTAGAAAATTAGTTTTTAGTTTTTCATATAAAAAATCGAATTTTTTAATAAAAACTCTTTTTTATGAATTTTATAAATTTAGCTAGAAAATCAGTTTTTAGTTTTTTATATAAAAAAATCAAATTTTTTAAAAACAATTATTTTTTTATGAATTTTATAAGTGATCACAGATTATTTCCCTTTAGCCTGTAGGACGCTTAGTTTAGCGAGAAAATGAATTTTTAGTTTTTCATATAAAAAAATCGAATTTTTTAATAAAAAAATCAATTTTATAAGTGATCACAGATTATTGTCCTTTTGCCTGTAGGACGCTTAGTTTAGCTAGAAAATGAGTTTTTAGTTTTTCATATAAAAAAATCGAATTTTTTTATAAAAAATTCTTTTTTTATGAATTTTATAAGTGATCACAGATTTTGGTCCTTTTGCCTGTAGGACGCTTAGTTTAGCTAGAAAATGAGTTTTTAGTTTTTCATATAAAAAAATCGAATTTTTTAATAAAAAATACAATTTTTTAAAAATTTTATAAGTGATCCCAGATTATTGTCCTTTTGCCTGTAGGACGCTTAGTTTAGCTAGAAAATGAGTTTTTAGTTTTTCATAAAATTTTTTTATAAAAAATTCTTTTTTTATGAATTTTATAAGTGATCACAGATTATTGTCTTTTTGCCTGTAGGACGCTTAGTTTAGCTAGAAAATGACTTATTAGTTTTTCATATAAAAAATCGATTTTTTTTAATAAAAAAATCAATTATATAAGTGATCACAGATTATTATCTTTTTGCCTGTAGGAGGCTTAGTTTAGCTAGAAAATGACTTATTAGTTTTTCATATAAAAAAATCGAATTTTTTAATAAAGAATTAAATAAGAATTTTATAAGTGATCCCAGATTATTGTCCTTTTGCCTGTAGGACGATTAGTTTAGCTAGAAAATGAGTTTTTAGTTTTTCATATAAAAAAATCGAATTTTTAAATAAAAAATTATTTTTCTATGAATTTTATAAGTGATCACAGATTTTGGTCGTTTTACCTGTAGGACGCTTAGTTTAGCTAGAAAATGAGTTTTAAGTTTTTTATATGAAAAAATCGAATTTTTTAATAAAAAAATCAATTTTTTATGAATTTTATAAGTGATCACAGATTATTGTCCTTTTGCCTGTAGGACGCTTAGTTTAGCTAGAAAATGAGTTTCTTTTTTTATGAATTTTATAAGTGATCACAGATTATTTTATTTTTGCCTGTAGGACGCTTAGTTTAGCTAGAAAATGAGTTTTTAGTTTTTCATATAAAAAAATCGAATTTTTTAATAAAAAATTCTTTTTTTATAAATTTTATAAGTGATCAGATTTTGGTCTTTTTGCCTGTAGGACGCTTAGTTTAGCTAGAAAATGACTTATTAGTTTTTCATATAAAAAAATCGAATTTTTTAATAAAGAATTAAATAAGAATTTTATAAGTGATCCCAGATTATTGTCCTTTTGCCTGTAGGACGATTAGTTTAGCTAGAAAATGAGTTTTTAGTTTTTCATATAAAAAAATCGAATTTTTAAATAAAAAATTATTTTTCTATGAATTTTATAAGTGATCACAGATTTTGGTCGTTTTACCTGTAGGACGCTTAGTTTAGCTAGAAAATGAGTTTTAAGTTTTTTATATGAAAAAATCGAATTTTTTAATAAAAAAATCAATTTTTTATGAATTTTATAAGTGATCACAGATTATTGTCCTTTTGCCTGTAGGACGCTTAGTTTAGCTAGAAAATGAGTTTTTAGTTTTTCATATAAAAAAATCGAATTTTTTAATAAAAAATTCTTTTTTTATGAATTTTATAAGTGATCACAGATTTTGGTCCTTTTGCCTGTAGGACGCTTAGTTTAGCTAGAAAATGAGTTTTAAGTTTTTCATATAAAAAAATCGAATTTTTTAATAAAAAATTCTTTTTTTATGAATTTTATAAGTGATCACAGATTATTGTCCTTTTGCCTGTAGGACGCTTAGTTTAGCTAGAAAATGAGTTTTTAGTTTTTTCATATAAAAAAAATCGAATTTTTTATTAAAAAAAATCAATTTTATAAGTGATCACAGATTATTGTCCTTTTGCCTGTAGGACGCTTAGTTTAGCTAGAAAATGAGTTTTTAGTTTTTAATATAAATATGAATTTTATAAGTGATCACAGATTATTTCCCTTTTGCCTGTAGGACGCTTAGTTTAGCGATGAATTTTTAGTTTTTCATATAAAAAAATCGAATTTTTTAATAAAAATTTCTTTTTTTATGAATTTTATAAGTGATCACAGATTTTGGTCCTTTTGTCTGTAGGACGCTTAGTTTAGCTAGAAAATGAGTTTAGTTTAGCTAGAAAATTAGTTTTTAGTTTTTCATATAAAAAATCGAATTTTTTAATAAAAACTCTTTTTTATGAATTTTATAAATTTAGCTAGAAAATCAGTTTTTAGTTTTTTATATAAAAAAATCAAATTTTTTAAAAACAATTATTTTTTTATGAATTTTATAAGTGATCACAGATTATTTCCCTTTTGCCTGTAGGACGCTTAGTTTAGCGAGAAAATGAATTTTTAGTTTTTCATATAAAAAAATCGAATTTTTTAATAAAAAAATCAATTTTATAAGTGATCACAGATTATTCTCCTTTTGCCTGTAGGACGCTTAGTTTAGCTAGAAAATGAGTTTTTAGTTTTTCATATAAAAAAATCGAATTTTTTTATAAAAAATTCTTTTTTTATGAATTTTATAAGTGATCACAGATTTTGGTCCTTTTGCCTGTAGGACGCTTAGTTTAGCTAGAAAATGAGTTTTTAGTTTTTCATATAAAAAAATCGAATTTTTTAATAAAAAATACAATTTTTTAAAAATTTTATAAGTGATCCCAGATTATTGTCCTTTTGCCTGTAGGACGCTTAGTTTAGCTAGAAAATGAGTTTTTAGTTTTTCATAAAATTTTTTTATAAAAAATTCTTTTTTTATGAATTTTATAAGTGATCACAGATTATTGTCTTTTTGCCTGTAGGACGCTTAGTTTAGCTAGAAAATGAGTTTTTAGTTTTTCATATAAAAAATCGAATTTTTTTAATAATAAAATCAACTATATAAGTGATCACAGATTATTGTCTTTTTGCCTGTAGGACGCTTCGTTTAGCTAGAAAATGACTTATTAGTTTTTCATATAAAAAATCGATTTTTTTAATAAAAAAATCAATTATATAAGTGATCACAGATTATTATCTTTTTGCCTGTAGGAGGCTTAGTTTAGCTAGAAAATGACTTATTAGTTTTTCATATAAAAAAATCGAATTTTTTAATAAAGAATTAAATAAGAATTTTATAAGTGATCCCAGATTATTGTCCTTTTGCCTGTAGGACGATTAGTTTAGCTAGAAAATGAGTTTTTAGTTTTTCATATAAAAAAATCGAATTTTTAAATAAAAAATTATTTTTCTATGAATTTTATAAGTGATCACAGATTTTGGTCGTTTTACCTGTAGGACGCTTAGTTTAGCTAGAAAATGAGTTTTAAGTTTTTTATATGAAAAAATCGAATTTTTTAATAAAAAAATCAATTTTTTATGAATTTTATAAGTGATCACAGATTATTGTCCTTTTGCCTGTAGGACGTTTAGTTTAGCTAGAAAATGAGTTTCTTTTTTTATGAATTTTATAAGTGATCACAGATTATTTCCTTTTTGCCTGTAGGACGCTTAGTTTAGCTAGAAAATGAGTTTTTAGTTTTTCATATAAAAAAATCGAATTTTTTAATAAAAAATTCTTTTTTTATAAATTTTATAAGTGATCAGATTTTGGTCCTTTTGCCTGTAGGACGCTTAGTTTAGCTAGAAAATGAGTTTTTAGTTTTTCATATAAAAAAATCGAATTTTTTAATAAAAAATTCATATGAATTTTATAAATGATCACAGATTTTGGTCCTTTTATCTGTAGGACGCTTAATTTAGCTAGAAAATGAGTTTTCGAATCGAATTTTTTAATAAAAACTTCTTTTTTTTATGAATTTTATAAGTGATCACAGATTTTGGTCCTTTTTCCTGTAGGACGCTTAGTTTTTCTCGTATGTGCTGTATGAAATAAGAAACGATATCATGTAAAAGTAATAGGTAGACGTTTTTTGGTAATGAGATGACTCGATAATTATTATTTCAAATAATTGGTGGTGTTTCAAATAACCAGCTGCTAACATATAATACTTTTGCTTGTAAAATATGTATTTTGGCAAAATAATTGTTAGTAAATAAATTAGCAACACAAAAATAGTACTTCAAGGAAAGAAGGAAAATACCTTAGTATAATAACCTGTAGAATGATTTATTACAAATGTCAAGCCAAATTTTGCTACAATTTATGCTGATTTGGTACAATTTTGTCATTGGTGCGGTACAATTTATACAATGCCAGATCCCAACACTGGAATCCATATCTTTAAATTTTAACTTGATATTAACCAAGGCGAATTCATACCAGGTGGAGTTGATAGCTCAGGTGATTGCGTGGCATAATAAACAAGGTAGACTCGCGGCGAAAATCAATACAACACTGCATACATTTTGTTTGTGTAAAATATTCTTTGAATGTCAAAAGCATCTGACCAAAAATAGAAAGAAGAATAAAGTTGAAAATTGTTAAATTGTAAAAGTTTTGCTTTCCGTAAAAGAAAGTTTATAAAAAAGAATATTTAAACTTTTGGTGTTATAATGTGTTGTTAGTTTTATTGTGTTGTTAGTTTTATTGTGTTCATGTAGTTCATATTTATGTATGTATGTTTTAAATGCGATTAATTTTATTCATATACCAACGCATACATGTTGTTTTTTTGTTTGCAAAGTGTAATTTCATATTAAATTAATAAATAGTGTTTTATTTATGAATGTTGTGTAAAACTATGTATTTGCTTATCTTATAAGTAATAAAAAGAACTCCGGCACCAGCTCCTATAATATGCACATGTATGTAAGTGGAAGGTTTCATTCATGAGGTTGGTTATATAGGAAGCTGCCTATAGTTGTCACTATAAGAAAAGAAAATAGTTATTAATAAAAATACAATAGTTAAGTGAAATAGTATAACAAATACTTTCCTTTTTGTACACACTTTTAAATTTTCCTTTTAAATGCACTTAATTTTTTGTAAGAAATGCCGCGCCAAATTCAATAAATGTAATCGACAAAAAAATGTAAACAAATTTTGACATCCAAAGAAGGGTAAACAAACAAAGCAAAAATAATCACCTGAGCTCTTGAGTTTACCTGTTATGAATTCGCCTTGAAACAAAGCAAAAATAATCACCTGAGCTCTCGAGTTTACCTGTTATGAATTCGCCTTGTGTGATTGTTCTTGCACTCGTTTTTTGCTAAAGTGTTGTCAAAAATACATTGTTTCATATCTGCTAATGAAATGTCAAAGTTGTTGTTTTGTTGTAGTTATTGCTCTACTGCTTACACCTGGTATGAATTCGCCTTGATATTAACCATACATACATATATTATCAACAAAGTCCAGTTTAAAAGCTAAATAATAAAATACTACTTGTATTTCTAGTCGTATTTTGCAGTGTTCAGCATACATGCCTTGTCAATAAACAACTTGCAGAACTTAAGCATAATTTTGTGTTTTTAAAAACTTGTCTTACGACTTAAATTATAGTCATGTATGTAAGAATTGTGCAGTTAATGATTTTTTTAAACAAAATTTATTCTGCTAAATTATCTACATAGATAAGTAATATACATATATATTTAAATGTACATAATACAGATTGATGTACATACATAGATATGTAAATATTTAAACACTAGCGAAGGACTATCTATCGGTGACGCACTATTTTCTTATATTTGCAGAAGTTTTATCGATATATTTAAGGTTAAGAAAGACTAATCAACCCAAGTATGGTGGCAATTCCATATTTGTTTGATGAAATTCAAAGAATATTTAAACATGTAAGTATTTACACGCTTAAATGAAAATAGTAAAAAGGCTATAACTTTGTTACAGACTCCGTTGTACGCTATAGTTTTGGAAGCTTCTCTTCTACTTTCTGTAATTTGGCTTTTGCTTTACAAACGTAATTGTCGGAAACGCTATACCAAAGCGGAAGAAGATGTAATAATAGCCAATTACGAACCAGAACCTTTAGTGGATGTGACCGATCCTAATCATCCACTGTTGCATACCCACATAGTTCAATCGAAAGTGGGTAAACGTGTTGTTGTTGATGGTAATGACTGTCTCAATTTAGCAACGCATAATTATTTGGGTTTGTTAGAGGATGATCAAATTTTAAATGATGCCTGTAAAACTCTTCGAAAATATGGTGTTGGTTCTTGTGGTCCCAGAGGTTTTTATGGTACCATGGACGTTCATTTGGAATTGGAAGAGCGAGTTGCAAAATTTATGAAAATGGAAGAAGCTGTTGTGTATTCGTATGGATTTTCAACCATAGCAAGCGCAATTCCAGCATACTCTAAACGAGGGGATATAATTTTTGTGTAAGCAATAATATATTCTACTTTTGCTAATTTGGGGCATAGCTAGTTTCTTCTTATTATTTATTCTAGTGATGAAGCTTGTAGCTTTGCTATACAAAAGGGACTTGACGCCTCTCGCAGTACAATATTCTATTTTAAGCATAATAATATGAAAGATTTAGAACTTTTGTTGGAAGAACAGACTTCAAGAGATTTAAAGGTTTTAAATTAAAAAAAAATTAATTTCATACTAAAGTTAAATCTTCTATATTTCAGAATCCTAAAAAAGCTTCAAAAACTCGTCGATTTTTGGTTGTTGAGGGTATTTACTTTAATACAGGTGAAATATGCCCTTTACCAGATTTGGTGGCACTTAGAGCCAAATATAAGCTACGATTGTTCCTAGATGAAAGTGTTTCGTTTGGTGTTTTAGGTAAAAACGGTCGTGGTATTACCGAGCATTTCAATATCAATGTAAGTTTACTGACAAAACATTATAAATTTCATGAAAACATATAAATCGTTGATTTCAGCAAGAAGAAATCGATTTGATATCGGCAGGCATGGAATGGGCTATGGCTTCAATAGGAGGATTTTGTGTTGGTTCCCATTTTATAGTAGAACATCAACGTCTTTCTGGCCTTGGTTATTGTTTTTCCGCCTCCTTACCACCTATGCTCTGCCAAGCTGCTATTTCCGCCTTAAACCGATTTGAGGAAGATCCCCAAATTTTCGAAGAATTACAAAAAAACTGTCAACTTTTGCACAGGATATTTTCTCGATTTTCTAAACTACAATTAAAGGGCAATGAGCTGTCCCCAATAAAGCATTTATACATCGCAACGCCTATAAGCAATTCAATTGAAGAGGACAATTTACTTAGGCAAATTTCAGACAAGGTAAATATATACGCACACTATAAAAACATTTAATACCTTTAAGTATTAATGTTATTTTTTGTTTCATTAATTTGTAGAGTATTTCAAGAGGCATTGCTGTCATTCAATCTTGCTATCTCCATAACATGGAGAAACATCAGGCGCGTAATAGTATACGTATTACTACGAACCGACTTTTAACTGAAGAAGAAATTAAACACGCCTTCAGTATTATAGAAGAAGTTTCGAACGACCTTTTACCATAATTTAATACCTCACCTACATACATATGTATATTGTTTAAAATTTTATGAGCTATAAATGAATTATGGCTTAATATCATTTATTGATTGCTAATAATAATGATTATGTTTATTATTTATTTTTAATCACGCATGATTCCTTTGTAAATTTATTAAATAAATATTTTATGAGTATAAAATATTTATTTCCAAAAAATATAATAATCGAAATTGATTACTATGGGGAAAGCCTATCCAGATAGCTATTTCGCTAGTGCTCAACTAGCTCATCAGTGGATTTTTCCCAATTTTTCTGAATAATTAATTTTTGTGTTTAGGCCACTGTATGTCTGTCTGTCTATAAAAAAATGAAATACCTATCATGCAGAAGTGTGTAAAACAAAAATATGTAGCCGTGTGTATAATATTGTATCAATCAAGCCGATTTAAATTACCGAGATTACGACAACAATTTTTGACATTTTACTTGCATCCTTGTGAGAGAATATAGAAAAGTTATCAAAAAATAATAAACAGCGCTATTCACCTTGGTATCAACAGAAATAAAAACAAAATATGTATTTGAAAAGCGAACAACATGTATTTCAGATATTCTCTGACCAAACATTAGTTTTAACTTATCCTTTCGCTTTCTTTGCACAATTATTTAAAAGTTTAATTTTTAAACTTATTCTTTATAAATTTTTTTTGTTATGACCACAGAAATGTAAACAAACGTAAAACACAAATTTTGACATACGAAATATAACCAGAGTTGTGTTCGCTATTGACCAAAGTGAATTATTACTAGTTTACAGTGTTGGGATTTGTGGAACAATTGTACCAAATTTGGCATATTCTACAAATCAGTGGTATGATGGTACACTTTCCATTTTTGGTACAAATCATAAAATTTAATCAATATTTTTTCTCTTTTTCTTACAATAATCACCACTATTCCGCATTTCGATTACGTTCCCGCATTCAGTTACTCACGAATCAAAAAAAGGTATTCCAAACAAAAACTAAATCGAAAGAAAAATAGGAAGAGAAGAGTATGTTTAATACAACTGTTTTTCTATTAAACGAATGAAATAGGAACACAAAAAAAATAAACAAAAAATTTTAATAAACAAATAAATTAATTATTTAGGCTTAAGTTCTTAATTATAAAGAGATAAAGAAAAATTAGATACCAGCAAAGCAGAATGCATTTTCTAGACAGCTACGTCCGTCATCAGTACTCTTTGTATCAATCTACCCGGTAGTTTCAATTGTTATTAATTTTCTATTTAAACAAACTTATCAAAGAAATAGAATCTGAGAAATTTTTTTAATTTTACATTATATTTCATAGAAGATAGAGCTTTTTGAAATTGTTTTACACTTTTAAACACTATTTCGTTTTATATTATACTACCAAGCAAACAAATTTGTCATTTGAAAAAAAAGTTATATTACCAAAACGTATTCTCTACGTTACATAAAGGCAATTATGCAGTGTGTTCCTGTGCTCCTTTGCTCCCGTATATTTAGCTGCCGTTATGGAATATTTAGCCGCTAAAGTTCTTGGCTGGTAATGCTGCTCGTGAAACAAAAAGACCAGAATCATTCCTTACCATTTGCAATTAGCTATCCGTAATGACGAAGAGTTAAACAAATTATTCTGGAGTAACAATTGATCAAGGTGTACTTTTGCCCAAGAAAACAGAAAAGAAGGCTTATATTTTCATAGATTCCAAACAAATCACATACCGTCATCAGTATCAGTTCTTATGCGCCAACAAAAGGGAAATTCCGGAAGTACATACATATATGTATATTTTTAGGATCTTGGAAATATTTTGGAAAGAAAACATAAAAAAATAAAGTAACTAAGAGGTATTTGTGCTCCAACTATTCCAGTGTGAAGAATCCTGTAGCGCCGGAGGTGATATTTAATGATATGTATTTAAAATTCTTATACACCATTGAAAGTTAAAATTTATGGATCCACACTATAATTTATGAATCTTTCGTTGCAATTCAATTTGCCAACTTTTCAAAATGCCCATGTGCTTGGTTTTCCACTAAGAAATTAAAAAAATCTTAAATTTCAGTACAAAAGCAATTATTATTACAAAATTTACATCTTAATTACACGCTTTTTTAGACTAAACAAATAAAAATCGAAAACTTTCCTTTAACAAACGACGTGATATTACAAGTCTTTTGCTTATTAAAATACCTTAGTTTAAAAGTTTTGATTAATCTTATTTTGATTGATGCTGATTTGGTATAATTTAATCATTGAAGAGGTGCAATTTAAACATTCTCAAATCCAAACACTGCTTGTTAATTACATCGGCGAGTTTAGTTATTTTCTTTGTTTTAAATTCCATATGAAAACGTTATTTTTATAATTATTTTATATTGAACTTGACATTAGTATAAGCTTTTCGTTAATGCATTCAACTTAATATCAATATTTTTTTAATGCAACCTCGGTATCGTTTTCTCTTTTAACTTTAACATAGTATATACAACTGGGATAAATTTTTCTGGAGAAAAGTCAAACTTCATATAAAAACCCATTATTAAAAATAATGTTTTTTTTATATGAAGTTTGACTTTTATCATTATTTTTAATGTTTTTTATATGAAGTTTGACTTATATCAAGACAAATATATCCCAGTTGTAGACACTATGTAAACAAAAATAAATTTTGCTTAATTAAAAAGTAATAACTTGTCTGAGTGAACAGAGTGAGAGCAAGTTCAAAAGAAATTTTTTAGCAACAAACAAACATATTCATGTTAACTTGTTGTGTCTGAACGGGATTGTCAGAGCTTTTTTATATTCGAATAATTGAAATGATGGCATTCCTAGAAATATGACACTTGGAAAAATCAATGCTGCCAAGTATTTTCTTTTATAAAACTTGTCAGTACTGTGTTTTTATCATCTTTCTCGTTTTCTTTGTGGGGTTCAATTTTTTCACCACTGTCAACTCTCTGTGTTCTGTGCGTCAGTCTGGCAGAAATTTTTTAGCGTCTGCACGTTTGAAATTTGTCGCATTTTTTTTTAAATTCACATCGTCTACACCCAAATTTTTAAAAAATGGTAAGGGAATAACTTCTATTGGACTCTGAAGATTGTTGTGTCTAAAAAATCCCCAAAAATTAAAAATCGGAATCAAAAGACTAAAGAAAAGCAAGAAATCGGAAATATTTTTAATGTATATAGACGGCTAGATTCACATACACTTTCAAACAATATTGTTATACATACTACCAACAAATGAAAAAAGAGACGTGCCATTTAACAAAGCAGCGATATTTCCCATCAAAATTTGTGAAAAGGCTGTTTATAAATTTTCATTTTTAGAGGTTATACCATCTAAAAATATGTACATATATGTATATCCATATTTATTTTTATATGAATTTCATAAATTAGACGACCACACGCTGTATAGAAATAGCCTTATAAGGTCAGAAATACATATATCGCAGCATATAGAGGGAGAGAGTATCAGAGAGGCGTCTCACCATTTTGCAATAAAAAAAATGGCGAAGTTTCATTCGCGGCTTTTGTAAGATGGGAAAAGCAATTCAAATCAATTTGCTTTTTATAACAAGAAAAAAAATATTTTATTAAAAATGTAAAAAATGACGTGTAGTGCAGACGAGATATTTCCGGCTGGTATTTTTTGTTTTTGGGGTGTATCATTCCATTTATTGGGCGTGGTTTAACATAGTATTCCGTTATTTTTCCACCCACAGGCTTCAGGAGTGACCGTATCAGATGTGTGCAAAACTACATACGAAGAAATTAAAAAGGACAAAAAACATAGATATGTTATCTTTTATATTCGTGATGAAAAACAAATCGACGTAGAGACAGTGGGTGAACGCAATGCTGAATACGACCAATTCTTAGATGATATTCAAAAATGTGGCCCCGGAGAATGCCGGTAAGTGTTAAAATTTTATTTGCCAATATTGCAGACAGTTATTTCTTTTAATTTCATATATTTCGCAGCTATGGTCTCTTTGATTTTGAATACATGCACCAATGTCAAGGTACCTCAGAAAGTTCCAAAAAACAAAAGCTTTTCCTAATGTCATGGTGCCCCGATACTGCCAAAGTGTGTATAAATTAAAAAATAATTATGAATATATAATATATGATTTTTTGTGATCGTAGGTAAAGAAGAAGATGTTGTACTCCAGCTCCTTCGATGCCTTGAAAAAATCTCTTGTCGGTGTTCAAAAATACATACAAGCTACTGATTTATCTGAAGCTTCCCGGGAAGCGGTCGAGGAAAAATTGCGCGCCACTGACCGTCAGTAAGATAAAGCTCTTTTTTAAATACCACTACCACCCAACCCAATAAAATTACAACAACCACAACACGATATTTGTATTTTAAAGCGAAAGAATGGAACATTGAATTTCAGCTTTTTATAATTAATAAAAAAACACAAAACACAAATTTTATTTGTTATATTTTTATTTTTCTAAAATTTGGATTTCTTCAGTAAGAGAAATGTGCGGAAATGAGTTTAGTTAGTGAGTCATTCGATATTGAGTCGTTGTCTATCATCAGGCAATTAGTCATTCTAATAATCAACGAAAAATAAAATGCATTTGGTTGCAAGAATTGATTGATCAGTTAAATTTAACCAACTAAGCAACGACCAATTTTTTTGAAAACACCTTTGCGGAAAGATACCATTTCGCCAGTGCAGTGAAATATCTCGCCATTATTGGATATCATGATCCTACCTATAAGAGTTGTGGACAAGATTGGAAATCTTTCAGTTTGTGATTCGTCTAACTCCAACAACACATCGTTTTTTGAATTGACTATACGGACTTTCATGTTGGGACCTTTTGGGAAACATATGGCACTTTCGTCGCGAACATCAACAAAATGTCTTGAATTTAAATATGCAATTGAATAATCGCTTTCTAGCAAATAATGTCCTGTGATCTTTAGCCAAGTAGAAGAAATCATTGGATCCGGGCGATTGAAACATGACATCATTAAACGAATATTATGAAGGCAATGGTCCTTTATATACTCAACCATATGTTTGTCTCCTGCAAACATATTTTGATATTCTTGTATAAGCTGTTGGTAAACTTTTGGTTCCGCAATCAAAGCATTTGGACGTTCCTTTGGAGGAACATTTATGCCAAGTATAGCACGCCAGGCAAGCTTGCTATCAAATGGTTCAAATAAACACACTTGACTACTCACACTCAAAGGAAATAACAAGTTGAAGATGTATTCATCATTGAAGCTATGAAATGATGGACACATATAAAGAATTTTATCTCTGTCCGTCATATTCCATGTTTGCACTGCCTTTTTTATCTGTACATCTAATTCTTTATGCGTTTGTAAAATTGTTTTGGAAGCATTTTGATTATTGTAGAAAACTATTGCACCCGAATTGTTATAAAATTCGTTGAGAATAACTCCCTCCGAGAAATTTTGCATAACATTGATTTCATCATGTGGCTTACAAGAGTTATTGTTTTTATGAATGTTAAGAAAATTGTGAGTTATTTGCAACAATGGGATACTATTTTCAGAAGCCAGTTTTTGACTACATTTTTCATTTAAATCCGAAGAAATTATTAGGTTTGCTTTGGTTCTCTTAAGTATTTCATCGAGTTGATGATCTGGCTGCTCACGCTTAAGCGCTAAGACTTTCTGTCCTGACATCCAGCTAGCCCACAAAATAACCGTTGTTAAAATATCATTAGAATTAAAAATGGCTACTGTTGAACTAGAGCCACTACCTAAAATTACAATATTATAACGTACTTTATGATCAAAATTAAACCATTATTACCGCATATATTTGAAATTTGCCTTGATAGTCTTTTGGAGTTGTTATACAGTTGCAAATATGTATACTGCCCGCCAAAATCTTGTATACAAATATTGTTAGCATACAACAATGCCTTTTTAAATAACGGAACAATTTTATTGTCTCCATCCGTACATGTCTGGATTACTTGTAAGTCCGAAGAATTTGTGACCTAAAGTTGTTGTTTTTAGCAAGTTATATATATATATATTTCAAACAGATTGGCTTTATATTTACTTTAGTGCGAAATAAATATCTCAGCATACGACGTCTAAACGAAATTAATTGCATTTTTCAATATTTTTTATTCTTGATAAATTCTTGACAAAAAAATCTTTTTGTTTTAATAGGTATTGTTGTTCTTTATGGCGTAGCAAGCAATATTCATTTTTATAATTTTCTATAACTATATAAAGCATGGGATAAGATGATATAAAATATTTTATTTTTTGGAATTACTGAGGCACTTTAAAAAATTTTATTTTATATATGTAGATGTCCTGGTAGACTAACATATAGTGTCTGTGTTAGTCTATCAGACAACCCCCAGGGTTCAATTCGACCACCTAATTTGTATAAATTTAATGATAAACACATACGTAATATGTAGGTATTATTTCAAGGTACATTTAACAGGTAGCCTCACTACGGAGGGGAAATATTCAGCCACAATTATATTTTTTTTCATATGGATTTTGACAGTTAAACATAAATGTTTCCCCTTAATTGGAATTTGAACTATCAAACTCCATATAAAAAAAAATCAAAATTTTCGCTTTAATATTTCCCCTTCGTAGTGAGGCTATCCAATGAATGTGCCTTGTATTAGTTATTAAATTTAGGCCTAATGTAAAAATACAAATTTTCGGAATATTTTTTTATTCAACACAAACAGTGGCAAAATTTGTTTACTGCTTAAAATAATTAATTGATCCCTTGACAATTTTTTTGTATGGCCTTACACGTATACGTTTCGAAAACGCTTTGATGAAGCTTTTTTCCTTAATGTACTCTAATGGCTGATAAAGCGGACCTTCTGTTTCGAGAAATATATCAAAGCTGTACATGGTACGTAACAGTTGCTTTGCCAGCAGGTCTGAAAATGGTAGTTTGGAATCGGTAAAAGAGTTTGAGTAACACTCCATTATCTGTAAATGTTTACAATAATTATTGGTATCGTTAAATATATTTATTTCATTTATACCTTAATTGATGAATTATTCAGGGCGTTGTGGTGGCCATTCCAATGCACTGTGATTGTCCACAAAGGCATGTTTGTGGGATATTTGTTTGAAATACTTATAAGACATTCCATTTTTGCCGAACTCAATACTATAACAGCTCTAAAGAAACTGCAGGTATCATCGATCAATTTTTGATTTATAAGTTGTATAGTTGTTTGAGAACTTTCATATTCTTCCCAAGTTATTGCCGTCCATTGCGCTAGGGCACAATTTGGTTTCGTACATCCGATTTTGTTATCTATATATTCATCTAAGCTTTTATTCATAAAGGACCGGATTTGCTTTATCAATACCAATCGGGATTGCCAATAATTTTTTATTTTTTTTACAAAATCAGATGTAAAATCTTTCAATTGTAGAACTTTATTGTGATCAATTTTAATATTGTTAAAAGACGAGATTCCACATAAAAGTTGAAGCCAGCGATATGGCTTTCCTAAATTGTGTTTAACTAGCTTTTTATGAAATTCATCCAAGGATATGTTGTGATTTTGAAGCTATAAAGTTGAATGAATTAAATAAAATAAAACATCTGAATGTTCATTGCATTGTAATGAATGCTATATAGGTATTGTTGGCTAGACTGTTTCTTAGGACACTCAAATAGCAATAAATAATAATAAACATAAACCCATGTATGCGCAAACATTGTATTAAATGTCTATGTTCAGCATTTATTTTAAATGATATTATTGTGCTGTTTCCGTGGTGTACAGAATTAATACGCTAGCCGAATTGTTCGCTTGCAATACAGAAAAAGCACTCAACTGTAGATCTTTACAGATCCGAAAATGAGCTTTACTACGAAATTATAAAGCAGTACATACCTTTAAACTTGTAACTGAAAAGGGTATCGATTCACCCATATCATCTACTCCTATAAATTTTAAAAAATCTTGCAAAACATTACTTTCTGAATGATTTACTTGATTTTCAGTTAAATGGATCTCGCAGTTACCAGTAGCAATTTCAAGAGCTGGCAAATAATAAATTCTAACGGTAATGAAATCATTCAAAAAATTGGAATCGACAAACTGTAGGGTAAATAAAAAGTTGAAATAATTAAAAAAATGTATATGAATATTTGAAATACCTTAATCTGAAGTGATAGCGGATGAGAATGAAGTAAAGACGATTGATCAGAATTATTAGTTGTAAGTTTCTTTATTTCATGCATTTTTAACTCGTCTTCCTGCCCCAAAACTAATAGCTCGAACCCACCCTCCAACTGTTCTATTGCTCTTAAATTTACATATGCCAAGTATAAATGCTGTGGTAACATATTAACCTTTTGTTCAAGTTTCCATTTTTGTTCTATCGGCATTTGTAAAGCTTCTTGCAATGGTCGCGTAGACTTTAAAAGTGTACGCAACGAAGGAGCAAACGTTGATAAAACTTCCATTTTCACAATAATTTGATCAAAAATCATATTTTTGTCACCCAATAGTTTGTTGCAGTCATCGGACAATTTTTTTCTTAAATTCAGTTCTCTCTCCAAACGTTCTATGCGATCTTTGTGAGTTAATGTTGACTCTTTGACGAGCTCAGTTTTTGGTTCATAAATATCAATGTCTTCATCTTGGCTTTTAAATTTGTAGCAATGCTTTATTTCACGTTTTAGATAGTTTACTTCGTACAATAGATTTTGTAGATGTAAACGATTACAGTCGACTAGGGTTTTTTGTGCTTGCAACTGTTCGCGTCCAGAACGAACCTTATATTTAACCAAACGATTTATTTTCTTTATTAGCACAAATTCCATGGAGCCTATTTTTAATTTTTCATCTAAATCGATCTTCTGTATGAAAAAGAATAACAATTTTGCTACGTTGTTTAGAAATGTCTGTCATTCACCAATTAAAATTTTAACTTACCGTATCCTTAATGCTGTTTTTAGCATTTAAACAATCAGTAAATAATTGCTTTAATAATTCAAAATTCTCATTTAGAATAAAGGACATATTTTTTTCTATTTTATTTATTTGTAACAAAATTCTCCCCTCCACAAATGTAGTTTAAATTAGTGTTGCCAAAAAAAATTTCCTTGGCAAACAGTGCTGCCACCTGTATAAACTACAGATGTGCTACCATTTTTTACATTTTCAATTTCCCTAATTTTATATTCTGTACAGAGATTTATTTTTGCCGATAGTACTAAAGCAATTATTTTTGTTAACTTGGCTACTGTGGGTGGTGAAAACATACGCTTTATAAACTTCTACACACAAGGCACTAGACAAGCAAGACGTATTTTATTCCGTGTGGTGTTATTAAAAAAATAAACTAGAGCTAATTTAACGGTGATTTTTTTATGAAATTGGTTACATGAAACATTTTTTCGTGGACAAAGAGAGTAGCAAGGAAAAGCAGGCAAGTTTAAAATATTGTTTGAAATATATTCCGTTTATAAAATATCTATTACAAAAAAGGTTTATTGGAAACCCTAATCAGCAATTCACCAGTAGTTTTTAGAGTGTGTCATCCCTGAAACGGTTGTTTTTATAAGAAAGATAAAACGCACTGTGGAACATTAAACATATGTAGGTGTTTTAGTAAATAATTTGTTGACATTTACATTTAAATTACATTCAATTTTATAAAACAATAAAATGCAGATACGTCCAACTTGCCAAATAAATCGATTTTATTTTACTCGCAGCGTTTTTGTTATTGGTCATTTTAGTAGGTTTCTTGCAATAATTAATATTTGTGCCTGCAACCATATAATGAAATTACCTGTATTTTAAATTGAAGTACATATATACAAATTTAGATTTGTAATTATTACATAATAAATTACACAAGAAAGCTGTTAAGATAAGCAAAACTACTTTAATGCAAATTGAGTGGCATCAAATAATTATCAAAGTCATGATCAGATAGTATATGATTAACATTCATAAGGTTACCTATCAGATGCACTTAAGTTGTTTGCTGAATCATCTCAAAAAGACATGATAAAATGAAATATATATGTATGTATATTTTTGGGGGCGCTCAATTTTTAATTGTTTTGGTAAGAAATTGTTACATTGATTTGATCTTTGCCAAGCCGAAAAAGTATGCTAGTTTTATTTAAGAGTAGAGCATAGAGTTGGATTTAATTTAAGAGCAGACATACATATGTACATGTTTATGTATGTATATAACTTCATAAATATTTATATTGAATTTACATACATACATATATCGTCCTATGAAACGTAAAACCATGTACATAAGTAACAAAATTTTCAAGGTAAAGTATAGTAATAATGAAAAAAATCGTGGTCGGGGTTTCGACGGATTTATACGTTTTGAGGTCTCTTGAATCTATTTTGGCTATTTTCACGATGATGTATGTCTGTGGGTGGGCGGCTGTATGCCACTATTTTTGTGGAGTTTGTACAGGTCATACCGTTTGACATCAAAATGAAATTTAGTATGTATGTGCCTTTGGTATATAGAGATGAAGAGCTGTATAGTTTTTGGGCATAATCGGAAGGAGGTAAAGGGTAGTTTCCTTACCTCAAATTTTGTGAACGCTCTAAAGGTCATACCGTATGACATATTAAAATGAAATGCAGAATGTCCCTTTGGTATGTATATGGAAATAAAGAGCTGTATAAGTTTTGGGAATAATCGGGAAAGACCAAGGAGTAGTTTACTTACTCCAAAATATTGTGAACGCTATACAGGTCATACCGTATAACATATCATAATGAAATTCAGTATGTGTCTTTGATATATAGAGATTAAGAGAACTTATATTCTTTATGAAATCCTATACATATATAAATATCTGTATCCAATTGGTATGGTAAAGTTGAGTATAGGTCACTTTTGAATATTGTGTACCATGTGAATATTTTGTCAAAATATAGGTGAGTCTGTTAATTTTATACAAGTTTAAAAAACTTTTTTTCAGGTTTTATTAAGCTTCTTCCCTCTCCTGTAAAATCGAAAAAAAGTATAGTTTGGCACATGGTTTTACGTTTTATATAACGATATGTACATACCATATGTACCTATGTATGTAAAAATGTTTTTTAAGTATCAATATATAAATTCAAAAAAGTAACCGGATGAGATTTTTAAGAATCACTGCGTGCATGCCACATACTATAGTTTTGGAATCTTATTTTTTTTGTAGTTATAGAAATATTTGATCTTTAATAGGTACATACATGTATGTATATGTACATACCTATATTTAAAATCTACGTTTTTAATAAACCTCTTTACGTGTAATTTCAGAGCAACTAAATTCCTACGTAATTGCAAAAATAAGCCATGAATTTTAAGGCTTGGTGTGCAGTAGTGGGTGTATTTATTGGCTGTTGCAGCAATGTGATTTTTTTGGAACTTTTAGTAAAGTAAGTACCTACATATTATATATAGGTATTATATCATTAATCAGTTTAAACCTTATAAATTAAATTAATTATATTCTAGACACGATGCCGGTGCCGGAAATCTTATCACTTTCTCACAGTTTTTGTTTATAGCTATAGAGGGTTATATATTTACCTCTAAGTTTAACACAGTTAAACCCATTATTGGTTTCAGGGACTATGCAGTTTTGGTTTTTATGTTTTTTGTAACCAGTGTTTGTAATAATTATGCTTTTAATTTTAATATTCCAATGCCACTGCATATGATATTTAGAGCGGTAATATTTAACATTTTTCTATTTATAAATTTTGGAAAGAAACATTTGTTTTTTTTATTTATTTAAGGGCTCTTTGATGGCTAACATGGTAATGGGTATTTTAATACTTAAGAAACGCTATGGAATTTCCAAATATATATCTGTATTGCTGATAACAGTTGGAATAATTACTTGTACTTTGGTTTCAGCTACAAAAGTGGTAAGAGATAACCATATGTTTCTACATTTATTGCAAAAAAGGTAACGAATGCCTGTTTTATTTCATGTTTAGGAGGATACCAGCAATCCTAAATTTAAAGATAACTCCTATGATGACAAATATTCTGTAATATTTTGGTGGTGTGTTGGTATAGGCATCCTAACTGTAGCTTTGTTAATATCAGCTTGTATGGGTATATATCAAGAAGTTTTGTATAAGAAATTTGGTAAAAGATCAAGAGAAGCTTTATATTATACGGTATGAATTCAAATCTAACATATCTTTGAATATATTTTCATTATATTTTTTTCCTTTGTAGCATTTGTTGCCCTTACCGGGTTTTATGTTATTGGGAAAAAACATTTGGGACCATTTTGTGATATGTGCTACGAGCGATCCACTATTCGTTGCAGGCGTTAACACCTACTTTCCAGAACAAATATTTTATTTATTGTGTAACATGATAACCCAATATGTCTGTATTAGTTCTGTATATGTATTGACAGCAGAGTGCAGCTCACTGACCGTTACTCTGGTTGTAACGTTGCGAAAATTTGTTTCCTTGCTATTTTCAATTATGTATTTTAAAAACGCATTCACCTATTATCATTGGATTGGTACAATTTTAGTTTTTACTGGTACTATAATATTTACAGAAGCATATCCGAAATCATTATTCTCTGTAAAAGAACCTAAAAAATCGAAAACATCATAAAACATGCAAATTCTATTATTTTAGCAAGAAAATAAATAAAATAAAAATTAGATATATAATAGATAATTCTTTTTAACAAATCTATAAATATACTTACGCATAGTTTAAACTGTTTTCTAGTTTTTAAGGTTTTATTTCAATAAAGTCCGATCCAATTAAACTTTTTATGAAAAAAATAAATAAAGTGTAATTTTCATTACGAACAATTCGGTCTAAGTAACTTTTGTAATATATTAAAGGAAATTTTGCGTGTTACCTTTAATCTAGTACGACCTTAATAAATTTCTACTGATTACTTTTGTGTCAACAAGATTCACACTTTATCATACACTCAAAAATAAATCTAGTAAAATTATGTGATTTCAATCAACAAAAAAGCAGTTTATAAATCGATCAATTTACGCAGGTTCGATTTATGGTGTGTTTTTAAAGTGCCACACGAATATTTTTAGTCGTTGTTGTAATAATAACCCCTTTCAAGAAAACCCGCGTGACAGACGGCCATATATCGGGGCGACACCTATAGTAAACTGTTTTTCGCTTTGGGTACGGATTCCTAAAATGTATATGCACCTACAAAATTATGTATGTACAATATCTATAAATATAATAAAACTGTAACAGAACCATTTCTGTACATGAAATATTTTTTGACAATTTTGTTGCTGGTGTAGTAATTGATATGAAATACAAAACAGCAATTTTTGTCTGTCTGTCCAAACCGGCTGTCTGTGTTTGCATCACGTAAAAACTAATGGATGAATTTTAATAAAACTTTGTGAGCAGTTACCTTAGTGTCTTGATTCAAATATAGGATACTTTATTTTCGCAAAAATATTTTTACCGATTTAAATGTACTGCAAACTTGACAGCACCTTTTATATTTTAAACACTATTTAACATAACTGTAAAAAAATATTAGAACTTCATATACATTTTAGAATTGTAATTAAAAAGATTGAAAACCCCTAATAAATATAATATATATGAAGAAATGTGGTTGTACCAATATAAAACAACAAATAATTCCCATAGTGCAATTTTTCTAAAACAATCACCCTCCCTTTCCTATGATTAACAAACGATCAAGAATAATTTGTGGGAAAAAAAACAATTGTGTTTAGAGAAAAGCTTAAACTTTTAAAGGCTTAAGAAACATATTCGTTCATACATACAAACATACACACATACATACATATGTATGTTAGAAGTTAATATTATGCTGTACTGACAAAATTTTAGTATTATTTGTCAGTCGGAATGAGTCAGTCAGGTCGAAGTATTAGCTTTAAAATGTTACAATTAGTAAGTTTTTAAAACTGAGATAATTTTTTTTTTTTTTATTTTTATTAAATTTTTTCAATATGTGTTTTCTTAGATAGTGTGCATAGGAGCTTTAATATTTAAGAAAATTACGGACAATAAGGCAAACATGATTTTGAAAATAAACCAAAAAACATCTACCGAGTGGAATCTCTTGCCAAATGTTTCATGGTCAGCAGGGGGAAATGACTTTAGTATTTTTGTTTATGCAGGTTACACCTTTATAATTGCGGTTTGCCTCTTGGACAGGTAAATATGATTGATGAGGTTGTTAATATATCGAAAGATTTCTTATAATAAAAAAAATAACATTTTCTAGACTGATAAATTTAAAAAAAAAGTCCACTACAACGGATACACTTTTCTTACGTTTTGGCATCGTTATCTTTTTCATACAAGGTCAGTTAGTATACACATGTATGTATATGTACTTACGTATGCAACAATCACTGGTCTTTTTTCTTTTCTTTTAAAGGCATTATGGTGCTATATTCGATAGAATATGTTCAAGACGATTTAAAACTAAACGCATTCATTTTGGGAAGCCTGACTTTCCTTGTAGCCATTTTATTTTTTTTAGAAGATTGTCTCACCTCCAGAAGATATGAAACATCGAATAAAATAATACAAACAGAAAAAATCGTAGGTTCTTATGAGTAGTATTGCTAATAAAGTGAATTCAATATTAAGAATCGTTTCGGTTTGGTTCGATATTTGTTTATTTCAGAAACCATTATCATCGATCCCCGTTAAACAGATGGATGATAATATACTCCATACTTATGTATAATTCTATTTTTTAAATTAATTATTATTTACATTACATTAAGGTTTGTTTGTTTATTCAATATAAAATATAATAAGAATTAAGTGGTCTAACTTAAAATACAATAAAAAATGTTTATATATTTCGGAAAGTTTTCTTATTAATTTGGATTTTATTAAAAAAGAAAATTAAATTTCCTTAATATTTAATTTAAATATATTTTTTAATTAATTATATTTATGCATATGTGTGTGTGTGTGTATATATGCTTTATAAATTTAGTTTGTATGTAAATGCTGAATATTAGCATTTGTTCTTGTTCTTGCCGGGTAAATATGTTTATGCTTTTTGTGTGTGTGTGTTTTTACATTTTACATCTTCTATTTCTTATTTTTCTTTTTCTTCTTTTTATCTGATTTATTCTTCTTTTTGTTAGACTTTTTGCCACTATCGCTGTCCAGAGACTCTGAACGTTTACGTGATTTTTTGTCACCTTTAGAAAGCTTTCGTTTACGATCTCCATCGTCTGAATCGGAGTTTGTAGATGAAAGACTTCGTTTCTTTTGGTTAACAGAAGGGGAATTTGATTGTTGCCGTTTGCGCAAAGAGTTTTCATAGTCGCGATGCTCTCGCTCAGAGCTATGATGGGATTTGTCTGTTTTCGAAGTTTTGTGATCCTTAACTTTGCTATAAAGTCTGCTGCGATCGTTATCAGGCTCATGACCATGACGGTCTCGAGTTCTTTCCCGATTTTTATCGTTGGTGTGATCTCTATCCTTGTCTACGATGTCTTTTTCTCGATGCCTTATTCGTTCCTTTTCTCTGCCTCTAATCCTGTCCCTATCTTTTTCTCTATCATGACTTCTGTCTCTGTCTCTTCCTTGACGTTCGCGATAATTTTTGTCACTTTCACCTTTCTTGCTGTTGTCTTTGTTGTCAGAGCTACACTTCTTTCGGCGATCTCGATTCCGATCAGTTTCTAAATTGCGATCGGAAACCGCAAAACTAGACTTGTAAGTATGATCTGAATCTCTACGAGGTTCAGCAAGTTGCGAATAAATCGGTTGGCTGATCTTGCTTCCCAATCGATCCTTGATTGATTTCTTTTTTTCATTGCTTTCAGTTTTCACCTCGATCGAACGGTCTTTGCTGATATTTACAGGCAATGTTATTTGTATATTTCGAATGCTCTCATGGTCGTCACTGAAGCATTTAGAGGACCTTTCTTTTGATACAGATTTTGTACGTACTACTTCTATAGGTCGAATAGCATTAATTGCTCGAGCAAAAATAGCTTTTTCGGCACGTACGATAACATCGTTAGTTACTTTATTGTCCGCATGGTTCTGTGTTTGGGAACCATCTATTTTAACTTCACCTAATTGAGTTGCTGGACAAGGTTGATCTTCAAGTTCCCATTTTGATGCCTCCGGTACTAGTTTATTACTGCCGTCTTGCAGCTTAAAACTATTGTCATCGAAATCAGTTTCGTATTCGTGAATATCCAAAACTGCATCAAAGCACTTAATATCTGAAGACGTTGGTGTTTTTACTTCGCATTCTGCAGTCGGTGGCTGGTTTTTAGTTTCCGCATTCTGAGCTGCAAGTAAACCGTTTTCTTCATTTTTTGGTGAAGTGTTAGAACCTAAATCTCTTTCCATGCCAATGCTTTCCTCTAAGTCTCCTTTATTACTAATGAATTCCTTTTCCGATTTGTTATCCTTTTCATTTTCAACACTATTGGCGCTTGTATTGAGTTCGTCTTTTTCGTCCTCTTTGTTTGAGCAATCCTTTTCCTCCGACTTAAGTCTGTGTCGTTCTTTTTTAGATTTCTTTTCCTTTTTAACTTTTTTACGTTCACTCTTTTCTCTGCGTTTTTTCTTTCTATCCTTGAGTTTCTTATCAGATCTTTTACATTCTGACTTATCCTTTTGATCTGTTTCAGAAGAAGTTTGATGTTGGTCACTTAGGATGTCCTTTTGCCTGGGTGGTGTCATACTGCGTCGTTTCGAATCGTGATCATTAAGTTCTTTATCCTTTCTGCTATAGTGTTCTTCGCTTTTATGTTTACCATGGGAGTGACTTCTACTAGAAAATATATTATCTTTATCCCGTTTAAGATAACCATCGTTTGGCTTTCCTTTTGGCGTCGTACTTCTATGAATTTTCCGACGTTTCTCACTTATTCTTAAGCTCGACTGAGAACGCGACCTTGAACGAGTTGCAGATCTACTTTTTGATCTCTGATCTGTTCTGTTAACAACATTATAAAACTTGTTTTCTTCCATATCTTGGGAGACGCATTTTTCGTAAAGATCTGGAGTATTATTGCGCAGCGAGCGATCTCTTTCTCTGATAGTTGCCGGAAAAGAAGTATTATTTGTATGGAATGGATTACGAGATGATTGGACTTCAAATCCTGGCGGCGGCGGCTCAGAGTTTTCGTCATTTATGTTATAGGGCCTCCTAAAAATAATTAGAGCAATCAGTGAGGTGATTACAAATAATTATTTAAAAATAAGTATTAATTTTACCGCAGTTCCATATTCTTGTCATCGTGATCCATTTGCTGTCTATTACCACCTCTGGAATCTAAAGATTTCGAAGTGTTTGCCAGTGATCTACCAGAATCTCTTCTTTGTCTAAAGTTGTTTAAAACAAATAATAATGAGTTTAATAAATGTACATTTTTTAGTTTAATTTAATTAATTTACCTTTCATACAATTCATCTTGTTGTTCATCAACTCTAAATTTTTGTAGATGGTAGTGATGTTGCTGATGTCTATTAGATAGCAAAAATAGATTTAAATGATATCATACAGATATAGTTACTATTTTTACTTACTTCTCGTGTGTACTATGTGCTTTAATTTGCTGTGGTGATCTATATCTTTTGTTAGAAGGAGAATGAGATCTAGATCTAAAAAAAAAAAAAAACAAATAAAAACGGTACGCCAATTTTTTTAAAATATGTACCTGGAACTTCGGTCTAAAGATTTTGAACGCCTCATTCTATAACCTTGATCCTTTTCACGTTCACGCTCACGCTCACGGTCACGGTCTCTATCTCTATCACGCTCTCGTTCTCTTTCCTTTTCAATGCCCTTTCCATAACGTGGCCACCTGCGATCATTATCTCTTTCTCTGGAACGACCCCTTTTATCATAATATCCGTGATCTTTTGTGCGATTATTATAGGGAGATGTACGAAAATTTCCTCTCACATGGCGCTCTTTTGATCTTCTGCGGCGATCAGGAGAACGTCGCTCATCTTTCTTTTTTTCCTTTTCCTTCATAATGCGATTAAAAGCTTCTAAAGGATCGTCAATTATTCTAAACATTAGAAACATTATTATTATTAATATTATTAATGTCTGCATTCCTTTGTAAGTTAGTTCTTACCCAATCCCAACTTTAGCGGCCACTTCTTCATACACAGATGCTATATTGTTAAATGGACGCATTTGATTCGCAGTTTCGACTTCTCTAATGGGGTAGTTAAAACGATTTGGCATAGATGTTGGAAAACGTTGATACCTGCGAAATAAAGAAAAGACGTGCATATATTAAGTACAAACATTTTTGGAAGTTGTCACTGTCAACACATCCGTTTTATTAGGTTCCTCCAAGCTAAAACACCATCGTCAGAACATTCAACTTACAGCGCAAAAAATCGTTCCCGTGCAAGACTTTATCAGCTTCAACTTACCCAAAAAAGCACACAAGCTTCGCTAAAGCAACACATACGAAGTCCAAAAAAGTATATCGAGTAATATTCCAGCAAATATCTCCTCTGGCTTAACAATAATAACTGGTTGTGCATATAGAGGATTTATATATGGACAACTAAATTTCTCTATTTCGTTGATCAATAACAAATAATTATGATGTGATTCATTCAGACATATTTTATTATAATTTTCAAATTTGTATTGTATTCAATTTTTAATTGATTTTTCTTTTTTGTTTGTTTTAACTAACATAAATACAATGATAAACAATTTTATTATTAAAGCATAAAGCAAAGCATAAATAGCTTTAAGACTCTTTATTACCATATATAAAGTGTTTATATGATATACATATACTTATATAATAAGTATGTACATTTAATTATATATAAATTGTTTTTTTTTTAATAGATTTGCTTACAACTTAATTGGATTCAATAAAATATTTGTTTTTTTTTTTTACAAACTTATGTACCTGTTTTAACTATGCTTCTATTGGTTCTACGGATACAGTATTCCACACTTAACTATATTATATTGTACATGAGCGGTATTCAGTGTTTGATGCAAATGGTCTTGCGAAAGTGCAAATGCGTTTTACCTATAAAATTAACAAAAACAGTGGGTATTTTGTAGTTGGATTTCACAAAAAAGCTATGATATTATACATTTGCACTTTTACAAGACATTTCCATTAAACACTGAATCCCCTAATGTGTATATGTAATTTTGTTTTTCAATATTATCGTTTCAATATATTCATATTAATAGTGTTTTTAAAAAAAGATTTTTAATTTAATAAATTTTGTTTTTATTCAACTTTAAACTTACTATAAATTAATAAATTTATTTATAAGGAAAAACCTTAATATACATATATTGTATGTATGTATGTATGTATGTAACATACATTTCGAATATTGCAATTATTAGGATTGTCATTTACTCGAGCTTAGCTTTAATAAAATGGAAATTCATTATTATAGTGATTGTTTTTTAAATGTTAGTTGCTTTAACTAGCAGCCTAAACTATTCTACAACAGATAGGAAACCTAAGCTGTATGGGGTCACAATTACACTGCCGGATAGCAGTGTAAGGCCCTCTAGAAGTCGATCCTAAACGAAATAATATCGATGGCCATAATTCATTTTAATCCTTTTCCTACTATGTTTCGAGTATACTCTGATCGTCAGAACGAAACGAAAAATGTTCACTTAATGTGGAGTATACTCGTCAAATATGCATTAAAGATCTTTTAAAAAATATAGATATATTTTAGAATATTTCATACAAATACATATTTCGTCACATAGACTTTTATCGCTGTGTTTGCATTTCAAAGACTACAGAAATTGACAAATAACTACGACCCTAACAGTTTTAGCGTTCTACCGTTTAAGCTGCGTTCACACGACGTGTATTAGTATATATGTATATAAAGCACAAAATGTGTTTATTTGTTAGTATAGCTGCCTACACCAGTGAACCGATTTTCTGAAAAATAGGGTACTTATTTTTTATATTCGACGTGGGCGTGGCACCTCAAATAAAAACATACGATTTTAGTCAAATTTACAGTCATTATGATTGTCGAAGTTGTACTCAAATCCTACACTATTGTAATAGATTAAAGAAAACACAAAACATTATATATTTCTAAAAAATGCATAATTCCTTTAAAATTTATTAAATAAATAAATATTTTATGAACGAATCATAAAATATTTATTTTCAATATAATAATCCAAACGCATGCGCACGGTGCATAAATACGATTTTCGTATTTTTTAATTATTTATTTTTGTTGTTCAGAAACTCTTTTTGATACATTATGAATGGTATCCAATGGAAACCCTTAATGTAGAAAATGGAAAGAAAAAGAAAAGTAAGTTTGTAATTTGAAATGGTTACTATGTTTTTTGTTTAGAAATTTTACTTTTTCTAGACTTAATAAAGTTCTCATTTGGTTTATTAAATTTTGGGCATAATAATCTGGATTTTTATTCAGAAAGTTTGAAAAATCCACTGACGATCTGGATAAATACCAGTGAAATAGCTATATGGATATGCTTTCCCCATAGTAATCTGTGTGGATTATTATATTGAAAATAAATATTTTATGATTTAATTAATTATTTAGGCTTAAGTTGTTAATTATAAAGAGATAAAGAAAAATTAGACACCAGCATATCCTATTGCTTTAATAAGTTTGTTTAAATAGAAAGTTAATAACAATTAAAACTACCTTAGATAGATACGAAGAGTGCTGATAACGGACGTAGCTGTGTAGAAAATGCATTCCACTCTGCTGGTGTCTAATTTTTCTTTATCTCTTTATAATTAAGAACTTAAGCCTAAATAATTATTTTATTCATTAAAAATAGTTCAAATAAAAATAAAATTTATATATTTTTTGATTTGTTCATAAAATATATATTTAATAAATTTTAAAGGAATTATGCGTTTTTTAGAAATAAATAATGTTGTATAATACAATTCCGAATATAATCTTTTAAAGAAAACACAAAACATTTATCTTTAATCTATTACAAATTTGCGAATACGACTTGGACCACCGTAACAAGACTGTTATTAAAGAGAAAGTTGTGTTAACCTAGAGATTAAAAAAAACACAACTTTCCTACCGGGACACTGGATTGTCTTTAATCTAGTACAAAATTGTCGTATTCGAAATACGACTACGACAACAGTAATAAAGCAGAGTATAATTTGTTGAATTTGACTTTCTTTTATGGAGCATCGGGTCAAGGGTAGAGCCGCCTCTTTCTGGCCTACTACACTCTTTCAATCTTTCGTCTTTTTTTCATTCAGCATTATTACGGTTCTCAAAGCCGTACTCGAATTCGACACTTTTGTAATAGATTACAGAAAAATTGTGTGTTATATTTAATCTATTAAAAAATTTTCGAATTCGAGTACGACTTTGAGAATCGTAATAATGTTGATTATGAATGATATTAGAAGTGAAGTTACCTATACAAAATCTTCAACTCTATCAAATGTACTCTATTCTATTAATACGTTGTTATCCATATAAATTTATCCATATTTAGAATGATTACTATTTAACTTTTATGGGAGCTGCCGTTCCTATCATAGCTATGGGAAAGGCGCGACACTGGAAGATCCTAGCTATTATTGATCTTTTAATAGAACGTAATAAACGTAATAAATGTTTTAAAGAGAGTGGCCACGGCTACTGTTCATATTAAGCAAATTTCTGCTTCAATTGTGTACCTTAATCATTTGAAAGATTATCAATTATAGTTCTCAAACAACGACTATAAAAAATATATTTATACATATTTCTTATTTAGAAATAGCTAGTAAAAGATATAAATACACGTGCATACAGTAGCAAGCAGAACAAATGTAATGCTGATTCGTATAATATTTGAATGTAACTGTTTGAAAATAACGGTAACCAATTTATTTCTTCTTTTGTTTTTATTTATTGATTTGTGTCAAATATTTCTTTTATTTGTCATGACATTGTTTTACTTTGGTGATCGAACTTAATACATATACTTCTCTCTGTTTCTAGTATTGAAGCTGCAACTTTAGAAGTTCTATCAGGGTTTGTGTTAGACTTTTTGATTTTTATTTTCTACTTAAGATGTATAACTATTGTTTTATAGGCCAATTATACACTGTGACAAGTCATAGAGGATTCAGATGCTAAATTTGTTGCAAAAATATAAATTTTATTACAAAAATACTCATACTTCTCAGCAAAGGACAAAAGACCACCTGAAAGATTAGTCGATATGTCAACGTTTTTTAGTCCCTGCTAGGGTACATTAAATTACCGTGATCAAAACTCCGCCGTTGATCATGATAAAATCCTTTTTGGAATCGTTCCTGCGCCTTTTTAATTCATTAGGTCCTGAGATCATGTCTCATGATAATATAATCCACTCCTGGAGGTATACTGCAATGTTTCAGTACAAGTACAGTATCTTTAAAATTAATCATCTAATTTGTAATTAATATTCTTTCAACTTAGAGATAATATAACGAACTTAGCCCAATTTCAAAAATTCATTTACAAGTTCTTTATTTTGCAGATTAACATACTTTTAGGCCAGATGGTCCAACGAGTCGACTTGTTTAACGGAAAGGACGGCATTGTTTATTTGGAACCCATGAAAGAAGAATGGGCCTCCCCTGCAACGACTTTTGCAGAAGTTGCCAAGATTAGGAAGAGGATGAAACGGTTGAATACCTCCTCTGCCAAAGCCCTGCACTGGAATACCAACACCTTCAACAACTTGGACAACGGGTTTTTGAGAGCCTCTCTTGTGTTTCACTATTGGAACCAGACAGGATTAATTCCTTTCTGAGGAGCTGCGGTTGGTTTTCCATTTCACTGCCGCTCGGCGAGGCATAGCTAACTCACTGATCGCTGTCTCGACCAATGTGCCCTCTATGGCTAGCTCTTTCTTTCGCTCTTGTCTCTGTCTGTCTGGCTGTGCATCTTTTTTACTTTCTACTTATATCTATATATTATCACCTCTATATTTTTTTCCTTTCTTTTTCCTCCCCTGTTATTATTTTGGCAGGTAACGCAAAGGGACCAACACGTGGACCCCAGTGAACTGTACACATAGCCGTCTGTCTGCTTAAACTAACCTACATTTTCTACATAAATGCCTGAGTTTTTTCTTATATTCAACGAGTAAACCCTAAGGTATTTAAATCTTGTTTGGCACTTTTTACTTAATTATAAGGTTCTTTTAGTACATTCATCAAACATATTGATAAAAAGATGCGTATCGTTACCCAGAAACAGTAGGAAAATCAATCGCCAAAAATCTCCTGATTTTTATGAAAGAGAAAAAGAGAAGTAAAATAAGTCTGCGCTACTTTCTCTTCCACAAAAATTGACTGACTCAAATATATCCTGCCCTTGTAAACCAGTCGTGTCATTGTGTAATACGGAAGACTTTTTATATTTCTTTTATATTATATTTTTTTTTTGCAATATTAAAATTATCCTTTAACCTTTTATGCAAAGTTAAATTTAAAATGGAAATTAATTAATGTTCACATAAAATGCAAAAAAACTTAGATTTTTTGTTAGAAATAATTATGTACAGAACTATTTCATTGAGCACATGTGTATACATTAAAAAAATTGTGCATTAAAAATAGGATTTCACTATCGCAAGGTGGAACACTGTATCGTTGTGTACATAATGAGATTGACTTAGTTATTTCATCGGCTATACAACAATGTTGTTTTGCTGTTTTTAGCTTTACAGGCAGATTTACTATTTATTTCTACAACTCCATACTTAGACTCACATGCAATCTGAGACATAACATTGACAGATATACACGTAGAGTTCGTAGATTATAATTTTCATTGTTTACATTAAATGAAAACTGTTTTCTGTTACTCGGAAAAATTTTAAAGAAAATCAATCAGATCTACAAAGAAGAGGAAGAAGAAGCTAACTTACCCTGGTGCCACATTGCCAATTGGATTATAAGCAGAGTCATACGTATTAATAGGCGGCATTGGTAAACGCATTTGATGTGGTGGATGATGTGGAGGCATGTTCGGATGAGGATACAATGGCGGTCGATGTATATGGTTGTGAAATCCGGGATGCATATTAATGGGCCTTATTGGTCTTTGTTGTTGCATATCATATGGTTGATGGGGATATACAGGAACTGGAATCGAATTCGCTCCTGGTGGCTGAACATTGTCCATTGATTTAGACGACGACATAGTTCGGTTCTTTTCATACATATAATGTTCATTATTGGCGTTTTCTAGATGTTCACGAGCTTTTTCTTGAGACGAGTGTTCCCATTCCTTGGCAGAATGACTAGAATGCTCACCGGATTTATAAGAATTATTTTCCTGATGATAAGGAGACACCTAAAATTCAATACAATTTTATAAACAAACAAAGATTAAATCAGTTTTGGAGAGAATTCAAAGGAATATTATAAGAAGTTTCTAATAAAATGTAGTAAAGCTAAAAGTACCTGATGCTTAGACTTTGGAGAACTTTGTTCAATACCCGGAGGTTTAGGATGAGAAGCGTGACGACGGCCGAGAAATTTTTCTGTGCGAGTATCCGATGCCGAGGGAACAGTTACAACAATATTGTCTTCATAGTCGGAATCTTCATGGGCAGGACTATTGACAACATTAGATGTCTTAAACCTTTGTTCTAAACACTCATCCTTAACATCTTCAGTAGGTTCTTTTACTTGTGGTTCTTCTGCTGATAGCGGTTTTATATCTTTGACTTCTTTTTCCTTGCATTCAGATTCACTTAATATTTTTTCCTCTGTTTTATTACCGTTTGACTCCTTATCAATCAATTTCTCATTTTGTTTTGTTTCTACTACCTCGTGGGGTTGTTGTTGGTTTATTTCTAAAAGAAAAAGTTGCTCTTTACCTAAGAAAATTGTGGTTTGGATTATAAGTTTTATACCTCGTTTTGCTTGCCCGCTAGCCTTATAACCCGTTCGATTTTTAAAGGCGTTAACAGAATTCCTTAAAAATCTGTTTGGTATTAACGATCCAGGTGAACTTCCTTTTTCTTTACAATCTGGACACTCATTATCCTCAGATTCGAGCAATGCCGTGCGAACGCCTAAGGTAGAAACGATTAAGTTTTGAGAATTAAAAAACCGAATTGAAAATTTTATATACTACAGAATGACAGTAGTTTGTTATTTCATTTAAAAAAAGTTTCTGATTTACTTAATAGAAATGAGGAGGAAGAACTCTATATATTTTTTAAAGCACTAAACTTACAATCATCACAAAACGAACTGCCGCAACATGGTATCATAACAGCATCCACAAATAAATCGTTACAAATGCCACATATAAGATCTTCGGGTATTTCCTGCTTCTTATCCTCCTCCACGTTGGCTTCTTGGCTATCAGCCATTAATGCTCTAATTATATTGTATATTAAAGAGTTTATAAATTAGTTTATACTTTATTTAGTTGCCACTTGTTCCATTTATTTTACCTATCATCTTTGTCTCTAAAAGATTTAGGAATTCCAGTTGTTCTCTTTTCTACGGCATGTTCCTTACTTATAGTGTACGGGCAGTTTTTAATCCAGTGACCTCCTTTCTTGCACTTATTACATCGATAGGTGGAGGGAACTTCGCCAGTTTGCGAATAGCCTCTTATTTTCTGGTAACTTAAATCAAATAATAAAATTAGAATATAGCATTCTTATAAATAAACGTCTATGCACAAATATACGTAAATCATATGCAGTAAGAATACAAATTATGAAAATCATACCTTTTGGGATCATATTCAGCAGTACTTTGTAACATCATAGCTTGTATCTTATCTTCTTCACTACCTTCCATTTTTGACAAATCAAAATCGGCTGATTCTACTTTCGATGGCATTCTTGGCTGAACTGGTCTGCTCGATGTATCCCATGATTTTTTGGCTTGATTGGCCACCGGTACTCGTGAAATTATCAACGAGGTGTTTTTAGGTATCAAACTTGATTCATGTTGATATTCTGTAATAAATTAAAAATGTGAATTTTATAAACTGCCACGCCATCAACCATTATTGTCTCATTCTTTACCTTCCTTAGTTTGGGCATTGATAATTTGCAAATCAAAATCAGTGATTTTACTCAGGCGCTTCTGCTGGAGAATTGCTTTCTTTAGGTCCGCCACCGATATATGCAGCCCGTCAAATGTTATGGTGTCATAGTCAAGAGTACTTTTAAATTTATAATGCACAGACATTATGCCCGCACTTGTTCACTGTGTTGAAACTAGCACAAACTTAAAACTTTTCCAAAATTTTACAAAAATCTTGTGGAAAAGAAAATTATTATGTAGCACTAAGCTACATTAGCTATTTTTGCATTGTGTAAAATGAAATTAGTATTGTGTAGAGATGTAGAAATATAAAGTATTCGGTAACCATTCAAACAATTAATAAATAATTATTAAAAATATATCTATTTTTTAATTCTAGACTAAAATTAAAACTAAAAAGTGAAATCATAATTCCATTTAATAACCCAAATACCGCTTTACTACAAATACATATTTTTGTTTGCAAAGACAAATTATAAAATCAATAAAAGTAGTCAATAATTAGAAATGTCATGTTGAAATATAAGAATGAATCACTAACACAGGATGCATCAAATACGCCTTGTAACGAGTGATTTTTTAAGAGCTTGAGAACTTTTTTTTTAAAAAAAAACGCATAAAATTTGCAAAATCTCATCGGTTCTTTATTTGAAACGTTAGATTGGTCCATGACATTTACTTTTTGAAGATAATTTCATTTAAATGTTGACCGCGGCTGCGTCTTAGGTGGTCCATTCGGAAAGTCCAATTTTGGGCAACTTTTTCGAGCATTTCGGCCGGAATAGCCCGAATTTCTTCGGAAATGTTGTCTTCCAAAGCTGGAATAGTTGCTGGCTTATTTCTGTAGACTTTAGACTTGACGTAGCCCCACAAAAAATAGTCTAAAGGCGTCAAATCGCATGATCTTGGTGGCCAACTTACCGGTCCATTTCTTGAGATGAATTGTTCTCCGAAGTTTTCCCTCAAAATGGCCATAGAATCGCGAGCTGTGTGGCATGTAGCGCCATCTTGTTGAAACCACATGTCAACCAAGTTCAGTTGTTCCATTTTTGGCAACAAAAAGTTTGTTAGCATCGAACGATAGCGATCGCCATTCACCGTAACGTTGCGTCCAACAGCATCTTTGAAAAAATACGGTCCAATGATTCCACCAGCGTACAAACCACACCAAACAGTGCATTTTTCGGGATGCATGGGCAGTTCTTGAACGGCTTCTGGTTGCTCTTCACTCCAAATGCGGCAATTTTGCTTATTTACGTAGCCATTCAACCAGAAATGAGCCTCATCGCTGAACAAAATTTGTCACATTTGAACATTTCGAACCGAACACTGATTTTGGTAATAAAATTCAATGATTTGCAAGCGTTGCTCGTTAGTAAGTCTATTCATGATGAAATGTCAAAGCATACTGAGCATCTTTCTCTTTGGCACCATGTCTGAAATCTCACGTGATCTGTCAAATACTAATGCATGAAAATCCTAACCTCAAAAAAATCACCCATTATAAAGCCAAGAAATAGAATTCCCTAATTAATTGAATTTTTATATGTATTTTAAAATTTGATTCGAAAATATTTAATTCAAACTCATGTAGATGCATACATATGTATGTTTAACAATCAAATATTTTACACGTACTAAAATCGCAAACCACACTTTCTAATTTGTATACACGCTAAAAACCAGTACCACCTTTAATTGCCTTACCATCATAACTCACCGTTTAACAAAAACAACCGATATGAAATTAAATAATTTTTTATTATTTATAAACTCAAAATACATAATTTTCACCCGAAAATTTATTGAGTTGTTCACTTCGGTTTAGTTACGAGCCAATCTGTTTTGTTCCGCCACAGGCGAACATGTTAAGAACAAAACTCTTCCAACACCTCTACTAAAACTTTTTTAAAATATGTAATTGTTATAAAAAAAATTATTTCTAGTAGATGGACAAATACGAAAATGACAAAAAAAAATCATTTTTGGAAGACATAATTTTATAGAGCTGCAGGAAACGTTGATGGAACTATTTCTTGCTTTAACATTTGATCGAGAGACTGAGTTGTATGCGACTACTATTCGGAAAAGATGAAACAATATTGTTCCTTAAAAGGAAACACACCTTTAAGATTTTAGCATTTATTGTTAAATAACCTTATACATTGTATTTATTTCCTAGCCTGGTTACGTTGCATATCCTTAGGGAAGGTTCTAACAGGAGGAGTACGAATACGACGAGCCTCCTTCGATCTGTTTCTTACGACCTTAGAGTGGATAGCGCAGGACACACAGTAATGTAGCTTAGCATATAATTTAGGAAGAATATAAGCTAGAAAAAAATGTTCGAATTAGTGACAATTATTAAAGCACTTAGTTTTATGCTTACCATCCCAAATAGAAGCTTCCGAAATGTCACGGACAGCAGCAGCTTCGACAATGTTGCGGATTACAAACTTCTTGATTGCCTTATCCTTAGGGACACATCTAGCACAATTTGTGCATCGGACAGCCTTTACATGTCCTCTATTATGCTTGCAACGCCCTCCATTACGTCGTTTTTTAGTCTTAAAACGATAAAACAATACAAATTAAAACACAAATAAAAAGCTGCATAAACACAACGAAAATAAATATTCATTCCTACAAACACCAATTAAATTATAAGCAAAAATGATACAAATTATTTTGTTTCATAGTATTTGCACAAAACGCACCATTTTGCTGTTGTCTTTTTAGGCCGGAAGAAAGAAAAAGAAGGAAATATACGAAGCGAAGTTAGTTGTAGTTAACAGAGTTGATATCGCAACCATATTTTGTACTAAAATTTCTTGCACGTGCTGTCAAATTTGTTGGGGTTACACATTTCCATTGTAATAGAATATACTTTTTAATATACAGTATGAATTGGTTTTGCCGAATTCTGTAATTATGGGTGGTATAAGTATTAAGGAATCAGAAGCTCTTGATGTTCTTGGCATGAAAATCCAGTGTGACGTTCGATGGACTAAGCACATTTTTCAAGTCTCAAAAGAAGCTTTCAAGTGTCTCGGTTTTCTCAAACGGTGTAAAACATATTTCACCTCATCCGATCTCCTTACTATTTATACCACTTACATCCGGCCAAAAATGGAATACAACTCTCATGTATGGGCCGGTGCTCCAAAGTCTATTTTGGAACTACTTGACCGCGTGCAGGAGAGGGCGAAGAAGCTCATAGGTGACAGTAGGGTATCCAACTCTATTGACTCTCTTGAACATCGACGCAATGTGGGTTGTGTTTCGCTGTTTTATCGCTACTACAATGGAATGTGCTCTGATGAGATTAGGGAACTAGTTCCCGATATCCGCACGTTTTCGCGCACAACACGCTTTTCATTAAGAGCTCATGCATTTGTGGTCGATTGGCCAGTGAATCGCACAATGCATTACAGAGAAAATTCATTTTTTAGCCGTACAGTTCGCTTGTGGAATCATCTTCCTACAGAGGTCTTTCCTGTCAACTACAATGTTGGAAAATTCAAATCGAATGTCCACAAACATTACTCCCTCTATCCTCCTTCCCATAACCTAATTTCCTAGTTCTGGCACAATGCTTTGCATGAGTAGGGGTCATCCCCTGAGTGCTGGTCCGAAATAAAAAAAAAAAAAAAAAAACAACTATTTATTGCTAAATCATAACATTTTATTGTTTATTTACCTATTGCATATATCTGACAAAAAAATTGGATTGACAAAAGTCAAACTTCTGATAAAACAACCAGTATAAAAAATGTTTTTTGTTAATATGAAGTTTGACTTTTATCAAGACAAATTTTTGTCACTAGCTTATGTACTAAAATGATATGGTATAACGAAAACGGTAAATAATAAATTTCCCACAACAAATTTGTTATACTAGTATTTTTTATTTTTATTTTAATAAAGTGATCAAGCAGTTTTGGTAAAACAACAATTGAACTGCCTTGTAGATAGATACGAAAAATGCTGTAAAGGAAAATGTACCTATTACATTCTGCTAGTCTGTCAATTATTCTTTATTTCTTTACAATAATAAACTTTTAGGAAAAGTTAATAATTTATTGATATATTATGAAATGCTCTGCTCTTGAGGTTTCAGCAGACAGATTAATGACAACCAAATTAATAATAGCAATTTCATAATTTAATTTTTCGATAGTGCTAATTCACAACAGCAATTTTAAGTTTGCTTTCTGAACGTTACTTTTACTTTACACGAGAATATTTTCAACAAGCCCTGGTGCAAGCAAGGCAATTTTATTTATTGTTCTTTTTCTTTTAAGCCAAGTAAATTGTTTTCAAAATACCAGTTTAGATTCCTTAGAATTTCTGTACTCCCATCCATTCTTTTTTCTCATATTATCACATATCTGGAATAAAAAAACTTGTTAAGATAATCAGATTTCTTATAGAGTTTGACAGGCCTTCTTTAACTGGTATAACCTTACTGTCAAACTACATACGAATTAATAAATAATCATAATTCTTTCTCTATTATGAGCTGCATTAAAAATAAACAATGTAATGTTTTACTTAAAATTGTAATAGATTTCTATTATATTTTCTATTTTATTGTAAAATATTAATTAAATAATTGACAAATAAACAAAAGAGACACGAAATGATATTGATAAAGAAAATTGGAAAGTAAGCGACCACTAAAAGTATAAAAAAATATTTAAATATTAGTACTTTCAATTATTATAAAATAACTGTAATTTTTGATCCTTTGGTGGGATAATACCCCATTGATAAAACTCACTGTGACAAAAGCAACCATGTACAAGTGTTTCATTTGCGTAAATATGGTTATAGATAATGCGTTCACTGTTTAAATTGAAAACAGTATAACAATGCCATGTAAGAAAAAGTCTGGTTACTGATTACCACAACAGAATTCTTATAATTTTTATTACTTGGTTCAATTGAATTGTTTTTATAATTTAATTTTCAAAACCTGCTGTAACTAAAATTTTCCCAAAAACTCTTTCCTTCAATAGTGTAAAGCATTTCAAAACTTATAAACAATAAAAACTATTCAAAGGAATGCATTATGTGAACAAGAAGAGTGAAATTACAAAACATAAACGAAGATAAAATAGTTAAAAAAAAAAAATAAACATCAAATAACAACCACCAATCAACGACCCAACCAACCATAAGGGGGGAGTAATTTAAAGAAAAGACCAACAGACAAATTGGTATTTAAAACCAATGAAATGGCATTAACAAAACGTATAAAATGTTTTAAATATATGGTTTACTGTTATATTGTCCTATTAGCGGTATGTACATATAATCAACTGTTAATCGTTAATCTTGCTTAAAATCAATTAAAACTATGTACCTATATAAAATGTAATTTTAAAATAAAATACAAGTATGTATGTAAATAATAAAAAAAACATGGTTGCGCAACACACCAACATACTATATACATATTTTGTAAGTGTGTGCATGCATATATTAAATATATGGAACACATGCATGCAAACATACACAAAAACAAAATTTACACACATTCCTATATACTATATTTATAAACTAATAAATAACCCAACAAACACACATTTGAAATATAATACATAAGTATTTTATTAATCATCTTGTTTTAAACGATGTATTATAAATATCCATTCTGTTTCGAATGTGAGTTTGTTGGGAATGCTTTTATAAATGGGGAGAATATGGATGTTGCAGCATGTTTTGCATACACAACTTTGTTCGTATGGATGTATGTACGTGTGTATATAGGCAAATAACCTTAAATGCCATTCTATTTATATGGCAAACAAACTAAACTCTATGGAAACATAAATAAATTATTGTTTTTGTTTTATTCTAAATATTATTAATAACATTTTCCAATATTAATATACATAAGTATGTGTATGTACATACATATATATTAAGATATGTATGTATATGTGCATGAAGCACATACATACATACATATGTATATAAGTACATACATATAAACATAAGTACTGATTAAATGTATATGTAGGTTACAGGATGCGCTCAAATATTCTTGGGAACATCTCTATTGTGGGGCCATTCGGGACATTACGGTGTGGTCCAAAATAGGCTTTGGGCTCCAGCAGCTCTATTATTGTGTTTAGGACCTGGAACGTTTATTTTGTGTTGGATAGGTTGTCAGGCCACCAACCAAAAGAAGAGATGTCTTTTAGGCATGGTAAGTACAATAATTAAAAATACTACTAGGCATATTAATACAAATAAAAATATTTATGTATTTCTTATAACTACATATGTATGTACATATACAAATTTGTTAATATATGTAAGTCTGAATTTAATTTGAAATAATCCAAATGTATTTTTGTTTATTTTCTAAAAAGTTTGCCACATTCCTAGTGATTAACATCCTAATACAGTTCTTATTGTGCGGCTGGTCATTAGCCATGAGAGAACATTTACCATCATCGGTAGAGATTTACATTGATGATTCATTTGTTGAGTTCTTGGACAAATTCTCTAGGACCAAGGTTGATAACCTACATTTGTGGAATAGAATGCAATCGCAGGTAACCTTGAACAAATCACAAATATGTATGTAGGTACATGTTTATTGTATGTATGGTTGTAGGTATGAAATGTTTTTTCATGCATATAAACACTTTCCAACACTCTCACACTTACGCACTCTACATTCTCATTAAGCATTCGCAATAAGCATAATAAACATACATATGGATATATCCAAATACAACAATGTACATATGTACATATGTATGTACAATACATACTAGTATGGAGATTAAAATTTGAACTGATAATTTTTTAAAAGTAGAAACTAATTTTTATTTAAAAACGAAACATTTTCAAACTGAATTTTAAAGAAATTTACTCTACATAAATATGTATGTAGTTGTTACACGAGTGTCATGTTACCATTTTTGCCCATGGTAAAAGATTTAATTTAAAGTATTTAAAGGCTGTGCCTTATAATATTGATGAATTCTTTATTTATCTATATATGTATATATATTTATCTATACATATAATAAAATATTTACTCATTTCCTGTCTGTCGGTCTTTCTATTTGTGCTGGCATCACGTAAAAACTACTGGATGGATTTTAAAAAAATTTGTGACAGGATACCTTAGTATCCAGATTCTAATATAGGATACTTATTTCCTTAAAAATATTTTGTTTCCAAGAAAAAGTGGAGAAAAAGGAGTGAAAGAACGCCGATTTTGTATACCGATTTAAATGTACTGCGTACTTTAAGGCATCTTTTATTTTTGAAAGCGTTATATTTTAAACATGCGCAGCTACAGATGGCGCTGTTTTAAAATAATGACAAAATATGATTTACTTAGCCAATTAAACAAAACTTGTATTGATTTGATAAGCACCTTTTACAGAGCCTTACAATAATTTTTAGAATTTTATCTATGGAGGGGTACCTTTGTATAAAGTTAATACGAAAGACTATTCAAATTTGTTGTAGATTACTTTCAAAGTAAAATGAAACAAAATATTATTAGGACGCACACAACGTGTATGGGCACAGCTAGTAAAAAAATTGTAACGGAACGCACTATCAGCTTAGGTTAACACTGGGTTTGCATTTGACAATACTGTCATGACAATAAAAGAATACGTATTAGTTGTCAAAAACTCTGACAATTGTCTCCGTAGTGTAGGCGTTCATATAATAATTATTACAATTCATTTAATTTTTTGATTTTTCCTTTTTGAATTTATTTCTGTTCACATAAATTTGAGTTACTGTCGGAATACGTCAAATCATTGTATAAGTTTTTGATTTTTCCTTTTCGCATTTTTTTCTGTATACAAAATTTGTAATTATTGTCGGCATACGTCAAATCACTATCCCATTTACTGTCTTTAAAATATCCAAGACAGTAGTTGAGACAATTGAAAAAGTGTTTATGTATTTTAATTGTCTCAACAGCACTATCAGTTAGAAAAGCAGGTTAAGTAAACTTTATCCCTCGTCTACATTAGTTGTAGTTTATTTATGATTAGAAATGTCTATTATTTATTTAAAAATAATTTGTTTTATTACCTGATACATATATATGTTTTACGTTATTGTTTTTTACATTTTGTTATTAATGATAAAAATTTATTTACAAATATTAGGTATCTGAAAACTTAAAATCTCATTATATTTTTAAAACAGTTGCAATGTTGTGGTGTGGATGGACCTTTGGATTATCGTCGCTTATCCTTGCCGTGGTCATGTTGCTCTAGACCAGAACATGCCTATGAATCAGCATGTGATACGCATTACAAAAGGGGTTGTTTGGCTGTAGTCTCAGAACAAATTAAATATACACTGTTAATAACAGCATTCGGAGCTGCCATCATTGCCATTTTTCAGGTGGGTGGTCCATATTATTGCATTTTTGTAAAAGCAAACAATTTTATTTAAATTTAATTCTACGATTGATTATTTTCACAGAGTCTTGGTCTCTTTTGTGTTGTTCATTTGGCCATTTTATATGGAAAGCACGAACATGGTTACGAAAATAATAAACTGAGTAAGAAACGTCAGCAACAGTTTTTACCCCTTTCTATTCAGGATAAGCGCCAGGACATACCTTCACCTTTAAGTTTATCACCAACGGCACCAGGCCATCGTGTGCTTAAAACATCGGCAACAGGTGGTAAAAAATGACAGACGATTAGCTTTTAAGTGTTCAATTGAATTAAAAACAAACAAAAGTATAAAGAAGTTTTAGATTACTACTCGTAATAATATCTACACTATCTATTACTAAAAAAAAACAAAAACAAAAAAAAAAAAACTAACAAACGAAATTATACTATTCTAATAATTTGAGATGGAAAATAATAAATGTGGCCCTCAATTTATGTTGTTGTTATTTTGTCATGTTCAATGTACAAACAAAATTCTATTAAAAAAATAAAAAAATTCTTAGAATTAGACATTTCAGTCAAATGTATATCAATCAATCTTTGATGTCTAAATGGGTCTTATAAATGTTCGCAGCTACACACACAATCTAGAACTAGGAAATGAGTTCAAGGATAAGGTGTAGTAAACTTGTACATGCTGCGTTTATGTATGGATGGACATACTCGCATAGTATGCATTGTATGTACATACATATGTACATATGTGTGCAACACTTTGTCAAGGTTATGTTATATCATTTTGGAAAAATATGTAATTCATTTTTATTTTTGGGATCCTCAGGTCTTGTGCCTAAATTCAAAGTCTTTCTCCGGAATTTTTAACTTCGGGCGGCATACATTAATTAATCCAGCAATATGTTTAGATAGTGAATTCAGAACGATTCGTAAGTTTAAGGAAATAATTAAATGGACATTATTGCAAAGGGATTAAAAAATTGTCTTGCAGAACAGGTATAAAAGTAAATAAATCAGTCAAGTGTGATTTAGATTCACACTGTAGGGTTCCGCACTATTTTCAGTACAACTTTAAAAATACATTTTGTTTATAAGAGAAGGCATAATTTACAACACCTAGGGAACGCTCTTTTATTTTTATTAATTTTACTTTCGTTACTTTCCAACCTATTACTGTTCAAAAAAAGATCAGAGCAGAATTGTCCCACTATCAAAATACCCTTTAAATTTTGGTTTCGTTTTTGGTACTTGTTATAGAGAACAAATTATTCATACTTTGTGTAGATTTAAAGTGTTTTATAAGTCCGTTCCAAAAATAAGAATACATACATACACTATAGGCACAAACTATAGCAACTGAGAGAGTAATATAAAGCTTCCCTAGTAGTAATAAGAAATGTACCAAAAAGTTTACGTTACACACATTTTAGGCTATATTCACATTTTAAATTCAAAAATTTTCAAAAATTTATTTAAATAAAAGAATACTCAAGAAAAAAGAACAAGTCTTCACATATACCTGGAAAAAACTAACGCAACTTATATTATTTTAGTTGTCAATTCTAAATTTATAATTAATGGCAAAATCTTAATTTTTAACACAGCGAAGCATCTTCGTGGCATTGAGTTGATTAAAGTTTCCATCCGACTTGTTGGAATGTGTTCCCAAGCATCTTTTATTTGGCTTGAAAAATTCTTAAATTATTCACTTGATCGCGTCTTATTTTTCGATCCATCATGTCCCACAAGTTGTTTATAGGTTTAAAATCAGGTAATTGTGTGGGCCATAAAAGTACATTAATATTATTATAATCAAGCCAGAACTTATCATGGCGCGAAGTATGCTTCAGATCATAATCCTGCTGAAAGATCCATCCTAGAGGCATATTATCTTCTGCATATGACAGCATGACATTTTGTAAAATATTTTTATGCAAGTACCGGTTTCTGGTTCCACTTAATTCATAAAAAGGGCCAACCCCATTGATTAAATAACAGCCACACACCGCCACATTTTCACCGTCATGCTTAACCGTTCCTTAGGATTTAAGCGCTTATTGAATTGAATTTAGATTCATTGGAAAATAATCATTCTCGCCATTTTCAATACTCCAACTAATGTGCTCCTTCGCAAACTTTTGTCTGACCTTACGATTTTTACTAGAAATAAGTACTGTATGGGAAAAGTTAAGCATGGCATGTGATGGTGTGGTGCTGTTATTCAATCAATGGGGTTGGCCTCCTATATGAAATAAGTGGAACCATGGACCGGTACTTGCATAAAAAATTTTTTTGGAAATTGTGGTGCTGCTAAAAGTCATATTAGCGAAATTCGCATCACTATCGGAACACCCTTTAAATATTAGTAATTATTGTTTTAAAGTCCATGGCTATACAATTTCTATGAAAATATCAAAAGCCTACCTTTTGCGGTTCTAACAATAAGGCAAATACGTGAAAAACGTGACACTGCCGGAACACCCTATAATTTTTGTCCTCTGTAAAAATTTCAAGTGTCTAGCTATTGCGGTTCAAAACATAAGGCCATATTCATCGAAATCACGACACTGCCGGAATACCCTTTAATTTTTAATAATTCATATAGAGGCTATGTCAATACACACCTTCTGCGAAAATTTCAAGAGTTGCATATTAGGGTTCGAGAGATAGAAGCCTCTGGCAGACGGACGGACAGACAGTGTAGCGGAAACAATTGGGTTACAGAACCCTAAATAATATAATTTCAGCGTTTTTCATGTGTTTTAGAAAATCCTACCAATATTGAGAAGGTTCAAATTTACACGTTTAATAACTGTTGGTTCAATCAGATCTAAATGGATTACTTATAGCTTCAAAGTCTTATCAAAATCAAAGAATATTTTCAGGCTGCAAAAATAAATTTATTTTTGATAATTCCGTGATTTTTGGTTATTTATTTTTTGCAATAAACGTTTTATTTCTCAGCATATTGTTCTTTAGTTATTGTTCGATTTATTTTGTCCAATCTTAGATGACCTCTTCGTTCGACCTTAATCTGTAACCACCCAGCCATTTTTTTTTAAGTTTGGAAACAAAAAATAGTCGCAAAGAGCTAAATCTGGACAGTCTCCTGGATGGGGTAGCAGTTCGAAGATTAATTCCTGGCCTCAGTTTTTGGTTCCGGTGATATGAAAACAAACTAATGGATGCTGACGGATCACAATTCGTCAGTAGTCCAGTAATAGATAACAGTAACTGCGCTGAAAATATAAAAAGTAACGGATTATCAAATTACTTTCGTAAAAATATCAATATCAGTTAAGGTTAAGTCTTTTTACCACTAAAGCCAAATTAAGAAAAATTATTGACATGAATTTAACGTTAATATGGATATATACAGTGGATCAATAAAGTTTAGGCACATCATGATTTTCAAGAGTGTTCTGTTAATAACTTTGCATCTGGTTCACTTAATAAAATAATTTTGATATCGTTTTAAAGATTGAGAGTTATATTGACCATTTAGAACAAAAATAAATTAATATCTTATTGTTTCTATCTATCTAAAAAAAGTTTAGGCACGTACTGCATTAATGCCCTTTAATCCCTTGTATAACGGTAAATTTTCACTTTTTTATTTCAACTCATGTTTATGCACATGTTAAATCCTCAGTAGGCGAGAATTTTTAATGTTTACAAATATTCTTGGTATTTAATTCGTGACGAAAACAGCAAAATGAGCAATCGTTCAGAAATTTCCGTGGATGTCCGTAAAATTATAATAAATCTTCATGCACAGGGAAAATCCTATCGCGAAATTAGTGTGAGTGTACAGAGGCCCTATACCAGTGTAAGAAACATCATAAAACATTATGAAAAAACCAACAAATTAGAGCGTGAGAGGAGAAGTGGACGTCCAAAAAAATTTACATCTCGTCCGGAGCGTATCATTGTTGCTGCAGTGGCTCAAAATCCAAAGATTTCAGCTGTAGAATTGTGTCGGGAAATGAAGAAAAGTTTTGGTAAAGACCTTAATCCACAAACATTTAAAAATACGCTGCACAGAGCTGGATATCATGGAAGAGTTCCCCGTCGCAAACCTTGTCTTTCAGACATAAACAAGAAAAAGCGATTAGAGTTCGCAAAACTCCACATTAATCAGCCTGAAGCCTTCTGGAACAATGTGATATTTAGTGATGAATCGAAGTTTAACATTTTTGGTTCAGATGGTCCACAAAAAAATTGGTGAAAAGCAAACAAAGAGCTTCAAGAAAATAATATTATTAAGACTGTGAAGCACGGTGGTGGCAATGTTATGGTTTGGGGATGTATGGCGGCATCTGGAGTGGGAAATCTTGTCTTTATAGACGACAAAATAGACAAGCACTCTTATTTAAATATTTTAAAGGAAAACTTTAGTGATGAATCGAAGTTTAACATTTTTGGTTCAGATGGTCCACAAAAAAATTGGCGAAAAGCAAACAAAGAGCTTCAAGAAAATAATATTATTAAGACTGTGAAGCACGGTGGTGGCAATGTTATGGTTTGGGGATGTATGGCGGCATCTGGAGTGGGAAATCTTGTCTTTATAGACGACAAAATAGACAAGCACTCTTATTTAAATATTTTAAAGGAAAACTTATCTCCAAGTGTTGCGAAGCTGGGCTTAAATGGGAAATTCTTGTTTCAACAACATAATGACCCAAAACATTCTTCATATCTTGTGCAGGAATGGCTTATATACCACTGCAAACAGTTAAAAACCCCTCCGAAATCGCCAGACACGAATCCTATAGAGCAAATTTGGCACTTACTAGAGAAAAAAATACGGAAACATCACATTACATCCAAAGAATCACTTAAAGCGGCACTTCGCTTAGAATGGGAAAAATTACTCCTGATGAAACATCTAACCTAGTAAGAAGTATGAGTAGACGTTTAGAAGTAATTATCCAAGCTAAAGGAGGTTCAACCAAATACTAGACATGCAAAAACCCCGAATATTCTGAAAATTTTCACATGTGTGCCTAAACTTTTTTTACATAGACTTACCTTATTTTTTAGTTTAAAAGCCATTGTATATTAGAAATAATAAAATATGCATTATTTTTCGTGTTAAATGGTCCATAAACCTATCAATCTTGAAAATAGCATGAAAATAATTTTATCAAGTTATGCAGATGCAAAGTTACTGGCGAAACACTTTTAAAAACCATGTTGTGCCTAAACTTTATTGATCCACTGTATATATAATAAAACTGTAAGAGGGCCATTTCTGTACAAGAAATTTTTTTTTGATACTTTTAGAATTGTTGTCAGTCCGTCTGTCTGTGTTCGCATCACGTAAAAACTCCTGTATATATTTTAATAAAATTTTCTGAGGAGGTACCTTGGTATATTGTTTCAAATTTAGGATACTCCTGCAAAAATATCTCATTTCCAAGAAAAATACAGAAAATGTAGTGAAAGTACGCCATTTTTACTGATTTAAAGGTACTGCAAACTTGGCAGCACCTTTTATTTTTGAATGCGGGTTATTTCAAACACTATTTACAGACATATATATATATATATATATACATATATATATATAACCATAACTCAAGCACTATAAAAGTAAAACTTGGTGTGAATTACTTTCAAAGCAAAATTTAACAAAACATTGTCAGGTCGGCCACAACGTGGCGGGCACAGCTAGTCCTTAATATAGTTACCGAACAGCGGCACTGGACAAATTTATTATCAGTCTGTCTTTAACCGCAGAGAAAACATCAGAAGCTACAAAGAATGTAATATGTGGGGTATCCTTAAAATCAAAGCTTAATAACGACAAAAATATAACGTTTATACAATTTGGTTAAGTTTAATGTCAGGAGACAATAAATTCGCTGTGTCCTTACAGACTGAAGAACACTGCAAATAAAATAATTATTTAATTACTAAACCAAGTGTGTAAGTTAGACTAAATTGACAGAAAACTAAAAATACACATACATATCTATGTATGTACATCTATCTGTTCACAAGGACTACGGCAGAAATGCGTAATGAAATTAAACCATTAGTCTTAGTGGTGGATGACTAAATTAATGAATTAACGTTTGCTACTGATTTTATTTTTGTTCTTTAAAAACATGTTATATTATGTAAAGAGATATTTCTTGGTCAACGAACATTATTTTCCTCATTATATTCTAAGACTTATGGTTTAGTTGGTTTTACCGCACATTATATACATACAGTGTGTCAAAAATGACTTCTCATTTTTAGTGCTTTTTGTTGTTTATTATTAAATTAAAAATAGCATATTTTTAAATCTCATGTCTAAAAAATTATACGTAAGTCCACTGATGGTTGAATTTTAGATTCATCTTTTTTTTGTTCGGCCGCCAAGAAAGGCAAAGTTCTAGAAGTTGATTTGTCATCATCTAATATTATTATTGCGGTTTTCAAGGCTGTCGAATTTTTTGGTTAACGTTCAGCAACCTTTTTATATCAGCATGTTTGTTACACAGTTGTTGTATCTCTTGAAACGTAAGGGGTTGACACCAAAAATTTTACCACAAGTCAATATACTTCTCTCCCCTCCAGAACAGCAAATAATAATAATAATAATAATAAAAACAAATCCCAGTACAAGAAACATTTTTTATAAATTTTAATAAACCATAAAAACGTCTTTTAATAAAATGCTAAAATTAATATGATATAATTCATATTTACCAGACTAAATAAGTATAAAATCGTCCAAACATGCAATCAAAAAATGTCAACATCTTTACAGCTTTTTCAAATTGATAAAAATTCATCAGCATAAACTTTTATTATTTTTAATAAATTATACCTCATTTTTAAGGTGCTCCTTATATAGAGTTAAATAATGTACAATGTTAAGGAACTTTTCTTGGATGGATTTACAACCAATTTTTAATTGGATTTAAATTCAAATATTAGGTTACTGTAAATATAACCTTGTCGCAGCCACATCTGATCCATTTACTACTTGTGAAATGGGTTCTTATCTTGACAAAATTTAAACGGTGTTTTTTCTCTCTATGAACGTAAGTACTGTTAATCAAGTATTTTTTACTTTCTATACATGTCAAACTGCTAAAAAGGAAACAGCATTACCACACTCTTTCTCGAATATTTCTACCATTGCTCTTGTGGAAATCTAATTTTTAACTTGAATTAGGACATCATCTGAACATTTTTTATCTTACTAAACTAAATAACTAACAACAATTACCAACTGACTTATCAGATAACAAAAAAGGAACAGTCACAACAAATTGACGCTGGTCGTCAAGTTAAAAAAGAAAAAGAAAAAACGAGTTAAAAAAATAATTATTTAATTACACTAATAAATTTTTTTTTTCGTTTTTTTTTTGTCACTGAATTTGTTTGATGTTTATTATCTTTTGTAAATAAAACTGAAAGTAATATTTTTTACTAATAAGATTAAAACTGTTTGAAATTATCTTGAACGTGAAAAGTCATTTATGACATAGTGTACATATATTCGTCCATACTATAGCATATTTACAATATCCTTAAGTACAACAAATATTTGTATAGTGTTTACGCTAAATATAGTAAATGCTGATGTTGTTTGATCATATGGCCTGTAACACTGCGCAACAAACATTTAGTTACTAAAATACCATTTAATGTTAGAGAAAACCGCAACGTTCATGAATATGCAATGTTGTCAGATATAAGTGGGAACGTAAGTAAGTATGTAAGTATGTACATTCAATATGAACAAGTACTGGGCTGGCAATTGAAGTTGCAAATATGAATGGCGATACCAAAATAGTAGACATATGGACTAATGTTTTATATCCCAACAAGTGCGCGCTAGAAATGTATGTATGTGAGAGTATAATGTTTTTATCATTTAATAACTTAGTTGGGATTATACACAGAATTTCTACATACCACAATAATCTATTGCAAGTAACAGATTTATATAAAAGCAGGGAAATTTTGAAGTTCGGTATACAGTGACCAACTGAACGTAGAAGAGTCACGTTCTCAAAAACACTCTACTTTTTATTTAAGAACATTATCCACTAAGAATGAAACTTGTTTATCTGCTGTCTGTTCTCATCTATAGTGCTTTTGTGATGGGAATGCCTAAAAAGGTAAAATGTTAATAAATCATTTTTTTTATCCAAATACATTTTTTACAATATTTGAGTAAAAATAAAATTTGAATTTACTAATTAACCCATTAAATTTTGTAGGTATCCCTAACATCTTTGTGTAAGTATTGAAAAAAATATATATATTTATTGTACCAAATTGTAACAAACCTAATATTTTGTTAAGCATCCGACGAAGATTTTGGTGCAATGCGTGGAAGGATTTTTCAAAATCTTGCGCCTATGCATGATCCTTCTTCTGTTTATCTAATTGCTCCCTATAACAGTGACGATCGCCAGAAGCCTAGTTTAAATGCTTTAAGAGGTTTGAATATCTATGATTTACCTTATACATATACTACGTATAGTCCAAATTATGGCGAAAAAAGAAGCCTAGATAGAATCGGAGGCGGTCATTTAATATAAACCGAAAAGCATGATGCATGATTATTTTTTTATATATTATGTGTTATATAGTATGTATATACCTACCCATATTTATATAAATGTACGAATATATACATATGTATGCATCAATTTTTGTACAGGATAAACAAGTATTTTATTATGGCATGCTATTCTTAACTAAGGACAATAATTAAATAAAATTTAAAAAATACATAAACGTGTATATATACTGATTATTGTATTATTTCTATTTTTAATAATAAATCAGCTTACATTAACAATATAAATGCGGAATCAAAAATGTTAAGGTAAAATTAAAAATAAAAAACAAAAGCAAAACAAATATTCAAATAATTTATCTATTAAGTTTATTAAAATCAAATATAATTAATTATTAAATATTTTCCAGAAAACTGTTACTTTCAAAATTAATAGCACAATGTGAGAACCAAACAAAAACTCAAACAAACCTTTTATGTAGTCGTATTTACGATAGCAGTGATAGCAACGTATATTTAACAGTTTCCCCCGAGATACAGGTATCGAGTGAATCATCCAAAATTAAAAAGAACTTTGATGAAATCGACAAAACCTCAGCCAGCTTTAGTACACTTAATCAACTGATATAAGAATTCGTTGTTGGAAAATCTTGGCTTAAAAATGTTTATGCGATAAATTGAATAAGCAACTCAAGTACATTCGTTAGTCGACTCTGGTGTATTGTAATATTATGGATAAATATTATTTAATTAGTTATGCAAAGTGTTTTTATATACATACATATATAAATATAAAGTTAAATAAAAAAAATGTATTACATTTTAATACATATAAAAAAGGAATAATACTGTATTTTAAAAATATAAACAAAATTATAAACAACTGCTTGATTCCCCACCCAGAATATAATGTGAAATTACACTTATTAAGGGCTAAATAAACTATACAAGGGGCACAATACAAAAACTCAATACAAAAATTTTGACATTTTCATAAACAAACTTCAAACCACTATTACAATTTTTAAAAACTTCTTTAATACGGATTTCAATACAGTTTTTTTGCTAAACATGACTGTGTTCTGTGTCTCTGAAGGGTATAGAAACTTTTTTTTTTTTAAATTGTTACTTACAATTAACTGTAGCCAAATTTTTCGCTTACGTGGTGTTTTGGCGCAAACATCAAATTGCAAAGTTCTATGTGTAAATTAACGTTTATTTTTATATTATATTTATTATTATATTTAAAAAAAAACTTAAATATATTACAAAGTAGCTAACAAATATAAATAAAAAATTTTTACATACGTACATAAAAATATTTACAAAGTATTACTTTGTTCCTCAAACCATTTTGCATTATGCATCCAAATAAAATACAAGCATAAACCAATTTTAATCGTATTAAGTCTTCTATATATTTATATTATAGTATTTTATCATACCATTTATATTTTTATATTATAGTTACTAGAAGAATGTTGATCAGCTGTTTTCCTGCAATCACCTTTCATTGTTGAATTGCTTCTTGTTTTCAAATTTCTAAATATGTATTATTATTATGTATATGTTTTTACATTAGCCACCCTGTTATATATTAATTGCTAACAGCCTGACGCAATAAATGTTTTAATAATATAATTCCTGTTTGAATAAATGGATAAATACATCGAGTAAATATCAAAAGAAAAAATTTAACAATGAACCGGCTGGTAAAATTTGCACATACAACGATAAATATGTCTTTTAAACAATGTAACAAACATATTTTAAGTCGAGATATACGAAATCTTGGAAGTCATGCAATACCTAAGGTGATTTTGCTCTGATGTAGTGACTATTTAATTAATAATTTGTATGCATTTTAGATACTTTTTGAGGTTTCTCCGATTAAAAAGATACCGGCAAGGATGTGTCATTACCAAATGGTTAAACCAAATGAAAATATTGTTGGAAAGTGGCTGATAATCTGTGGTGGCATGGTTTATTTAGCTGTAGTACTTGGAGGTGTTACACGACTTACAGAATCAGGTCTTTCAATGGTCAGTTGGAAGTTGTTAGGTGAGAAAACACCACGAACTGATTTGGATTGGAAGGAGGAATTTGCAAAGTATCAGGAATATCCAGAATTTAAAATGTAAGTTTTTTAGATGTACATATCTAAACTCTCCCAATTCAAAATGTGAAAATCGTATATACCTATGTATGGAATAGCGCTTAAATTCTAAAACCCTAAATTTTATTCTAATATTCACACCATGGTAGAATAATAATGTTTATTCTACCATGATTCACATTATGTACATACATATGTGTGTATATATGTACATATGTATGTATGGGCTTAAATCTAGTTTACGGACACATCATAAAAATTAAAAAGAAAAATAGCCTATTGTTTCTAAAATTTAATTTTAAGCAAAAAATGTCAAAAGAAAAAATTGGAGGCGACCCTTAGTTTCGGAGTTACGTTTCTATGTAAAGTATGGTAGGTACATACATATGTATATCTCCAGTATTTTATGACGCAATATGGGTATCGTTGGAATGGTAAATAAAAGTACTATCCACCTAAAGTGAAATTAATAAGAAAAATAAAAAAATAAGTAAGTAGAAAAAAATATTTTTTATTTTTATTCTGCGACCGTCTATGCAAAAATCTTTAGTAAACAAAGCCGGTGATGGTTATACCATAGAGTCGAAAATTCTTGGGCACGACCGAAGGCCAGCTATGCAGTAAATCTTTAATTAGCGAAGCCGGTGTTAGCTATATCATAGAGGAAAATATCCTTGCGCCCCGCCCTTAAATGCAAATTCTACATTGGATGAAATAAGAAGTTTAGCTCTGGAAGAAGAAATTGATGAAGAATTAAGTGTTTCAGAATAAAAATTTAAAAAAAACCGTTTTTTGTGCGCACTCAATATTTTTTTATATTTTTCACTGATTTTAATTTAGTACATTTAATTACCATTCAAATGATACCCATATTGCCTCTTTCCGTAATAAAATATAAGCTTTGGGGGTCCGTAACTCCGAAACTAAGGGTCGCCCCCCATTTTTTCATTTAACATTTTTTGATTAAAATTAAATTTTACACACAATAGGCTACCTTTTTTTAATTTTTATGATGTGTCCGTAAACTAGATTTGTACCAACTTCAAGGTAGTTCAGGGACAGTTTTGTTTCTCAAATAAGTACTACAAAACTCTTTTTTTTAACTTATAGCACTAGAATTTATACATATGTACATATGTACATATGTATGTATGTTGATAAGCTGATAACGTTTCAAATATGTTTGCTCTAGTTACGCGTTTTATTCGTGTATTAAAATGTCAAAAGAAATGAAAAAAAAATGCTTCAAGCGTAAACCAAGATACAACTTATTAACCAATTAATAGAGAATTTCATCAAGCAAGTAAATAAAGCTAGAATTCCAAAATAATTTCCAAATGAATTTAGGGAAGAAAGTTCTATAATGAGAAGAAGGCAGTATGCGTTGTATGCGCTTGGAATTGCGAATCGAGTTTTTATGGATGGAATTGTGGACAGACATGTATAATTGTCAATTTATTTATTCATTCATTTATTTAACCGAGCCCAAGTGGGCCATATAATTACTGTGAAGCCGAAAAGTTACGAAAGATAAATTTCGCTTTAGGTATAGGGAAAGAAAAAACTTTCAAATTGCTAGGAAGGATGTTCCAAATACGCGCGTATCTAACAACAAAAGAATGTTCATAAGTAGACTTTAGATCCTATTAATCAAACTATGAGGGGCACGCACAGATTGCAAAAAGGTGTAGCTGTTGTTGTTGTAACAACTCTGCTGCTGTCGGAAGTTCTTTCCAGAAAAAAACAACTTCCGGTTGATACAGCTGTTGCTGAGTTGACAATCTCTGGCCGAGTGTGACTCGGGTCGTTCCGGAAGGAAGATCCAATTGTCGTGGGAACGCTGTTGTACAAATAGCTTGGTTTCTTAAAAAAAATAATCTTATAATCTTATAAAAAAACGTATATCCAATACCATAAATATCTTAGATACATTTCATCTATACATTTAATAAAATAGTAACACATTTCCGTCTGTCTGTCTGTATGTCTGCTTTATGTTCGCATCACGTAAAAACTACTGGATGGATTTTAACAAAATTTTTGATTAGGTACCTTAGTATCCTGATTCCAATATAGGATACTTATCTTATTTCCAAGAGAAAGTGGAGAAAAAGCAGTGAAAAACGCAATTTCCGGTTTAAAGGTACTGAAATTTTCGGTTTAAAACTGCGATATTTTCAACACGTTTATATTCAACACGGTTATTTTTAAACTCACCTTTTTATTTTTGAAAGTGGGATATTTAAAAAAAAAACTACTGCGCAACAGATGGCGCCAGTTGAATAAAATTTGTGTTTAATTTGTATTTTTACTTTGTGGAATTACATTGGGGACGTTCATAAGACGTAACTGTTGAGTTCAACTGCTGCGAAACTGTTGCCAACTGTTGAGCTCAACAGTTACGTCTTAGAAACGGGTTGAGAAATATACTGCAAAATAAAGAGCTGATAAATGTAAACAATTGGAAAAAATAGAAGAGGAACAACATAAATTAAAATATTTAAATTAACTAAATTAATTACTTTAGCTGAAAATTATGGATAAGAAACGGTATAACTCTCTTCTATTAGCTATTTAAGCTGAGCACAATATGATAGCTAAAATATTTTATGATAGAACAAATACCCAAATACTGTTGAGTTGGGCGCAACTAGTCAACAACCCGTTTCTAAGGCAAATACTCAACCGTTGCGCAACAGTTACATCTTATGAACGTGCCCATTGTTATTCAAATATCTTAAACACCTCTTACAGAGGTTTACAATAATTTTTTGAATTTTTGAATTTTTTATAAATTTTAGAATTTTATCCGGAGGTGGGTACCTTTATTTAAATTAAATACATAAATCATAACTGAAGCACTATAAAAGAAGAGTCTTTTAATTGGTGTGGAATACTTTCAAAGCAAAATCGAGCAAAATATTATCAGGACGCCCACGACGTGGCGGGCACTGCTAGTTAAATAATAAAATAACGCAAATAGTACAAATTACAATTTTAATTTTTTTTTTGAGGAGTCTTAGTAGCTAGTACTCCTTTTTTTCTGTTAAATTAGTAGATATAATTATTTATTAGTAACATAATATACTAATAAATAAATAAAAAAATAATTTTTTTTTTTTGGTAAATCGACAGCAAGTCTTGTGGGGGAATGCTATCTTTAATTGTTGTTTCTACGTCAATGCTATTATACTAACTTTAGCACATTTGCTTGTATTTTTATAACAATTACAAAGAACGTGAAATGGTGTGTTCCGAATTATTTTTTCGATCTTTTTTTTACTGTTATCTCATTCTTCTTGATATGAAAGTATATTAAAAAAAAGTTTTTTTACTTTACTGAAAATAGTATAGGGAATAGTTTTTACCATCTCATTACTTTATAAATAAAATTTATACTCCCAGTAAATAGAAACATTCATATTTATTTTTTATGTATTGCGGTCCGCAACTTATTACTTTCTCCAGGAAAAATCCAAATATGACATTAGAGGAATTTAAAAGAATTTTTTGGATGGAATATATACATCGTATGTGGGGCCGTGCTATAGGAGCTGTGTTTTTATTGCCCGCTGTGTATTTTTGGAAAAAGAATTATTTTAATAGTGCAACCAAAAAAATGGTACTAATAATGGGAACATTAATCGGATGTCAGGGTTTGATGGGTTGGTATATGGTTAAGTCGGGGCTGGAAAATCGTTTCGACGATGTTAACGATGTCCCCCGTGTTTCACAATATCGTTTGGCTATGCATTTGGGAGCTGCATTTATTCTTTATACTTTATTTTTGTCACAAGGGTTAAAGCGTTTGATACCATCAGAGAATTTTAGTGCTGCAGCTAGCAACGCTCTACGATTTAAGAGACTTGCGTATGCTGCCAAAGGTCTTATATTTATAACAGCTTTTTCTGGTGCATTTGTGGCAGGTTTGGATGCGGGACTGGTGTACAATTCATTTCCGAAAATGGGTGACAAGTGGATCCCGGACGATATATTATCATTTGAACCAATAAACAAAAATCTAACCGAAAATCCAACGACTGTGCAATTCAATCATCGAATTTTGGGAATTTCCACTGTAACACTTGTTTCAACCATGTGGATATTATCAAAGACAACAAAACTTCCCAGACGAGCATATTGGGCTATAAACGCTGCAGCTTTAGTTGGCTGGCTACAAGTTTCACTTGGCATAACCACTCTTCTCTACCATGTTCCCATACCTCTAGCAGCTGCGCATCAGTCAGGATCACTGCTTCTACTCTCGTTTGCCGTGTGGTTAAGTCACGAGTTGAAACTTTTAAAATACATACCAAAATAAAAAAGCTTACAAGATACAATTAAATACTTTATGCACTAAGTTTTGTGATTTTGTGATTTTGCAATTTATTTATTAAAAAAATAAAACACAAAAATTATCCGATAACTAAATTTTAACATAATGGAAAGGTACTTGAATTCCAACAGTTTACAATAACAAATTAAAGTAAATATGAACAATGAAGGTTGTATTTACATCTAGGATTTTATTTATATAAGAATATGGGTATGTATGTATGTGTGAATATGTATACAAATTAAGGCGGCAAGGTTGAATAATTGGTTTAATTTTTAAATGAAAATTATAGGATGTACGATGATACGATTAAGTATCGTATGCAAATATTTATTATTTGCACGAGCACTGATGTAAGGAAATCTTTATCGTTAAAACTATGGATGAAGATTTTTTACATTTTATTTTGAAATAAATTAAAATATACATTTATCATTAATTAAAATCAATGAGTATTTCGTTTGCGATTGCACAATATATTGCACAAAAAACTTAAAGTTTTACATGGAATGAATTGAAAATAATAGAATAAAAATAATAAAATAAAGAATGGGTTGTTGTTGCCCAAAGACAACCGTAACTACAATAAAAGTAAATAAAGAAAGAATACATTCAAGTTTCTGTTGGTTCACAAGGTAAAGTTGTTTAATCCCAACGAACCATTTGTCTCGTTATATGTAAATTGTTATTGCTATCCGCATCGAGCTTCGAAACTTGTAATATTGGTCTGAATGCCCTTCGAACCGTTTGCTTGGTAGTTGTGGCACTTGTCGTAGAATATTTGGGTTTAGATGAGCTTGAATTCTTGTGTTTATTTTTTCTAAAAAATAAGTAAAAGTTGAATAAACACAATTTTTTTTAAATCTGCATAATATCATCTACTCAATTCTCTTGAAATAAAAGGAAATGAGTGATTTAAAATAAAGCAAAGAACTACGAATATTCCATATTCATTCTGAAAAATGTCACTAAGTACTATGAATCGGAGGACTTCATAGCTGGACACGTCGAAAAAAGTAGGAGATTAGAACACAAGGGCGTTATTTCGAAAACAAAAACTCTAAGCGAAAAATTTCGTGCGAATATTCTGAACGAGACCTGTAGTGGAAAATAGTCAAGAAGAATTCATTTGTTTCGGTATAAGATGACACTGCGTGAAAAAGCAAGCGAATCTATATCTTAAGAGACCTAAGGAATCTCTCAACTTTTTCTCTTTTTCTCATAATTATTTTAGAAACGTGCCAAAGATCACTTATCAGTGACCCTGTCTGCAATAGTTTCAGAATGTAAAGCGGGATTAAGTTCAATAAACCTAAAAATAATAAATATTTTCTTAAAACTTTTTGATTGTAAATGAATTTGTAATTTTTAATTTTGTGTCATTTTCTTCTGTTGAATAAAAGAAAATTTTCGCATACAAAAATAGAAATTAGGCTGTTCCATATTTGCTGTTGCACTATACATATATTTATTTTATTATTTTCCATTAAAAGTGGACATTTTTTCGATTCTCTTTTCTGCTTTTCGCTTTTTTATTTGTTGCTTCACATTATATTTCTCAAGTCGGCGTTTACTTGCTTAAAATTTCTCAACAAAGTACATGTCCCACAGATTTTCAAACACATACACACACATGTAAAGTAAATAAATACGAAAATAGAATGTGTAAAAATCTCGTTGTCTTGTTTATGACCAATTGTAAAAGGTTTAGGGCAGAGCAAAAGAGAATTCAAAAAATGTCTGCCCTGTTTCTGACTATTTTAAAAGGGGACTAAGATAAATCTGCCTTGCCACCATGCAAGGAAATTACCCACAATATGGCGTGAATTTACACATTTTTGAAAATTAATACATATAAAATTAACTATTCGTTTAATAACCGAGTTTTTTATTTTAATTAATAGTATTTTATTATTCTCTGTTAAAATGCAAAATTTCATGCACTTGCTATCGTCAGCGTAGAAATAATTGGAATAAATGCTTTTTTGTCTGTCGTGACGTTACCTTAGAAAAATTTTACCGCTAATTGAAATTTGGTTGTTCTTTTGCGTTGTAGTTTATTTACATATGTACATACGTAGGTATGTACATATTTATTTAAAAATAAATTTACAAACTGCAGTAGTGAATGTTTTGGGATACTAGGTCATTACGCCAGGTGTTTATAGTAAAGAGGTCGCGATGTACTGCGATTATGAGATAACAGCTGTTTGATGTGCTCCATTGCTCTTCATTATGCTTTAGTTGAACATTTTTGTGGAAATTAGTTATAGGTATAAAGCTTATAAAAATATTGAGACGAATAAGCTTTTCTATACAAAAGTTAATACAATACTGTTTCAGTAAGCTTATTCTACAATTACAAGAATGAGCTATAAGGTTTGTTGGGATGTTTTTACCATAATAACTTACATAGTATAACCGTATATTGCAAGTAAAAAATTTATATAAAAGCAGCGAAATTTTGAAGTTCGGTACACAGTTACCAACCGAACGTAGAAGAGCCACGTTCTCAAAAACACTCTACTTTTTATTTAAGAACATTTTCCACTAAGAATGAAACTTGTTTATCTGCTGACTGTTCTCATCTATAGCGCTTCTGTGATGGGAGTGCCTAAAAAGGTAAAATGTCAATAAATCATTTTTTTTATCCAAATACTTAAAATAAAATTTCAGTTTACTAACCCATTAAATTTTGTAGATATCCCTAAAATCTTTGTGTAAGTATTGAAATAAAAACATATTTATTGCACCAAATTTTAAAAAACCTAATATTTTGTTAAGCATCCGACGAAGATTTTGGTACAATGGGTGGAAGGATTTTTCAAAATCCTGCCCCTATTTATGATCCTTCTTCTGTTTATCTAAGTGCTCCCTATAACAGTGACGGTCGCCAAAGGCGTAGTTTAGGAGATTTGAGTTTCTATGATTTAATTAAAAAATATAATTATACTACGTATAATACAAATTTTTACGATACGCACGTCCTAGATACTATCGGAGGCAGTCATTTAATATAAACAAAAACCAAAAGCATGATGCATAATGCATAATTATATTTTAAATTATATGTTTTATATGTACATATATATGTACATATGAACCTAAATACATACATATTTATATAAATGTATATATGTATGTACTTACGTATAGATATGTACGCATAAAGTCTTGTACAGGATAAACAAATATTTTATTATGACATTTAATTTTTAACTAAGGACAATAATTAAATAAAATTTAAAAAATACATACACATGTATATATACTGATTATTGTATTATTTCTATTTTTAATAATAAATCAGCTTACATTAACAATATAAATGCGGAATCAAAAATGTTAAGATAAAAATGAGAAAATAAAAAAGAAATAAAAAGAAAAACAAATATTCCAAAAATATATCTTTTAAGTTTATTGAAATTTTATTTATTTTATTTATTTATTTAGTAGTAAGTAATATACTTTTAAATTGTATTTTAAATTAATTTAACATTTCAATTAAAGTAATTTTTTTTAACACACATCACAATTTTTCTTCTAAATACATTAAAGTTAATTTCATTTTTTATACAATTTGGTAATTAATTATATTTGTTCAAGCCTTTATAAAATAGTGATTTCTGCATTGTTGCCCGTTGTAATCGGAAATCTTGACCATTTCTTAGATTGTACAGTTGAACCTCTCCTAAATACGTTAGTTGTTGACACAGATATTGTGGAGCTATCCCCATTTTCATTTTTTGTATAAAGCCAATTGTGTTTAGTTCAAGTCTCTGTTTAATTTTTAGCCATTTAACACAGTTTAGCTTATAGTTTATTTGTGTATACCGGTTACATTTTCGTATCGAACGCATCGGTTTATTTTGAAGTTTCTGAAATCAAATACTTCTAATTAAATCTATATACATATAATAAAACAGTAACTTACAGATGGCGCTGTTTTAAAATACATAATGACAAAATCTGAATTACCCCGTGATCTGTATGCACTCCATCAGTGTTGGGATTTGTGGTAAAATCGACATATCAGTGATACACTGCTACAGTTCATACTTTTTGGTGCAATTTCATATACAATTTATTCAATAATTCTTTTTTATTCAATACGTTTTTTTATGGGCTTGGCTAATATTTTCCCCTAAACAAGGCGACCACGCTAACTTATTTCTAAGGGCCTGTTTTTATAAAACAAAACCTTCTCACATGTAGGTTTCGTTTTCAAGCGATAAAGCTTTAAATTTGGTTTTTATAAAACATTTGAAAATTTTCGTTTTTTTTTTCATTCTGAAGTATAGAAAGCTTTTATACACTAAAAAAATGATGTGCGTTAAATCAACTGAAAATATATTATAATTCAAAATTTAGTTAAACCAGAAAAATTTTTATTTGTTAAACAACCAACCGAATAAAATCCGTAAAACAAATGTTTTTTCTTTAATTTAAACTTGCAAACTTCACGTTCCGTTGGAATCACTGATTTTGCGTTGACAAATACCATTAAAATCAACGAAATTTCTGTTGTTTTTGGTAAATAAGCAAAAAAGTTAATTGCAACGTAAATCGGTTTAAAAATAAACGTTAAAATCAGTTAAATATTTTTTTCTCTTCATTTTTAATGTTTATTTATTTAGAAATAATTTTACGAAATACTTTTTTGATAAACTTCAATCAGTTATTGTAAAAATACTTTGAGTGTAGAAACCAAAAATAAATTAAAAAATGTAAAGCTCATTTTTGTCACTCACATAAAAAATACTAAAACGTAAATGTGTTTTGTTTCATTTAATTTACGAAAGAACATAATATTTCATTTAATAAAAACTCACTGTTTACTCACATCTTAAATCTGAAATAAAAATAAATATACTTGTTGTTAAGTCCAGCCAGTGTTAGACAAAAAAATTGTATATTTCACGGTTGCCTTTTAAATATTTCAATATCAGTATTTTGTTTAAATAAGATATAATGTGATAGAATCAATCTGTAACTAATTTGGATTTAGCACATAAAGGTCCATTTTTCACATAACATAAGGTTCAAGCATACTCTATTTCGAATTAAGATCCGGTTACTTTGGTAGAGTTTCAAGCACCTGTTTTAAATTCTAGAATAACCGACTCCTAACGTGTAAGCCTTTTGCTTATAAAAAAGGTATTTTGGCAAAATAATTGATAGTAAATTAGCAACGCAAAAACTGTAATTGTAGGAATCAAGGTCAATTATCATTGCTTTTAATGTCGATCCAAATTTTGGTACAATTTATGCTGATTTCGTACAATTTTATCATTGGGCCGGTACAATTTAAACAACAGATTCCAGCACTACACTCCAGGCGATCTACTGGTCGCGGTCTAATATTTATTTAACAAAAAAAAAAAAAAGAAAAAAGAATCATAACAACTGAAAAAATATTGTGGGCGTGATTATTTTCCCCGTAGCCTCGAATGGAATGGTCTGTTGTTGCTGAATTGCATTAGTGAAATTTTCGTAACTATGCCTGGCAGATCGGTGGGCTTCAATTTTCTGTATTTGTATTCTGGTGCCTTGGCAAACGTAATTTCAACCCGTACACAGACGGATATCGCTTAATTAACCTCTGTATGTATAAGGATTCAGAATATAGACACCTGATCAAAATAATAGATACGCTAGTGGGTATATATTTTAAGCTATGATTTTTTATCCTTCTGGTAAATTTAGCTTACTACCCTTAATTAATATTTTAGAAATATGTCCGTAAATACTAAATCCGGCAACCGTAAAAAATATTAAGTACCGTTATACAAAAAAAAATATTTTTATCGTTCAAAAGTTAAAATTTTACGTGTATCTATTATTTTGATCAAACAACAAAATAATAGATACACGTAAAATTTAAACACAAATTCATAAACAAAAAGATTTTTTTAAATTTATTTCTAAAGAAGGTGCCCCTATTAGAAAGAACATTTTTTGAATGTAACCTTAGATTATTGCATAGATGGGTCAAAATATACACTGTACTACAGAAGAACAGAGGGTTTTTGTTGAACTGCGTAAAAATAGAAAATATTTACGAGAAATTCTTAAGTGTCTTCTCAGATCACTTCATTTTGTTCAAAACGCGTTAAGAAACAATAGAGCAATAGATAGTAGTGATAGGTTTCAAAAAACCACGACGGCACTTGATCATTACATTGTCTCAATTTTAAACAAAAGACCCATTCCAGTCATCAAGACAGATTTCTTCCGAAATTGGAAATTCTGTTAGCGCTCCAACAGTTCGGCAACGCTTACAGAAGGCTAATTTTCCGGAAAGGACAACTAGAAAAGTTCCTTTAAAGAGACAAAAAAAATATGGCGATGAGGTTACAATTTGCAAAATATTACATAAAAATTGGTCCGGATGTGAAGGTGAAAGAAAATAGAGAAATATTTTATAGAGTGATGCAACTAACATGAATTTGTTCGGAAACGACTCCGAAAGGAATATAAAACGACCTAAAAGTAATGAATTCCTTGTAAGATTTACGAAAAAAAAAACTAAAACCATGAAGCATAATATATTAAAATTTGTCGGTGTATTTATTATGTTGATCAGGTGTGTACATATATACTTTATGGGGTCGGAATTAAATATTGTATAAATTACGCACGGAATGACAAACTTATATTTACCCTTTTTAAGCTGTGGCGAAGGGTATACAAATTAATAGGACGATTATGGATAGCAACCTAACCTCAGTTACGCTGTCAAAAGGCAACGCATCTAGGAAAAAATTGGTATTATGTAAGGCAACTTTTTTCAGTTTGCTATAAATTTATTGATAATGCTATTCTGACAGTCTATCAACTGGAAATAAATGTAAACAATTAAATCAAGGCGAATTTAAACAGGTCATTGCACGGGCGAAATTTTCATCATCTGTTTAATTTAGAAATGTCAAAAAATTCAATAAAAACAAAAATAATTTTGAAATTAAATTTAAAATTTTTCTTTTAATTGTTTATTGTGTGGATGTTTAAAAAAATAGAAATAATGTAAAAAAAATTAAGAAAGTGCTACAACAATATTCATAAGCGGAGTTCGGTGTTTCATGCAAACGGTATTGCAAAAGTTAAAGTGTAAAAAATAATAGCTTGTTTGTTAAATTCAACAACCAAATTCAAAAATATTTTGTTGAAATTGAAAAAAAAGCTATGATATAACTCATTTGCTTTTTCTCAAAGATGGTGCCAATAGAGATACGTGGGTGCAATTTTAAGATTTAAAATAACTTCCTTGGTATGTTAATTATTGCAGCCCGAAAAATTTTTATTATTTTTGTTTACTTATTTTTTGTTTTTTTTGTTTCTACGAATGTTTTTGACAAGTGGCATAGATTTTGTAAAAACAAATTGCCTGTTGTTTTTTTATTGTTGTACTTGTTGTAGCCCTGCAATCACCTGTATATATTCGTCTTGAATTAAATAGTTTTACAAAAAAATTATTATTTCATGTCTACAGTTTTGATGCTTTTTGAAATTAATATTAATCTCTTTAAAAATGTGTCAGAATCACTGTTTCAACTCTCGTCAAAATACATACCAAAATAAAAAAAGATTATAAGATACAATTAAATACTTTATGCACCAAGTTTTGTGATTTTGCAATTTATTTATTAAAAAAATTAAATACAAAAATTATCCGATAACTAAATTTTAACATAATGGAAAGGTACTTGAATTCCAACAGTTTACAATAACAAATTAAAGTAAATATGAACAATGAAGGTTGTATTTACATCTAGGAATTAATTTATTTATATTCTAATAAGAATATGCGTATGTATGTATGTGTGAATATGTATACAAATTAAGGCGGCAAGGTTGAATAATTGGTTTAATTTTTAAATGAAAATTATAGGATGTACGATGATACGATTAAGTTTCGTATGCAAATATTATTTACACGAGCACTATTGTAAGGAAATCTTTATCATTAAAACTATGGAAGAAGATTTTTTACATTTTATTTTGAAATAAATTAAAATATACATTTATCATTAATTAAAATCAATGAGTATTTCGTTTGTGATTGCACAATATATTGTACAAAAAACTTAAAGTTTACATGGAATGAATTGAAAATAATAGAAAAGAATATAAAATATAAAATAATGAATAGTAAAATAGAGTGTAACTAAAGTGTTTCAAGTTAAGTTGTTAATGCAATTTTTGCTAATACTCGTAGAAAGTGTTCAGCAGCATAATACGTTTAGCATAATTTAGACACGAAATATTAACCTAAATAAGCAAAAGGATTATAAGGTTGTGGGAAAAATCCTTGGAATGGATTGGCTGTGGGTTGGACAGGTATCGAAGTGGTCACATACATCGTCTGGACAGTGGGTACTACTTGTGTGGAGTATAGTGTTGTGTAGGCGGTTTTGGCTCCAAAGGTTAATTTTAAAACTTTGCTCTCGGTTTGAGTAACAATCGTTTGTTGGACAATAGGCGATGTAATTGTTTGAAACTGCTGAGGAAGTGGTAGTAGGAAAGGATTTATTGTGGAAGGTGGTAATATTGGAGGAGGGACTGAAAGTGTAGTGGTATCGATAACGTAATCGGTCTTTTCCACAACGCCCTTGGCCTTGGATAAAGTTCTGAATGTAGTTGATTGCCCATTAGTAATTGGAACCACATATGACTCCCAAAGAGTCTCCAATTTGACTACTGGTCTTGAGTTTGTAATTATATTTTGTGATGGCAGAGTTAGCACCCCTGCGGTAATAGTTGGCTGATTTTGTTGTGTCGTCTTATTAAGATGTGCTGAATCAAAATCGTTTTTATTCGATTCACCACTGCCATTCTCTTGGTTTCCCTCGTCGCCAAATTCCAAGTCCAAATTTATTTCCGAACCGGCTTCATCCAAGTTGCCTACAAAGTCTTTAAAGCCACTAAATTCTTTAGTTTCCAACTGAGGCAATGTTGTTTTTGTAACTGTTATTAAGCTGGTCACGTCAATCGTTTGCACAAGCGTGTGATAGGAGGTGTCATTATCGTTTTCATTTACAACGGGTAAAATTTGGGTTTTTAATTTTTTGTTAACAATACTAAACGATTCGGTAACAGTTTCTAGGACCGGCGTATCGCTCTCACCATTTATATAAATTGGAGGTAACGTAGTTATACTACCAACAAGACTACCTTCGGATTTGCTCGTAGCGGCTAGAATATTTTCAGTCAAAGGTTCATCATCATTTCGTGGCTCTATAGAAGGCTCCGGCGTTAGATATTTTTCGATAGTTGAAGTAACAGTTATAAATCGAGTTTTTTTCAAAACTCCAGCCTAAAAGGATTTTTAAAAGAATTTAAAAAAATAAAATTACTTTGTTAAACAACCCTTGCAACTTTATTTTCGTGTACGGCTTTGAAATTTGTGATTTGTGATTTGTTTTCTTTTATTAATGTGTAATTAAAATAAATAACAGTTTTTGGTTTCTATATATTATATGTTTTTGTAATGCTATAAACACAACTGGAACGAAGGACGAATTTTTCGCTCCGAATATTCGTCGAAAAAAAAAACAATCGACGAAATTCGTTGTGCGTTACGAATTGTGCGATAGGTTTATTTCTGTTTCATATACCGACGAACGACGACTAAATTGGTGCAGAGTGTCCGTTTTTCTTTTCAAATTTCAAAGCAAGAATGAGCTTTTTTGTAGTACGAAACTAACATTATTATTCTACAATGCAAGTAAATTTAAAGTATGTATCTGAAATAATAATTTTAATTACAGTTTTAACAATGAACTTCTTTATGAACTTCTAATGTTGACCTTTCTTTTAATCGAAAACATAACATAACCTCAAAGTTGACATTAATGTAATAAAGGTGTTTCGTGCACTCATGTTGTTAGGGCTGTATAAACAAATATCTTTTCATTATTTAACCTTACCTGAAATGTGAATGGTTTTTTAATCGTGGCTATTTCGTAATAAGTATCTTTAAAATCTACTGGCGTAGAGATTTCTACGTTTATAGTTTCGGTAAAAATATTTTGTTTTTGTCCCTCTTGGTCAATGTTATTCAAGATAGGCCCATTTTGTGAACCGGATATTTCCAAGTCGCTTTGATTGTAGATTACATTTTGGTTAAGGAAGTTACCATTTATACTTTCACCTAAAGCTGCATCAGGAAAGACATTCAAATTGCTGGCGTTTAAAGAGGTAACGTTGTTTAAACCCAACGAACCATTTGTCTCAACGGCTGGCTTTCTGATGTTAACTCTTGGTTTGGGCGAAGTTTTATATTGCCATCTGCCTGGTGTACGATTTAGTTTGGTTATATGTAAATTATTATTGCTATCCAAATCGGGGTTTGAAAGTTGTAATTTTGGTCTGAATGCCCTTCGCACCGTTTGCTCGGTAGTTGTGGCACTTGTTGTCGTAGAGTATCTAGGTTTAGATGAGCTTGAATTCTTGTGTTTATTTTTTCTAAAAAATAAGTAAAATTTCAGTAAATACAAATGGTTTTTATCTTTCCATAATATGATTTGAAGTTGGGGTCATCTATGATGACTCCATAGCTGGCCACGTCGGAAAAAGCAGGAGATTAGAATACAAAGGTTTCATTTCGAAAACAAATCAATCTCTAAGCGAAAAATTCTGTCGAATATTGTGAACGGGACCTGTAGTGGAAAATAGTCAGGAAGAATTCATTTGTCTCGGTATAAGATAGCATTACGTGAAAAAGCAAGCGGATCTAAATCTTAAGAGATCTTAGGCATCTCTCGACTTCTTCTTTAGAACAGAAAGTGCTAATCTTTCTCTAATATTTTATTTTTACAAACGCACCCGAATCACTATTTGTAGGCTTATCAGTGGGATTAAGGTCAATTAACCTAAAAATACGCTTTTTTGCTATAGAAGTTTTAGATCGTAAGTAATATATTTGTGATTTGAATGGAGGTTTCAACATTACGTTATGTTACGTCCATACAAAACCAGCTGGATTTAAAGTTTTTGAATGATTTTCGAAGACAGTTACTACTAAGCAGTGGATATGCTAATTGCAGTTGAGCTCATTCGAAGTTATATTCGTCTTCCATCATTTCCAGGTATCAGTAGAACGTAACACATGAAAATTGTTGTCGTTTGACGTAAAAAAGTAGAGAAATCTATTCGAAACAGATTTCTTACTTTGTTACGTTTTGTTGATAACCAAAGCGAACAGAGAGCGAGTGTTGCGTTCCTTAAAAGTATGTTTCAACTAATTCTACCTTTAGTTCTAATTTGGAGACAAACTGAAACTTATTCTTGTAACAAACGCCTCATTGCCTTTAGCATAAAAATGAAATCGCTAGGAAGAATTAAGCCGATACCGATTCATCAGCGAAACTGAAATATCGCGATACGTCGGTATCGAATTCATTTTCATATAATAAAAAAATTAGGTTCGAATTTCTTGATACTTATTTAACAGTCTTGTATTTTGTATGGGGGTACCCTTATCACTTGTAAGCATTATTCTTTATTCTACTAGTTAACCTTCCAAATGTTTTCGTGTATAAATTTAGACATATGGAAGCCCGAAAACGTTATATCCATAAAACTAAAGAAAATACCGACAGATAGGCAGCTGCTTCCAATTAATGGGCTTAATGTACAAATGTCTTTATAAAATCAGTGAATGTATCACTCCTCTAATGGGACATAGTAATATCATGAAATTTTTTAAGAAATTTAAGAATATCATATTACATATATCTTAAGCTAAACCGAAGTTGTATATAACAATAACCTCATTCACTCAGACCATAAAACGTAACATTTTAAAAACTTCAATAGTCATAACTCGCTATTTTGCATTAAAGGAGCGATATGTTTAAATAATACCTTTTGGGTTTGTTTCTCGTGGTGGTAGATTTCACAATAACAACATCTTCAGGTTGAGAAGTTGTAGAAGTAGTTCCTCTATGACTTGAGCCTTTCTTACTGCTCTTTCGGGATGAGGACGAAGATGATGAAGACGTATTGCGTAGCGTAACTTTGTTGCTTGTACTCGTACTGTGTTTTTGAGGTGTTACAGGAGCAGCAGTTTTCAATACTTGCAGAGTACTAGAAGGTCTTACCTTATTCTTTTTGTTCTTATGTGATCTTGATGGTAGCTTCGAACTCGAGGCACTTATGCTTGCGGTATTTTTCTCGGGTGTTACAACAACCGGAGTCCTTGAGTTTTTGTTATTTGATTTTAAATTTACAACACGGAAAGTTTCTTCTATGAACTGAGGAGGTTGTCGTGATAGCAAATCATATTCAGGACCTTGTACGTCATTTTCAATTGCCAGTGAAGTCGTTTTAATAATCTCGTTTGATGTTGCAACCTTTTGCGGTAGAGAAACCGGGACAGATGAAGAGGCCAATGAAGATGTTAATGCAATAGCATTTAAAGCTTTAATCTTATTTTCGCTAAGTTTCGAAGTACCTTGAGTTTTCGATTTTAGATTTACTGTTTTTAATTTTGTAGGACTTATGGCATCGTCCGATGTAATTGGAGAGACCTTTTCTGGTTTTGTCTTAATAACAGGCGCTATTATTTCTGGTTTCAAAACTGTTACAACAATAAAAGAAATAAAAAAAATTGTTTTGGGGTTTGACTTAATTACCTAATGCCGGAGCACTTTGCGGCGAAAAGACCATTACCGTGTTACCAATGGTTGTGGTAAAATCCAAAAATCCATAGATTGTTTGTGTTAACAATGGACCCTCGTCACTTGTAAGAACAACATGTGCTTTTAAAGTTGAAGCGATTGTGAAATAAAAATAAATAAAGAACATTAATGCCTCATTTCACATTTGTATTTGTATTTGTAATAATAATTCTATTTTTCCCGTCTAAATTTCTACTTCTGTCTACCAATAATAAAGCCAATTATAAAACGTTAGCTATTTTGCTAATCTGCTTATTTTTATGGAAGTTTGGTGACTGCTATTGAATAATGAAAAAAGTGAATTTCGTGTGTTTATTAAAATTGTTTACGTAAGAAACTGTCGCTAAGAAAGGCTTGGTAGATACTATGGGGACTCAGTACCGTATAAGTAGTTTACTGACACCAAATAATAACACCAACACATATTTTGAGGACCTGACCTATATTATTATTTATACCATCCAAGGATGCAGGAGACAGGCTCTCATAACAACTAAGGCATTTACGGGCTAACCGTAAATGCTAGAAAATCCTGGTCCTTAATGCTTTCTGATTGAAAATCAGTGTGTCGAATATCCACATAAGGAATCTTCTCTTGAGCGAACATATTGAAATGAAGATACGGAAAGCAAAAAGAATCTTCATCAATGCATATTGGATGGTGCGACTTTTAATAACTTACGAATCTGTGGTTTGGTGTTCAAAAGCCTCTTAGAGTACAATTAAGCGTAAGTAGGATGGGGTTCAAAGGATTGCTTGTATGAGTATATGAGGTGCAATGATCACGGCTCTAACACAAAGAACTGATCGCTGCCGTTGGACTTATTTATTAAGTCAACGGCGGCAATGTCAGCTAATGTTCAGAATGCTCTTATTTCCGATCATCGGACATAATAGCTAGTAAGGAGGTCAGGCAAGCTCAAATGCCGATGGGACGCATGAGTAGAAGAAAAATAGTCAAAAGACTGCATCGGACAATCATTGCGGAAGACGTTATACACAATGAATGTATGGAGAACAACATCATCATTTTTACTGATTGTTCTTTTATGGGGGGTAGGTCAGGAGCAGGAGTATACTTAGCTAAGTTGAACCTGTCCTGTAGTCTGCTATTTATCAGGCAGAATTGCTTGGGCTACTGCATGCGTTGGATCACCTGCTGGACTGTTGGGTGTATGGAAGAAATGTTCTTATTGTACTTAACAATAGTCGGTTATAAAACGCATAAGGCAGGTGAACGGAGAACACGTTCACTAGTGCTACAATGTGTTTTAAAACTTAACAGATGTGCCTCGGCCTCGGTTAATGAGGTAACATTGATGTGGGTTAAGGGACAAATAGACTCAGCTGGAAATGAAGCAGCAGACCAACTAGCTTAAAGGGGATTTGCCGTGAATTTCTGTGGAACAGAACCCAGATTAGCGTTTCCTACAATAACAATAATCTTATTATTTAGAGGTACAAAAAAACTAGTAAGATGCTGGGCTACATCTACGTTTTTTATCGAAAAATTTTGTTTATCCAAAAAGTCACAGAATGTTCAATCCGGCCTCGTATGTATGCATGCGAGGAATTATGGCAATAATAAGGTATTTATTCATTTTCTTTGATATACCGGCAAAGATACCGAAACCATTTTAAATTTCGATTGACAATTTTGAATAAAACGAAATGTTATAAAGATGACACGAAAAGTATTAAAATCTTTTAAATAAATTTACATTTGTTAATGAGGCAGTCAGTAGATTTAAAATCAGTAAATGATCTTTCATAATTTTTATTTTTTGAGAATGAATGTATGTATGTATGTATGTATGTATGTATGTATGTATGTATGTATGAATAAATGATCAAGTTTGCTTACCATTAATGTATATAAATAAGATTGTAGTCCAAATATGCATTTTGTTTCCAAAATATGTCGCGTAAGGAGCAGTAAAGATAAATTGATGTTGTTGTTAACTTTCTTTTACTTTCATACGTTGTTTGTAACAAAAACAATACAAACAAACGTAAAATTATCTAAAAATAAAAGAAACAAAAATTAAAATCAGCATACGAAAAATATCAATCAGTTTTAACTGTTCTTGTTTTTTATAAACCTTTTAAAATATGATTTTTTTACCCTCACCACAGGTGGAAAGTACATACATATAATCGCACTTGTTCCTCAAAAGCGTAACAACTCAAAATTAATGAATTTTCAGTAGAGGCCAAAAACTGTTTCCGTTAATTGAGACTAAAGTAGTTATTCTAAAAACACAAAGAGAGTCATAACGGTTTTTTTTCTCGGAAGAGAAGACAAATCAAAGGGAGATTTTCATAGTGGGTAAGTGTATACTATACGTAGAGAAGTTGATAAAGCGATGTCCGTCTGCGGTCTGTGTTCGGGTTGAAATCAACTTTGCCAAGGCTCCAGAAGAGATACAGAAAATTTAAGCCTACCAATTTGCCAGGCATAGTTTGAAAATTTCGCTAATGCGATTCAGCAACAACATAATTTGCTTCCGTTATAATTATTCTCTTTTGCTTTTTGTTGTTAAATAAATATTACACCACGACCGGTTGATCGCATGTAGTGCATACAGATTTTGGGTAATCACTAACTGCCTGCGAGGTGCGATTTTTGTTTGTTTTAAAGGCCTTTATAGAAAGGAATACACCTAGAAGTAGCCGATAGACCCACAGGGTACCCACTGGAAACCAGGAGCATTCTGACCATTGTAACGCAATATAGATTGCAGGAGAGTCCAAACTTACAAAAAATTTTCTAAAAAAATTTTTATAAAAAATTTTTACAAAAAATTTCCTAAAAAAATTTTTACAAAAAATTTCCTAAAAAAATTTTTACAAAAAATTTTCTAAAAAAATGTTTACAAAAAATTTTCTAAAAAATTTTTATATAAAATTTTCTAAAAAATGTTTACAAAAAATTTTCTAAAAAAAGTTTACAAAAAATTTTCTAAAAAAAGTTTACAAAAAATTTTCTAAAAAAATGTTTAAAAAAATTTTCTAAAAAATGTTTACCAAAAATTTTCTAAAAAATGTTTACAAAAAATTTTCTAAAAAAAAGTTTGCAAAAAATTTTCTAAAAAATGTTTATAAAAAAATTTCTAAAAAATGTTTACAAAAAAATTTCTAAGAAATGTTTACAAAAAATTTTCTAAAAAATGTTTACAAAAAATTTTCTAAAAAAAAGTTTGCAAAAAATTTTCTAAAAAATGTTTATAAAAAAATTTCTAAAAAATGTTTACAAAAAAATTTCTAAGAAATGTTTACAAAAAATTTTCTAAAAAATGTTTACAAAAAATTTTCTAAAAAATGTTTACAAAAAATTTTCTAAAAAATGTTTACAAAAAATTTTCTAAAAAATGTTTTCAAAAAATTTTCTAGAAAATGTTTACCAAAAATTTTCTAGAAAATGTTTACCAAAAATTTTCTAGAAAATGTTTACCTAAAATTTTCTAGAAAATGTTTACCAAAAATTTTCTAGAAAATGTTTACCAAAAATTTTCTAGAAAATGTTTACCAAAAATTTTCTAGAAAATGTTTACCAAAAATTTTCTAGAAAATGTTTACCAAAAATTTTCTAGAAAATGTTTACCAAAAATTTTCTAGAAAATGTTTACCAAAAATTTTCTAGAAAATGTTTACCAAAAATTTTCTAGAAAATGTTTACCAAAAATTTTCTAAAAAATGTTTACAAAAAAATTTCTAAGAAATGTTTACAAAAAATTTTCTAAAAAATGTTTACAAAAAATTTTCTAAAAAAAAGTTTGCAAAAAATTTTCTAAAAAATGTTTATAAAAAAATTTCTAAAAAATGTTTACAAAAAATTTTCTAAAAAATGTTTACAAAAAATTCTCTAAAAAATGTTTACAAAAAATTTTCTAAACAATGTTTACAAAAATGTTCTAAAAAACGTTTACAAAAAATTTTCTAGAAAATGTTTACAAAAAATTTTCTAGAAAATGTTTACCAAAAATTTTCTAGAAAATGTTTACCAAAAATTTTCTAGAAAATGTTTACCAAAAATTTTCTAGAAAATGTTTACCAAAAATTTTCTAGAAAATGTTTACCAAAAATTTTCTAGAAAATGTTTACCAAAAATTTTCTAGAAAATGTTTACCAAAAATTTTCTAGAAAATGTTTACCAAAAATTTTCTAGAAAATGTTTACCAAAAATTTTCTAGAAAATGTTTACCAAAAATTTTCTAGAAAATGTTTACCAAAAATTTTCTAGAAAATGTTTACCAAAAATTTTCTAGAAAATGTTTACCAAAAATTTTCTAGAAAATGTTTACCAAAAATTTTCTAGAAAATGTTTACCAAAAATTTTCTAGAAAATGTTTACCAAAAATTTTCTAGAAAATGTTTACCAAAAATTTTCTAGAAAATGGTTACCAAAAATTTTCTAGAAAATGTTTACCAAAAATTTTCTAGAAAATGTTTACCAAAAATTTTCTAGAAAATGTTTACCAAAAATTTTCTAGAAAATGTTTACCAAAAATTTTCTAGAAAATGTTTACCAAAAATTTTCTAGAAAATGTTTACCAAAAATTTTCTAGAAAATGTTTACCAAAAATTTTCTAGAAAATGTTTACCAAAAATTTTCTAGAAAATGTTTACCAAAAATTTTCTAGAAAATGTTTACCAAAAATTTTCTAGAAAATGTTTACCAAAAATTTTCTAGAAAATGTTTACCAAAAATTTTCTAGAAAATGTTTACCAAAAATTTTCTAGAAAATGTTTACCAAAAATTTTCTAGAAAATGTTTACCAAAAATTTTCTAGAAAATGTTTACCAAAAATTTTCTAGAAAATGTTTACCAAAAATTTTCTAGAAAATGTTTACCAAAAATTTTCTAGAAAATGTTTACCAAAAATTTTCTAGAAAATGTTTACCAAAAATTTTCTAGAAAATGTTTACCAAAAATTTTCTAGAAAATGTTTACCAAAAATTTTCTAGAAAATGTTTACCAAAAATTTTCTAGAAAATGTTTACCAAAAATTTTCTAGAAAATGTTTACCAAAAATTTTCTAGAAAATGTTTACCAAAAATTTTCTAGAAAATGTTTACCAAAAATTTTCTAGAAAATGTTTACCAAAAATTTTCTAGAAAATGTTTACCAAAAATTTTCTAGAAAATGTTTACCAAAAATTTTCTAGAAAATGTTTACCAAAAATTTTCTAGAAAATGTTTACCAAAAATTTTCTAGAAAATGTTTACCAAAAATTTTCTAGAAAATGTTTACCAAAAATTTTCTAGAAAATGTTTACCAAAAATTTTCTAGAAAATGTTTACCAAAAATTTTCTAGAAAATGTTTACCAAAAATTTTCTAGAAAATGTTTACCAAAAATTTTCTAGAAAATGTTTACCAAAAATTTTCTAGAAAATGTTTACCAAAAATTTTCTAGAAAATGTTTACCAAAAATTTTCTAGAAAATGTTTACCAAAAATTTTCTAAAAAATGTTTACAAAAAATTTTCTAAAAAATGCTTACAAAAAATTTTCTAAAAAATGTTTACAAAAAATTTTCTAAAAAATGTTTACAAAAAATTTTCTAAAAAATGTTTACAAAAAATTTTCTAAAAAATGTTTACAAAAAATTTTCTAAAAAATGTTTACAAAAAATTTTCTAAAAAATGTTTACAAAAAATTTTCTAAAAAATGTTTACAAAAAATTTTCTAAAAAATGTTTACAAAAAATTTTCTAAAAAATGTTTACAAAAAATTTTCTAAAAAATGTTTACAAAAAATTTTCTAAAAAATGTTTACAAAAAATTTTCTAAAAAATGTTTACAAAAAATTTTCTAAAAAATGTTTACAAAAAATTTTCTAAAAAATGTTTACAAAAAATTTTCTAAAAAATGTTTACAAAAAATTTTCTAAAAAATGTTTACAAAAAATTTTCTAAAAAAATTTAAAAAAATGCTCTAAAAAAATTTTAAAATAAATGCTCTAAAAAAATTTTACAAAAAATATTCTATAAAATTTTTACAAAACATTTTCGATAATTTTATAAAAAAAATTTCGATAACGTTTTTACAAAGAAACATTTGCTCATCATAAAAGTAAAACCGAATATATGTATGTATATTATTGCGAAATAAGGAAACATAAGGAGTTAGGGAATATTTAACATTACTATAGTAAATATAAAATTCGGCATGGCCGAATATAGCACTCGTACTTGTTTATATCCTATTCAATTAAAAATATTTTTAAGTTATAAAAGGTTTATAAAAAATTTTGTTTATTAAAGGTTTTTTTTAAAACGAAAATATTTTTTATGAATTTGTCCCAAAATATATAAAAAAAATAAATGATTATCTACTAAATAACCTTTTTATTTAAAATTTACTGAAATTTAGTTCTTAAGTTTACAGAAATTAGTTGACAGGAAATGCAACATACAAAAAGTTTTAGCTCATTTTATTTGAAAACTAAAAAACATAACTTTTTTTCTTTTGAAGAAACTAAAGTGGTTATTTTTTACACAATTAATGATTTCAGAACAGGATGTAAAGAATTTCTGGAATATTTCTAATATAATGAATAACTAATGTGTTCTTTTTGTCTATTTTTTATAATGTTTTATTAACCATATTATTGTTTATTAATATTTTTAATTTCCGTTTGGTCTCACACAATGTTTGTTACGATGAGATTACGTTTTTCCGTCATTGCATATCAGCTTAGAACACAGTGTTTTCTCTAATAAATGTTGGAAATTGTCAAAATAAATTAAAGATTTTACAGTCAAGAAAAAAACTTTACGTGCACCCTTTAGTTTTGTCTTAGGAAATTAAAAGATTTATTAAGTAATTAATATTCCATGCCATTACAAATGAGCTGTGTTTTTGGTAAATAAATTCGATTTTATGTTTCTTTGCGTTTCGTAACGTTGCGGACGGACCTGTTAAAAAGAAAACTTTTACAAGTATTACTGTTACTGATCGATGCATAAGATCTTTTGTACAGCTTTTTGTTATGGTCACCATACAAGGTATATACTATGTATAAAGCCGATTTTGGAATATTTTTATTTTACCATACATTTACCATACACATTTTGGAGGAGTCTCTATAGGTCATACCGTTTGACATATCAGAATGAAATTCAGTATGTGCCTTTGGTATATGTCTGATGATGAATAGCTGAATAGTTGTTGGTCATAATCGGGAATGGGCAAGGCTAGTTTACTTCATTCTTAAAATAATTTATTTTTCGATTTAAATACTCTTTGGACCTTCTTTATGTAATATACCCATAAAAATATCTATTTCCATGAGGTATGGTAAAGTTGAGTGTAGGCCACTACAGATTTTTTTATATATTTCGCTTACTTTGGAGTTCTTATCATTGGCGTAGGAAGACATATTTTCTTGGGGGAATGGGCGCAAAACCATTTTAGTTGGAGAATATTATTCCGAAAATAAATATGTACATATATACATATGTATATAGTACATATGTTTAAATTTCCGGGGGGAGGCTACAGTAATACCCCTCCAGACTTACTTCTGGTAGTTTTTTTCTTTAAGAATAATGCTAACATCGCATCTTGAAAGCTTCTCAGGTCTCTCAAATTTTCTATTTTTTTGTGTTGCAGCTTAGACTCTTAAAATTTTAAAATCGAAGAATGTATGTTGATTTTTTCCTTTGACTGTATGTGTGTGTGTGTGTTGAATTGTTGTATAATAAAAAAAAGTGTGTAGTATGTTTTTGATTAATATATTGTAATTATCTGCCTAAGCCAAAGTTTGATTGTAGAATGTTTGTGTTGGCTTTTTAACTTGTACCACCACCAGATTTACTTACTGTTTTTATAATACATATTTATTATTTATACGTTTAAGTTCATTTTAACTCAAGGTTGGTTATGTACTTTCAAACATTTTTTCTAAGATTTATTTTGTTATTTTTTTTTTAATATTTTTAACTTAATTGAATTTAACATCAACTTACAATAACAACAATATACTATGTGCGACCAACTTTGTTAATAATATACACACATGGATATGTGCATGCATATGTCTATTAAGTATGTATTTGTGTATGTATGAAGTTAGTGTAGTATAAGCACACGATTGGTGGTAATGGACATTGTTTGCATGGAGTATTATTATTATTATTATTAAACGAGTATTTTGCCAAAAGCACAATTGAACTACAATTATAATTCTACTTACTGCACATACACAATCATAGGTATTTATAAATATGTACAAATGTATGTACTTACACACACATGTGTCTTATAGTTGAATATTTTTATTTTCTCTTCTTAAGAATAAAACTGACAACTTACTTTACATATGTATGTATGTATTTAGATACCTGTGCATATGTATGTATGGTACGTAAGCTGTGCGCCAGAATAAATAACTTGACTTTAAATTATATATTTATTGTTTTCTTTAAACTATTTATTTGTTGGTTTTACTTTAAAAAGCTTAAAATATTTTGCGGATATTTTGAATAAACAGACAGACAGACAGACACCAAATGGTATTTAACAGTGAGTGATCTTGCTGTTGCTTTATTTTTTACGTGTTTGAATGTGGTAAATTCGATCAGAGAAATAAAAGACATTATTACAATCAGAATATGGATCGAGTAGTAATGAAAGACTACAAGTAGATATTTCTTTCTACAACAAATTAGTGCTTCTCCATTCCGGCCATAAAGTTTTTGCAAAGCCTGTTTTATTATCTTTTGGTATATGTTTTCTATATCTATAAAAAAACTGCTTTATATTTACATTTTGGTGCAGATTTTAATTATCCACATATTTTAAATTAAAGTTGTGCCTGCGTTAAAACTATGGCCTGATTTGCGTTAAAACTATAGGAAAATTACTAATTTTCAGATTTTTGTGGTTACTTACTCAGCTAGACCTACTTGTATACCACAAGTAATGGGTGATTTTTTTGAGGTTAGGATTTTCATGCATTAGTATTTGACAGATCACGTGAGATTTCAGACATGGTGCCAAAGAGAAAGATGCTCAGTATGCTTTGACATTTCATCATGAATAGACTTACTAACGAGCAAAGCTTGCAAATCATTGAATTTTATTACCAAAATCAGTGTTCGGTTCGAAATGTTCAAATGTGACAAATTTTGTTCAGCGATGAGGCTCATTTCTGGTTGAATGGCTACGTAAATAAGCAAAATTGCCGCATTTGGAGTGAAGAGCAACCAGAAGCCGTTCAAGAACTGCCCATGCATCCCGAAAAATGCACTGTTTGGTGTGGTTTGTACGCTGGTGGAATCATTGGACCGTATTTTTTCAAAGATGCTGTTTGACGCAACGTTACGGTGAATGGCGATCGCTATCGTTCGATGCTAACAAACTTTTTGTTGCCAAAAATGGAACAACTGAACTTGGTTGACATGTGGTTTCAACAAGATGGCGCTACATGCCACACAGCTCGCGATTCTATGGCCATTTTGAGGGAAAACTTCGGAGAACAATTCATCTCAAGAAATGGACCGGTAAGTTGGCCACCAAGATCATGCGATTTGACGCCTTCAGACTATTTTTTGTGGGGCCACGTCAAGTCTAAAGTCTACAGAAATAAGCCAGCAATTATTCCAGCTTTGGAAGACAACATTTACGAAGAAATTCGGGCTATTCCGGCCGGAATGCTCGAAAAAGTTGCCCAAAATTGGACTTTCCGAATGGACCACCTAAGACGCAGCCGCGGTCAACATTTAAATGAAATTATCTTCAAAAAGTAAATGTCATGGACCAATCTAACGTTTCAAATAAAGAACCGATGAGATTTTGCAAATTTTATGCGTTTTTAAAAAAAAAAAAATTCTCAAGCTCTTAAAAAATCACTCGGTATATTCTGTGAATGAAATATTGTCTGAAAATTTTTTTTGCTGTCTCTCTCTCTGTCCGTCCGTCTGTCTGTGCATCACGTAAAAACTACGGCATGAATATTAATAAATTTTTGTAAAGAGGTACCTTAGTATCCTGGTTCAAATATAGGAAACTTGTTTGTCGCAAAAATATCTCATTTCCAAGAGAAAATAGAGAAAAAGTAGTGAATGCACGCCATTTTTTCGATTTAAAGGTACTGCAAACCGGGCAGCGCCTTTTATTTTTGTCAGAGAGATATTTTAAACACTATTTACAGAAGTCTACAATAATTTTAGAGTTTTATATAAATTATAGAATTTCACATAAAGCCTTTATTTCTAAATAATTACCCAGGGATGGGTACCTCTACTAAATTAAATACATACATCATTCGTACATTCAACAATTTCTAGGCATGGCAGAAACAAGATACATATGAATGCGATAAGACAATTTAGGGCAGTTGCAGGACAAAGAAAAACAAATCATCGGCGGCGGCGAACTTTCGGCTGCGACTCACCCAGCTCGGTGCTTTGCTTTTAAAAAAAAAACACAACCCTGATAAAATGAAAAATGTTATCGTTTAGAAAATTTTCTAAAAATGGTTTGGTATAATGGGATGTCAAATTTGTTTCCGTATTTTTTTCACATTTTGATAACATACTGCTTTCACCCTATCACAGTTTCTCATTGGATTTAAGTACATATTTGTCAAGTCTTAATACTCCGTATAATAGTGTGAAAATGGCTTAAGTAGGTGCTATCCCACGTAGTTAATACGATGCGTAGTTTTTTACAATCTGCAGCTTCGTAATCTAAGATTTGATACGTGTCTTGCATTGAAAAAGGTTTGATTTTGCAAAAATAGAATTGAGTAACACTAGTAACACTATGTAACACTATGCTTATTTAAAATGTAGATCATTTGTAAGCAAAACTATTTGCTAATTTCCTTAAAAGGCGACATTTTTGGATGAGTTCTTGGTAGGTTATATACAATTATCCGGACAAACGTGACTAACCTTTTCCGTTGCCAACAACAAACTACTAATCCAAATTGGCTGATAATGTCAACATATGTGTACCAACATAACAAAAAAATAAATAAAATTCGATAATCGAATGTACACAGCCCGCGAAAACTCAAAATTCAACTTTTCTTTTGAGCAGACCACGTACATCTTTATATGACAAGTTTTTGTAATGTTAATTCTAATAATAATAAACATTATAAAACTCCGCTTGGAAATTTTTTAAATTTTAACTCGAAAGTATGGCACTGTTTAAAAATACCGTTATTTAAATAGGATCATTTTTTGTTTACGTTTTTTGGTGTAAGCGCTGCTGCTATTGTTATGCACACTAATGTGTTTAAAACGTATTTGTGTATTTGATGAATTAAAGTATAACTTAAACACGAATACATAGGCAGAAGTAAATTAACGAGTGGTAACACTCGAATGAATGAATAAATGAACGAACGGTGGTAACAACAATCGCTACTTTAAACAAGTTACAACATAAAAACCAAATTGCGCTATTGTATAAATGTTGACTATGGGATGACGGTGTACATGTATGTATGTATGCATACATATGTATGTACTTTGTGTTTATCGTTGATATTGCTAAAATAAATTTATTTTATTATTTACATATTTGTGGTAGTGGTAGGTTGCAGTATGTTTAGAAATATGTATAAATTTATAATTTTGTATGTATGCATGTACATAAGTTTGTATATATGTAGATATTTGTATATTACTAATGTTGTTTTTTTTTTTTTTTTGATATTTTATGTATCTCTGTTAACGTATTTTTTTTATTACATTTCTTTATAATATTTATTTTTAATTATATTTTTTATTATTTTATCAGCATTATATAAATCTTAAGTTTGATGTTTTAATTACACAGATACATATGTACATAAATTTATTTTGTAATGAAAATTCTTTGTAATTTTTTATTTGTGATTTATAAATTTTATTTGTTTTCGCATAAAAAAAGATTTCACTTTTTACTCACATAAAAAATTGCACTTGAAATTTTTATAAAATAAAAACCTATTATTAGTTTCAAAATGAATTTGATATTTGTGAAGATTATAAAATTAAAATTAGTTTGCGAATAATGTAGTGCATATTTCTTGAAAGTCTTTTAAAATTACTTTAACATGTATGTATGTTACACTATAGACACGATTATAAAACAACACAACACAACACAACACGTCTTGGCTGCAACAAAGCTAAGAAAACAATAAAACGGGTTATGTTAAATACGCTTCGAAAGCTGTCTTTTTAATTATGAAGTTGTTGCTGCTGGCTGGCTGGCTGGGTTGCTTACTAGCTGGCCAATTGAATGTCTCACTGTTGCCTGTCTGGTGGCATTGTAAATTTATTTTACATAACATTTTTCTATTTTTCCCTTTGTCTCTCTCTTTTAACTTTAATAGAAAAATACTCTATTAAAAAAGAAGTTAATTTATGTGTTTATTTCTTAAGCTTTTTCACAGACTTTGTTCATTACTAAAGTTAATCGTGTTTTGTTATTGAGGAAAATAAAAGAATAATGTTTGGCCCCCAACATTTACATTACGCTCCTGTTTGTATTTAAGCTTTTTGAAACTTTTCAATACAAAAACTCTGGTCTGCAAGAATTTTTTTTTTAATTAATTGCTTACATTCTTTTTTTAATTGTTTTGAAGATATATGTACATACATATGTATGTATGTATGTATGTATGTATGTTTTTTATGCATGTATGTATATATGTGACGCAAGCTGACGAAAGGGGCCTTACCTTGCCAGGAAAATAGGCAAAAATCTAAGAAATGGGAGATTATTATTTTGTACAGGATAAACCGAAGCAGACAACTAACTTCTTGGGTCCCTTTTCATTCCCCTTCGTTCCTCAATGATTTCTGGTATCAGACTGGAAATTTACACTAGCCCTTTTATTCTCGATTGTAGTAATTTCAGACTGGCGACTGATACATGTCGACATTCTTCTTCGTCACAGAGACTATGGTAATTGCTAACATTTGCTTAAGGTTAAGTCTCCACAGCATCTGCATATAATATGTGTTTGCCAGTACGGTGAGAATCGAACCCACTACCTACTAATCCAACGAAGCACCCGAGAAATTGACGAAGTTATGGCGTTTGGAAGTTTTTAGTTCGAAAGTATAGTTTTGCGAGAATCGAGGTTAAAGTTGGACAACTAATTTGTGCAAGTTGATTTGCGTTTGGGGGTTTAAGATATGTGCGTACGCTATAGCTGTCTGCGATTAAACTCTGTTTAAAAAATAATTTTGTTTTAAAAAAGGTCTATTTGTAAAACAACATAGTCTGTCTTTATCTCCAACTTTTTATCCATCTTTTTATGCCATCCTCAGGGTAAAATATCGAACTACATATTTTTTATTCTTTTTTACCTGTCTGTTTTATCAAATTTGAAAAAAAAAACATATTTAGAATTTTACGAAAGTTTACTCTGCGGAGGTCGTAAAAGAGCAAAAAAAAGCTCAGGATGAAAAAAATCAACTCTTAAGAAAATTTCTCATGTACGTGTTATCCACTTGCCTCCCTCGTTTTAGCGTTAAATTTTTTGACGAACATTTGTGAAACAAGATTTTTAATTGTATATTAAAGATAATTTTATTAAAATGATCGAGAATAAATGATTTAGATTCGGATAAATATTTCTGTTTTATATCATAAGAGTGGTATATCATGCAAAGGCACATTTAGTTTAACTTAATAAAGCCTTCATCGTTCACTATTCGAAAAATGTCATCACGGAAATGCAATAAATCGTCTAAAAATCTTCTACTGCTTTCGTTGTGTAAGGCTGACATCACTGGTTTAATATTTTCGATACAAGCTGTTTCTGCCAAATCGTTATAATAAAAAACCTAAATAAAGAGAAAAAACATTGGTTATTCGACATAAGTTTTTACGTGACTTGAGTTAATTTAATTTAAAATTAGTCAATTTATAGATCAATATTTGTTAAAAAAATTATATAAAATTATATATTCTTTTAAAATCATTCACTAGTCTCTGATTTCTATAAATAAATCGATGAATTCATATTAAAGTATTGAAATATTTGTGCTTGGGATAATTCAATATACATAGCCAAACATTTACGAATTTGAAAATGAGATCTACATCTAATCTATGTGAGATCTATTGACTAAATAATAAAAAAGTAAAAACTTAAAGAGCTTAACCTAAACAAGCGCGTAAGGCGTAACGACGTCTAGCGCCTAGCTTTCAACAAACCCAACATATTTTGTTTGGTAAAATCTAATAAATTTAAACGCAAAATAGAGAGAAATCGTCAAATAAAGCAGATAGTAGCTAAAATGGCACCACTCTTACACAAACATTTAACATTTTCTTTGCACCCAACTTCACTACCTAACGCTCTGTCAAAATTGGATTTTCAAATTGCCAATTGTGTTGATGCCGCTATTTAGGTTTGCTTCATACATTTTGTAGCTACATACATGAGAATTTTTGACAGTTATTTTACGCCTTACGCGCTTGTTTAGGTTTAGCAGAAAGAGTGTCTCGAATCACATTTGGCTGATATGTTTTTAACAATCGATCAGTTTAGACAACATTTGCATTTTTTTAATTCAGTAATATAATAAGCGGCATAGGTCAATAAAATGATACCAATGATAATTATCGTTCCGGAATTCCAGCGCTACAATACACAATATAATTTGGAGTGGCCGACAGTTACAGAGCGCAAACTATTTTAGGCCATGCCTTGTGTGCTCACAATGAAGATGAAACTAACTCTGGAGCTTGTCTAAAGACTTTGCATCGATTCACCACTATATGACAAAATGGATTGATGGATGAAATGGATTTAACCATTTGAACCAGGCCCGAGAAAGCAAGATCACTAAAATACACTGGTAGATTATGTCTCAGGAAGAGTTCAAGAAACTGATTGTCTACATTGACAACTTGGAAGAAAAAGAATTATAGAGGAAAAATTTCCAAGGAAGAAAGATTTAAGTCGAATAAGAAGGATATGGCTGTAACACTGGCCTTTTTTAAGCAGTTCCGAAACCCTAATTTGAAGGATATCGAGTTTTTATTATTTTGTAGGGACCATACCTAAGCAGACCACAAACTTCATGGGTACCTTTTCGGCCTCCTTCGTTCCTCAATGATTTCCGGTAACCTACTAGAAATTTACGAATACTTTACTTTTATTGAGTCTCGTGCTGTCACTAGGCTTTTTACTCTCGACTGCAGTAATTTCAGACTGGCGACTAATACATGTCGCCAATGTTTCCTCATCACAGAGTCTGTGGTTATTGCTAACATTTGCTTAAGGCTAAGGTCTCCACATAATATGTGTCTGCCCATGCGTGGTCTAAAGCCTTTTTTCAGGCTTAGTCTGCAAGTATCGATTTTTAACTTGGCCAGATAATACTTGACAGTCCGTGACCTGTCACTAACGCAGTTTAACATTTGCAGGCACCCAGATTATATCCAAGCTCCTTCTTTTCTTGGTCTTCCCGCCAACTTGTAGTGAAAAATGCTAGAGTCTTTGGTGGGAATCGAACCTACAACCCCAGACTATTAGACTAGCACACTACCTACTAGCCCACCGAGGCACCAAGGCTATCGTTAAAAATTACTGAATTAATAGCAAATGAAAATGTAGTTAAAAATAAAAGCATCGAATGCTTTGATTCATTTTAATTACCATAAATATATAGACCAAAAAATATTTACCTGATCTTCGCCCATCATATGAGCCTGACGTTTTCTTAAGCCTTTGGCAAAACGTTGTCCCATTTTTTCTTTTGTATCTTTTAACATTTCACTTTGGGGAGGTAGAATTTGGCGACCCTTCCAATATGTCAAAGCAAATCTTGCCTGTAAGTCGCACATCTGTGCTGCACAAACATAATAAGGAATACCAATAAATGCCATAGAAGGATGACGAATGTTTATGCAGTGTTTATAAAGGTCTTTCACATAATTATCATCGACATGAATGCCACAATCCACGGATAGAAATGGAAATGCATATTTATAGCCAGTACAATAAAATATTATTGAATATTGATCGCTGGAGTTGTCTTTGAATAAAATTGTAGAGCCTTCAATGTGGGACAAGTCAGGTTTCTGATTTACATTCGCGTCGAAAATTGTCTTGGGAGTTTCAGTCATATGATGACTGAGTGTGACCTTTTTTGCAACTTTCGATATTTCATTACACAAATCCATGCCACTGGGTCCTGCTCCAATAATAAGTACGGTCTCATCTAAATACGAAAATAAAAAAACGGTTAATGGCAATATTTATTATGGTGTAATTAAAGAACTAGAACAGGTAGAGCGTTGAAATTTTGTATCAGAAACTCCCTTGTTGGCAGTGTAGATGTTGTAACTCCCATACTATAACAGGTAAGGTTTTGAAATTATATAAGTCTAACCTCCGTCGAACAAAAAACTAACTGGGTTGGAACAGTAAGCATCGTATCTCGCAGCAAAGTCAATAATTATGGTCGTGAACCTAACCTAACAGTAAAGTAAGCTAGTGAGGTTATGGCCATTATTTGAGAATCAAAAATGAGAAAATTTTCTTTGAACAAAACCCATTTGCGAATACTTCGAAATTTTACTTTGCGGAGGCCTAAAAATTCTTAGAGAATCGCTGGATGTAGAGTGTTGAAATTTTGTACTATAAAAATAACGTTAAATTTCAAATTAAAGCTTGGTGATTGAGATGAGAGGGCCGGCCGGATATTCTCCATACAAAGTAATTCTCCTATATCTAGATAACTGCAATGATGACACTCTCTAAATTTGACATTGGCTTCTCTGAGAACAACGTTTTCAAGTTTAAGCTTGGCCATACCTTTACTTGAAAGTAGTGTTTATTTTATTTTTGAAGATGAGGGAGGCAAGCGCACCGGGGCTAGCTAGTTATTAAAAACGTAAACAGCAAGTAAAGTAGAAAGATACGACCCCATAGATTGATTGAGAGTGCGCTTGTTTATCAGTCTTGGGATTGCGGGTTCAAGTTCCGTCAAAGGAGCCAGGAGTTTCACATATAATGTTGTCTTGTTTTGAAAATAATACTGGAGAACGATATAGCGATCCAGGAAATGCATTGCCTGAAGCTAGTGTCTGAAATAAAATTTTCCCATTTTCTTTAACAATTTGTAGAAAAAAATATTCTTTCAAATCAACTACAGTAGCTAGAATATACGAACATAAGTCTACTTGGAATATAATATAATTAGAATAGTTATAACAAATCACATTGCGGATGTGTTTAAAAGTGAAATCCGACTGGTTGTAGTTAGTTTAAAGGCCTAGTTAGTCTACCATTACTTTAACGGAACGTGACGCATCGAAATTGTTGTTTTTTGAGGCACTTGCTTTCGTTCAAGGTCGGGGCACCTAGAATCCGTCATACGTTTTTTCAACGTATAAGAAAGTTGAAATTCAGGTTTCCTTATGAACGTTGTCAGAATCATTATGTCTCCGTCAACGCAAAGTACGAAAGTTAGGCAACATTTGATTGATCGATCTGATAACAATCAATTGGTTTCTTCTTTGTTTTTTAATTTTTTGTGTAGAGTGGCAGCAAAGATAAAACAAAATAAATGAATTAAATAAAAAAACATTAGGAAAAAAGCTTTTCAAGTGTTTCCTTTCCTGATGACTAATATCCTGACGGATATTACGGACGGATATTAGTCATCAAAGTACTTATTGCGTCATCATCATCCGTCGTTACTTTGATATCAGTTGAAAAAGTCAAAGTATAACGTATGACGGATTCTATGTGCACCGGCCTTTATGCTTTGTTTATCAATGACTCGTTAGCTTTCATCACTGTCGAAAACATTGAAAAAATACAAGAAAGAGAGCAAGAGAATCTAAAACGACAACAATTTTCATGTGGTACAATGTCAAACATCGTCGTCAAACGTCGAAAACATTGAAAAAATACAAGAAAGAGAGCAAGAGAATCTAAAACGACAACAATTTTCATGTGGTACAATGTCAAACAACAACAATGTTCATGTGTTACGGTCGGCTAACTAGACCTTTAGATTATAAAAAAGTGCTAAAACGTGCCTGGTAATTTTTTAACTAGATTTTAATTGTCATTTCGGTTTATCGCACATGAGCGACAAATAAATGTTTTGAAAACTTTTGACAGAAATAATGGTTTATCCATTTCGTGGTTTTAAAAGCATAGGGCTGGAATTCGACATCTGTCAAACTAAGTTGTTAAACCAATTTTTTTTTCAGTTGACATTGACGAAAATGGATCGCTTAACTATCACACAACGCATACAAATTATTAAAACCTACTACAAAAATGTTGATTCTGGCACAGCCACATATCGTGCTTTAAGAGGAGATTATGGTTTACATAATCGTCCAACTACGCAATCAATTGGCAAAATTTTGAAGAAATTTTAAGAGACTGGAGCGGTTACAGATGTTTTAAGGCCTGTGCATCATCGTTTCGCTCGTTCCGCTGAAAATATCACTGCTATAAGTGAAAGTGTTGCCGAAGACCCGAATATGTCGATTCCTCGTCGTTCTTAGGATTTAGAACTGTCTTACGGACTCTTTTTTGCCTGCTATTGAAGAATACGACTTGGAGAATATGTGGTTTCAACAAGACGGTGCCACATGCCACACAACTTGAGCGAATATGGCTTTATTGCAAGAGACATTTCCTGGCCGCGTAATTTCTCGTCGTGGCGATATCAACTGGCCACCAAGATCATGCGATTTGACACCATTAGATTTTTTGTTTGGAGCTACGCCAAAGATGCAGTGTTTCAAACATAATGTCAACGTTCAAACTTTATTAAAAGAATTATCATGGAAAAAAAAATATTTTATATGTGATTTATTTACGTTTACTTTTGAAACCGCAAAATGGATAACCTTGTATAATAAAGAGTTTTACCTTTAAACCTTTTTGCATTTTTGTAATCGTGACTGTGGATTTGTAGTCCTTTAAAAGTTTCCAATCCTTTGATGCTTGGGTATGAAGGAGTGTGGTAGTGGCCATTGCATACAAAAACAAAGTCGTAGTGAAGAAAGTCTACACTCTGAGTTTTCAAATTTTTCACAATTACCTTAAAAAGAAAAAAAAAAACAATAGAAAAAAATATAAAAAATATTTTTTGGTAAATTTACTATGATTTGAGGAGGCAAGGTACAGATACATATATTCAAACAAGGTTGCCTCTCTATGGAGGGGAAATATTAAGGCGAAATTATCAATTTTTTATATGGATTTTAACAGATTTTGACAAACTTATAATTTTTCCCCTTAAATGGAAGTTGAACTATCAAAATCCATACAAAAAAAAATCGAAAAATTTTCGCCTTAATATTTCCCCTTCGCAGTTAGGTTAACTGATGTATGTGCCTTGTCCTCAATTAAACTTCATATTTAAAACAAATTAAAATTTTCGCCTTAATATTGTGAGGTTACCTGTTTTATATAATATATATAAATTAATTTCAGAATCCTTTTTTCTTTGTTAAATTTTTTTTTTAAGAGAAGTAATTTAATGTCTACATTAATCGTGTTACTTCCGTTGGAAAGGAATAGAAGTAGATAAGACAGAGTAAGAGCTTTACTTTCGGCAGAATTGCAATTGTACACGTTAGTTTATTCTTACAACTTTCCTGTCTGTCTGTGTTCGCATCACGTTAAAACTACTGGATGGATTTTAACAAAATTTTGTGGAGGTACCTTAGTATCCTGATTCCAATACTGGTTGCTTTTTAATACTTTTTAAAATCTTATTTAAAATCTTATTTCCAAGAGAAAGTGGTGAAAAAGCAGTGAAAGTACGCAGTTATTTTAGTAGGTTAGGTTAGGTTAGGTTAAGCAGGCAGCTCCAATACAGCTCACTTGGGTCCAAGTATTGGTCCCTTTGTGTAACCTGCAAAAGAGAACAGGAAAAAAAAAGAGGGAGAGATGGAAAAGAGAGAGAGAGAAAAGAGAAAAAGCGTTGAAAGAAGACATAAGATAAAGTCACAGACAGACAGACAAAAAGTATAGAAGTAGATAGAGAAGGGTCAGAAGTGTGGGGAGGTAGCCAACGGAGGGCAGGTTGGTCAAGCCAGGTTATTAACGAGATTGTCTATGCCTCGTAAAGTGTAGGTTGGTTAGAAAACCATCCGCTGCTTCTCAGAAAGGAATTAATCCTGCTCGGTTCCAAAATGGAGACACAGGAGAGGCTTGCGAAGCACCTTTGTCCAAGGTATTGGAGGCGTTGGTATTCTAACGCAGGGCAGTGGCAAAGGAGGTGTTCGACAGTTTCCTCCTCTTCCTCAACCTGACAACTTCTACAGAAATCGTTGTAGTGGAGACCCATCCTTCTTGCATGAGTTCCGAATAGGCAATGCCCAGTGATCGTTGATATTAAATCGCGTAGCTGCATTTTTGGCAGCCGAAATAGCAAAGCCGTTTTTTTCTGATCTAGTATAGGCCAGATTGTCCTCGTCGTTTGACAAGTCGACTCATTGGACCATCTTACCTGGGCCAGATCGTATAAGGCTCGATTTATTCGATGCCCACAAGCAGAGAGGGGAATGCCACAATAGACGTCAATGGCGCTATCGTTGAGCAAAGTTCCCTTCTTTGCCAGTTCATCAGCAACACAGTTGCCTACAATAGTCCCATGTCCCCGCACCCATTTAAGGGTGACTGTTGAATTTTCCGCCATCAAATTTAAGGATGTCCGGCATTCCAGGACTAAGTTTGATGTGGTAAACACACCTGCTAAGGACAGAATTGCAGCTTTACTGTCGGTACAAAACCAGATATCCCTGTTGAATATTCTGTGGTACCTTAACCAGTTTGCCGCTCTTTTGATAGCAGATATTTCTGCTTGTAAGACGTTACAGTCATTTGGAAGTCTGAAACACATTTTGATTCCGTCAGGTCAAAGACAAAGCTTCTTGTGAAGAAGGGTATTGGGGTACAGTAGTCAATAAGACCAGGAATGACGTTCATGATCCCCAGGATACTGGCATGACCCCATGGCCTATGGTTCCATGCATTTGTGACATTCAGTCTAACAGCTGTTTTCATAGCAAGCCCCCTGACCAGTTGGTCTACTGGTAGCCAATTGAGTATGGCAAAGAGTGCCTTAGTCGGTGTTGACCTAATTGCCCCTGTAATGAGGACAGCCATATTTCGTAACACACCTTCTACAATAGATATGTTATTTTAGTAAGGATGAGATCATTTATATAAATATAAAGTAAATACATAAACCATAACTGAAGCACTAACCGATATGCTTAGTTCAAGGCGGCGGTTATTTTAGTAAGGATGAGAACCTTTATATAAAGTAAGGGATTGCTTTCAACGCAAAATCGAGCAAAATATTGCAAGGACGCAAACGAAGTTACTGGCAGAGCTAGTAATTTATTTAATTTTACTTCAATTAATAACTATTTTAATTCGCCGGTGATTTAGTGCTATATTGTAATATCGGCGAAAGAGGGCGCTGTGATATGTACTATTATAAATATAATTAATATAATTAATACATATCAGAAAAAATTATTATTTATTATTCTTAGTTTGTTTATTAATTACTATTTGTCAAAAAAATGATTTCAAAACTAAAAAAATTAAGTAACTTGAAAATTAAAAAAAAAACCATAATCATCTCATCATTTCTTTTACTCCGGACCTAATGCTTTACTACCATAATGGACAAAAAAATGTTGGTACAAGCTTCTGACTACAAAATAAAAATACAATACCCACATCGACGTTTAGAAAAATGTGTATTATGGTATCGAATGCTATACCATACAAAAATAGTTGGAAAGTATAAGGATTTTTGATGACACAATGACTAAGGGAGTTAGTTTTTGCTGATATTTTGAAGAATAAATCAAGTCTGATTTCTTGAAAATGCTATTCCGTTGACGAGAAAAATTGTAAAAGTTTGAATACAAACTTTATCATTTTGATCAACCAAATGACAAATCGAATGCCTGTAGGACAGGGTGCCCCGGCCTTAAGCATAAAGTCGAAAGTTAAACCATATTTAAAATATGTGGGTCCACCTAAAGAAACAGGTTGGAAAAATATTTCGAAAAACTAATGTACAAAAAATAATATTTTTTATAAAAGAGGAGTGGCATATTATACCCCAGGAGTGTAATAAATCCAACCTAGAGTAAATTATTTCTTGATCTTCGCAAGCAGTAATTAATGTTCAAATAGGATACACAAAATAATGAGCAGCAAAATTTTAGGTAATTACGCAAGCATTTAAAAGCGATTAAATTTACAAAACATTTATTTAACAGTGTAAAATCTGAACTAGTTTTTTATAGATGCGATTCAAATTTTTCTATTAAAGTTAAATTAAATTTTTCAGTATAATATTCAATAGTTAAAAACACATTTGAAAACGTAAATGCATTAAAAAAATATAAAAGTTATAAAACTCGCTATGAAATAAGGGTTTCCATTCAAGAATTTTAGTTTTTTCTATTATTGAAAGCATTTATTTGACAAACTGTATGTGTAATCATACAAATTAATTCAGCTATTGCATTTTATTTATTTTAGGCTACCAAAATCTATTCTTATCTCTGATTTTTTTTGTCTTGTTTTTTGCGTAAACCGTGACAATTAAAATGATTGCTTAACAACCTGTGCTAAATAATTTAAATATGCGGATAATAATTTTCAAATGTTTGCTTAACTGTGTGTTCCATTTTTAAAAGTGATTAGACGATTGGAAACGGTATATTTTTAAAAGATTGTATTAAAGGCACATTTATCAGGTAGCCTCACTACAGAAGGAAAATATTAAAGCGAACATTTTTAATTTTTTATATATGCAGTTTAATAGTTCAACTTCCATTAAGGGGAAAATTGTAAGTTTAACTGTCAATGTTAGGTGACGATGGTGACGATTTTGCGAGTTTAATGTATTGGTTTAGGTGATGATGGTGACGAAGGTGCGAGTTCAATAATTTATCTTCAACCAAAACGAGCAGACCTATGTATAGAAACCAATGTTAGGTGACGATGATACGAATTAAATAATTTTTCTTCAACCAAAACGAGCAGACCAATGTTAGGTGACTCGGTTACGGTTGTGATAATGATGACGACGATTATGGTTGTTGAGATCTATAATCTTTTCTTCAACCAAAAAGTACTCTACGTGCCTAAAGAAGTGTTCACTTCAAAAATCTTATACTTTAGACTTGTTTTTTAGATTTTACACAAAACACCAGCAGGAAATTTTTAATAATTCTAATTTTTTTACACCAGACTCTTTAAATTATTTATTTCCATTGTACTTTCTCTCCATTAGCAAAATAATTTATTTTTGTGTTTAAAGAGGCAAGAAAACGTTTGATTTATTTTATTTTGTAACTTTAAAAATAAATCCGAATAAAATAGGGAAAATACTAATATTTAAATCACATACATACCTGCCATTTATTGTTTCTTGTTGGTGTTATTCTGATAACATAGTTCAGAAATTTAATGTACGGTAAAAGTTTGTGATCCTTGCAGTAGTCGTTTAAAAACTTCTCTATGACATGCGATGCAACATACGACTCGTCTGACTCTTCAATTGGAAAGTCAGGATAACCCATTACTTCTTTTGGCAGATTAGTTCTTAGACCCTGATACATGCTGCTGTGAACATCTATGCCATACTCATCAGTTCCTATCTTATCGGTATACACCCAAGTACCTCCTACGTTATTTGTTTGCTCATAAATAGTCACACTAAACCCGTCTTCTAACGCTCTTCGTGCGGCACACAGACCGGCAGTTCCAGCTCCAACTATACAGACTCGCTTCATTTCGACAACTAATTGATTTGAATTTTTTTCAAAGGACTGGAGCCACACATTTTTCGTGTAACCTAATCTTGAAAATAAATTTAATGATAACAGTCTCTAAACAATAATAAACACAAGTGTTATTAATTGATAGTGATTTGAAAATAAAGAGAAAAGCATATAAATACAAAAATAAAATCATTTGCAGTTTCCTATCAGAGGTTATGCTTTGCCTTACTAATTCTAGACCCCGGATTAATAGAATAAGAACAAGTTCGTGTGTTTGTTATCTTTTTACCCTTCAAACGCATGCATGCATATAAACAACACAGCATTTTTATTTGTTCGGTCTTACGATTGTTTGTTTGCTTGAAGATAATTAAACAGACGCCTACATAGACGTACATATGTATGTATGGGTATATGCACTTAATATGCACTTTATCTTTTTTTCTTCATAATTTTTACTGTAGAACAAGATACGACGAGCAGTTGTATTACAACCAGATTTAAAGGTTTATTATTTCTATAATCTAATTTTACATTCTACTTTCAAATGCATACAACATTTTATATTATATTTTTGTTTAATAAAACTTTATTTATTAATTTCCTTATAAGGACATCGAGTGGATATATGTATGTAGTTAAGTTAATATAAGTATATGTGTGTGAGTGTGTGTGTACATGATTATAAAAAAAAATTACGAATGATAGTAATTTTAAAAAAATATAAAATAAAATACATATTTTCGTGTTCTCCAGCATTATCTTTTTTCCCGCTTCCTTCGTATATCAAGCTTCAAGAGAGCTCGGTGTTTTATTATGTGTAGCAGTACTCAAGGTGTCGAACCAATACGATTCTTAATTACGATAATCAATGTCGATAGAACGCCATAATTTTTTCCACATACTACATATTTATGTCCAAAATAATTTTTTTATGTATAGAGTTGTTGTAACAGTTTAGAAAGCAGAATAAATTTATCAAAAATATGAATGAATTTTGCTTTGAGCATCATTCAATAAATTGTATGAAAAGTTTTTTTTAAGTGTTAAAACACGAATTCATTACTCTCACTCGTATACAACATACGCATACATTTTTGTATGTACGGGGATATACATATGTATATGTGTGTGATGCTGATGTGTACCATATTTTCTAATTTGCTGAAGGAAAAATAAAAATAAGATGGGTGGGTGCGGGAGAGGGGGAGGGGGAGAGAAAGAGTAAGAGGAAAGAACGTTGTGTTAATTTTTTATTGTTTCTTTTCGTTTAAAGCCAAAATAGTAGATATTTACTATTTTAGCTTTTTCTTCCTTTTCACTTATCTCCTCATGGGAGCATTTAGTGATATATAGGGAGAGTAGGTAGAATACATTGAATTCTGTTGCGCTGCTCTTTGTATGGCGCATGCATCTTGATATTGGGATTGCATATTCATAACACCCATTTGCATGGGTATTTGGGAGTTTGGATAATCGCCACCAGTGGAATAGCCAGAAGAAGGCCCCTGTTGGGCAGACATTCTATAGCTATTTATTGCGCTGTAGGGTGTCATTAAATTCGGAGTTATATGGACGTTCGCTGTGCGGCTACTATTGGGTGAGGAGGTGGAGGGTGAAGAGGAAATGTGCTGAATAGGTGCTGAAGCAGTATTGCGTACAGATCGGCTGATGGTTTGAGGGGTCGTAGTGATGGGTGCAATATTCATGTTGCTCGAGTAGTACTTGTACTGCAAAGATGCCATTTGAGACTGCAGCATGTTGGGCGACGTGTTGGGATTTCGGTTTTGTGGAACAATCAAGTGGGGAGGCGGTGTCATAGAATTATTTGCCAAGCCATGTTGTGGTGGTGGGGTCATATCGACCTGACCAATTGGAGAAGTATTACATGGCGGTATATCCAAGCCATTCGTTAATTGTTGTAGTCGGGAGAGACTGCTTAGGTTGCCGACAACAGCTGCCGAACCTGCTTGCGCACTAGGCAAAGATTCCGATCTGGTCTGTTGTTGCTGCTGCTGTTGCTGTTGTTGTTGTTGCTGCTGCTGCTGTTGCTGTTGATTGTTTAATGAATGTTCATTGGATGAGCTAGCTGTCGAAGAGCCGCCTGATGGTATAGATATAGGCACTCTAGCTGCATTATTCAGTGACTCGTTTGAAGTCAAATTATTTTGTAAATAAAAGTTATTGACAGCACAAGAAGGCGACGACTGTTCAACGCGTACTGCACCAGTATGCGAATTTATTGCGCTATTCAGTGACATTCTTTGCTGTATAACAGCTGGCATGTTGGCGATTTCATTGTAGTTCGAAGTGTTGCCGGCATAATTTTGTCCCAAGTGGGGAATGTAAATATTTTCGGAGCCCTGCATGTTTTGATGGTGAGCATGTGGATTCAATTGATTAAACTGTATATTATGCAATTGATCTTGGTGTTGTGCTTGTGATTGCTCCGAACTGTTTTGATTTGCAGCATGGTTTCCTAAAGCTTGTTGCTGTTGTTGAGTAAGGTTGTTGTTTAAAGCTTGTGCTTGTTGTTGTTGTTGCTGTTGTTTTGACTGCCTATGTGGATTTGATGCTGATGAGTTTGTGTTTCGCATTTGTTTTGGAGTAGTTGATCTCTGTACTGCGCTAGATCCAGATGTTGAATTTTCATTCTAGATGAAAAAAGGACAGTTGTTTTGTGTTACACTACTTAAAGTTCTTCAAAATAAAAAAATTATATGACTTACCTGATTTATTTTACGATTTTGTTGTGTATTATGCTGTTGTTGTTGTTGCTGCTGCTGCTGTTGTTGTTGGTTATGTGCCAAATTATTAAGATTTTGATTGTTAATACTCATATTATTTTGCTGCTGTTGCTGCTGCTGTTGTTGTTGTTGCTGAATATGCGGTGTGTGGATAGACATGTGCATGGGAGTATTGGTCCCTTGATTTTGCATTGAACAATTAGAAAATTGTTGTGCCTGTTGCATGTGAACACTACTGGCGGAAACGTCTGATGAGTTCTGTGTTATATCGCTTGCAATGCTGGCTGGTGAATCCATACCCATCGGAACATTAAGACTGCATTCATAGTGGTGCATTGAATTAGAAGCATTGTTGCTGTTATTACCACCAGTAGTGTTTGTATTTGTGTTGTTATTGTTGTTGTTGCTATTGTTGTTGCTTGCGCCAGCATTATTACTAGCTGCGGTAGCTTCGTTGTTGTTGTTGTTATTATTATTACTGCTGTAAACCATTGGAGAAGTTATTTCAGGACTTACAGTAGCTGCAGTAGTAGACTGCTGTTGGGAATTGTTACTTAGAACAGACGAGGCTGTCGATTTCAATTTATTATCCTCATTCGCATTAATCGGATTTGATGGTACAGCTGTTGCTGTAGTTGATTGATTGTTGACAGACTGATTCATGTTCTGTTCCACTTTAGCCTTTTGGCAAGAAGCCTGTTGTTGCTGATGAAGCTGCTGAGCTGCCAAAATACCGGCTGACCCTTGCTGTTGAGCGTTATGATATTTGTTTGCGGAACTTTGGTGATTGTTGATAGCGGTCCGTATATGATGATGCTCGGGTTGTGAAGGTGCCCTATTCTTTTGGGCGTTAGCGTAAAGGATTTGGTTATTATAACTGCAAGCTGTGTTGTCTTCTCGCATTATTTCGTTGACAGCGGATGTGTGTGAGTGATTTTTAATCGCATCTTCCTTTTTTAGTGGACTAGTTTTACGTTCAGCCTTGAGCTTATCCTTTGGATGGTGTTGTTGCTGCTGCTGTTGTTGCTGTTGTTGTTGCATGTGTTGTTGGTGAACATGTTGCATGGCTAAGTTAGCCGATTGATATAAATTTTGGGTGAAATTATTGTAGGCCATCGATGTGGCTAAATCCTTATGGAATTTATTCTGACTTTTTTGTGCAGTAGCATCTAAATGGGAAAGATTGTAGCCATAGTAGTCCCACTGCCAATACTGAGATGTATGATAATTAGACAGCTGATTCAAGGGAAACTGTGGCGCTATTTTGTTTAAATCAATTGTATTCAAATTGTGTTCTGCTGTTGTTTTGAAATGTAATTTATCGTGGACGGCCGGAGGAGCAGATGAAGATACTGCCGCTTGCAGCATTCTGTCTTCTTCCTTTATTTGTATGGGACCATGCAAAGATTTTACACCTTGGGATTGAGCAATAAACTTGTTTTGAGGCTCCTGTTTTTCGCGTCCGGTGTGCAAAGATTTACTTTTGGATTCGACTGACATTTTTGTCTCTATTTTTTCCTTTGACTTGTTGGACGATTTAATATGTTTTTCATGTGTTACTGGTCTTTCGTTGTTCAAAATGCTGGTGACATGTTCTGACGAAGTCTTCTCTGTTTTACATTTGAATTTATCCGAAGAAGTTTTCAAGATACCGGCAGTTGATGAATGCAACACAGTTGGATGATTCTGATGAGCCTGAGTCGGCAATTGAAGCTGATGAGCTATTTGAATGTGCTGTTCTGCAGCATCTAATACGGCTTGAGGCAAGGGCGCTGGGACTAAAACCGGTTTTGTATCGGGTAAATTTACGGGACCACTGATTTTTTCAGGACTTTTAGAAATTGATTGCTCTTTTTTAAGCTGAACTTGATCCATGTTCTGAACTTGAGATAATTCTGGTTTTATAACAGTCGTTCCTGAGTTGTTTGAAACTATGTTTTCATGCGTTTTTGCTTGAACTTGGTTCGTCTGCTCTATTGTGGAGTTTTTTGGAACTTTAATGTCAGGCGCAGGAGAAGCGTCACTTAGAGATTTAGTATTTGCATTTTCTTCATTAGTCCCCGGTCTATCGCATCGGACTGGGCTTTTACGAAGTGGTGAAAGCTGTTCTGTTTTTAATATCTCGGACTCCTTTTTGGGTTGCACTTTAGCTTCTTGAATCGGCGATTGTTGTTTGGAGTCATCTTTAACTTCTGATTTGTTGTTTGCTTCTGACTTGTTGCCATCATTTGCTGCTGTCTTAGAGTCGTTAATAACTGAAACGTTACATTGTTGTTGGTTGATTTTTGCAGGATTTATATTGTCGTTATAATCAGTTTCTTCCAAATTTTGCAGTTTTGGTCCCAAGTCAATGTTTTCTTTTTTCCCTATTTGCTTTGAATTATCTTTTTCCTGTGAAATAGTAGAAGTAGAAATAGTATCAGATTGTTTTGGATCATCTGTGGAATTAGTTGTTGTTGGTGTTTCTACTTCAGGTTTAACAACATCTTCAGTTTCATTAAAAAGGGACTTTTTCGTTTTCTTTGCAACAGCTTCGAGAACTTTCTCATCATTTTCTGTAGATTTTATAACAGAACTAGATGGAGAAGTGGTGATGGAGGGAGCGGGCGCGGGCGTAGGCGCAGGATGACTGTACTCAACTTTGATTGATGATTTTTTTAAGTTTTCATTTGTTACATCCACCATTTCCTCGCTCGGCTTAACAGAATCAGATTCGGTATCGTCCTTTTGCTTCTGTTTGGCAGATTCTAGTTCGATATCATTAGACACGATCTCTTCAGTAATTTTTCCTGAGTTTTTAGCTCTTAATTTGGGAAACAAATTCGGAACACGCTTATCATTTTTTGATTCTGTATTACTTTTCAGACTTGCTTTTGCACATTTGTCATCCTCTTCAGAATTTGTTTTTATTGGATCTTTTTCTTCTGCAAATTGAAATTCAGTATCGGGTTGACTTTTTTCCAAAGTGGATTCTTCAATAGTTTCTGCACTGGCATCTGCTGAAATTTCTATTCTTGAGTCGGTTTTTGTTTCGGATAAATCTTCGTGTTTTCTTTTCAGTGGCGGCAAAACGGAGCTTTGTTTCCGATTAGCTAAACGTTGGGAGCGGTTTGAACTATTTTTAGAAGCTTCACATTGTTCAATTTTCTGGTTAGAATCTTCTTCAATTTTCTGATTAGGCTGTAGCTGATCGAGGTCATTTTCCTGTTTGGTTTGTATTTCCTTCGCAGGCGAACATATTTCCATGTCATGTTGATCATCAAAGCTACTAGGTTTTGCATTCGTCTTCTGCAGAGAGTTGTCAATATTCATCTCTTTTGCCTCAATCTCAGCAGCTGCTTGATCAAGGCAAGGGCTATCGGTTCGCTTGCGCTTGTTCGTACATTTAGTTTGGTTTTCTTCACTCAAATTTTGCGAATTTCTTCTACCAATTTCCTCTGTAATGGCACTCTTTTTGCCATTTAGATTTTCAGTTTTAGGAACAACCTTGTTTTCCTCATCATTTAACTTTGGACTTACAGATGACATTTTCGGGACTGTTTTTGGCATAGATGACAAGGTTGCAGACAACGATGTTTGATGCTTTTGTTGCCTTTGACTCTTTGTTTTGGGTAAATTTGGTGTTTCATCAATTTTTAAAGCATTTTTTCTGGGCGACAGACTCTGCCTGTTGGACTGGTCCATTGAATGGCTTTTAACATAGGTTAATAGTGGACTCCAACGTAGTCTTTCCGGTTCAATTTGAATTCGATTGTTCTTCTTTTCATGTTTCTCATGGTGCGCATTTACCTTTTGCCAATCAATTTTAATGTTAATTTGATAGCGAATGTCATGTTCGTTTTTACGCAATTTTATGAAATTCAACAGCTCCAGAGCAAGAGCTATGTCCACAACTGTAAGTCCTGTTTCGAGAGCTATTTTATTGAAAGTTATTTTCTTATCATTTTTATTTTCGTACATGTACTCCAACAGAATAGATTTCCAGTAAGAGAAATATGAAAGTCTACCCAAATCCGACAATGGTTTTTCGGGAGTACCTAGTTGGCCTTCTTCCCGGCTTAAAAGATAACTAAAATCTATAAGAAACCGACCAAATCCTTGCCTTTGGAATTGAGGCATTGTTAGAATACAGGACACATTGTATTTTTGGGCGCAGTGTTTTTCCTTGGAAAAGTAGCCAACTAGATGACAACCCTTATTATCGTTCTTTGTTAGAACATAAAACAAAAAAGGCTCTACGTCGTAATAGAGTGTTTTATGGTCTAGAAAAAGTTTGGCCAAAAGACATAAGTTTTGACAATAGATTTTGTTAATATTTCCATCAACTTCAAATACTGATAATTCTTGGTGGCGATATATTTCTGTCCCGGGAGGTTGCTTCCAAGTGCACTTATTCTGATGGCGATCCAACACTGATCGACTTTTCGTATACTTCAAACAGAATTCGCACAAATACAACTTAGCTAGTCTGGAGAAAAGGAAACTTTTACATATAGAAAACAAAATGATTTTATATTTAAGGGGATTATGAACGATACAAGTACCTGGCATATTCCTGTGGAAATGGGCTTGAGTACCAGGTCTCTATATGCCATTTTCCAATTTCTATTGAACCGGGACAACGTTCGGCATTAGTGTTTACAAAAGTTGGTTTTGCAATCAATTTGCTGGGACTTTCCATAGCACCAGTTATTGCTTTACGTGCTCTTTCTCGAATCACCTTATAGATATCATAGTCCGCTTGCGAAACACCATTTGGTAGTGGTTGAGAGTCAAAGGGATTTTCGTCTGTCTTCACCTCCCAAGGATGCTTTTCTTCTGGATCTTTTGGTGATTCCTCTAGTTTCTCTGGGTTTTTGGCTTTGTCCATGACTTCCAACATTTTATATTTTATAACGTTTTTCTCCGATAAATACGGTATAACATCATCATCTTCATCGACCGATTTCTGAACCGGTTTCTTTTCCAATGGTGTAGACTTCAACAACACTGCTTTTTTCTGCACAACCGGCACTTCGTTGTTTTTGCTCAAGCTTCCATCTGCTGTTGGTTTCGGTTTATATTTGATCACCATGGTCGGTTTGTTTTCCATCTGAGTTTGAGTAGGCTCAGTTGGTATATTTTTAATTTTGTTTGTATTTATTTCTGCATCATTTTGTACGATGCCACTTTCAGTTTCATTAATCAAAGTTGCAGTTTGATGAACTAAAGAAGATTTCTGAAGCAAAGTTTGACCTTCTAATTGATTTTTTTGTTGCTGTTGTTCCTGTTCTCGGTCTTTGGACATCAATGTAAAATGTTCGGTAGTTTTTCGCTTTACCGATTTAAGATTTTTTACAATGTCATTACTACTATTTCCAGTATTGCTGTTGCTGTTATTGGTGAAGATGTCGGGATGACTCTTAGCAACAGCAGCAAAACCCCATTCCTCCTCCTTTTGCGGCTGCATTAAATTTAAATGCTTGCTTATCGATCCAGCATTCAATAAACCTTCACATTTTTGCTTTTTATAAATTTGCGCCATCAAAACGTTAGTCTTTGATTCGCTATTTTCCGAATCATAGTCGTCGTCATCATTATCGTCATCGTTGTCATCACAATCTGAGCTATCGCTACTACTTTCAGAAGAGTCTGATCCACTGCTGCTGGTTGAGGAACAAGAATCTGAGGAGGAAGTGTCATCATTATCTTGCTCATCACCCTCGTTATTCTGCTCATCTTCACTATCACTTGACGAGCTAGATGATGATAAATTTGAAAGCGTTCTCTTGCGGCTTTTAAGATTTTTCAACGAAGTTTCCTGATAGGCGTTTATCTGTTGCTTTAACGCATCTTCTGCACTTGCTTGGGCCCTAATCTTAGCCAAAGCTGCAGTTGTTGACGATGCAACTGATTCAATCATGTTTGATTCTACTTTGATAGCTGTCGTTTTAGTGCCACCCTTGTTGCGGGAAGCAGACCAAGCTTTTTCCGGAGAACTATTAGGTGTGGTATTAGACGTATTACTTGTGTTAACCTTTGAAGATGGTGATAAACTTGAAACTTGTTGTTTAGCGGTTGTGGATGCCCTAAAAAAACAAAAATGTCAAAGGCGAACAAAATATAATGTTTTCTTTTTCATTAACATACCGACTTTTAGTCAATACCATCTTTTTTTGAGCATCTTTTCCTTTCACCAAGCGGAAAACGTCCGTATTCAATTTTGAACAAGTACTGCATCTGTAGGGATGTTTAGGTTTCTTGTCAGGTATAGTATCCAAGCAATTTAAGTGAAAGTTTTTCTGGCAGACAAAGCATTGCAGAAGACATGGACCCTTATTACCCTTGCCGCAAGCACTGCACTTGACACAATTCTCACAGTACCAAGAGCTACCCTTTGTTACTAGCATATACAGTAAAACAAAGGACTGCGTTTTACATTTGGCTGCTATGTTCGCACACGTTGTGTGCAATGAAATGCCACATTGTTTACAAGAACTCAATGGCTCAGGTATGCCATTCAAGTTTTTCTGGGCATTTCCTGAACAATGTTTACACGTGTCATTGCCCTAAAAAAAAAATGTTTACAAAATATGTATTTTTCAAGTACCTGCATTGTACACTTACAATTTGCACGGGTATATCGGCCGAAGCATTAGAGTTTCTTGGAGTGGTGAGTGAACGACCTTTTTTATACAGTTTACCTTCATGTATCAGAAAGCCAGCTTCCACTGCTTTCTTTATCGACTGCTTTATTATTGTTTTATAGTCCGCATCTCCAACAAGTTGAATATTATTAAACTTTTGTATGTAGTTTTCGATACTTTTAAGGCTGGATCCTTCACATTCACCCAAATCGTGTACAGCTCTGGCTACCACCTTGCATAAGTTAGTATTTTTTTCAATACAGATAACCCGCTTTGCCATTGGAGCCTTATAGGAATGTAATCCCTTGTTATAAACCTTTATAACAGCGCCAGTTTCAACAATTTGCTCCAACTTTTCGGCGACAATGTCTTCATGAAATTTATGATGGGTACCAATTGCCTGACAAATGCGCTGCACACTTGGTCTTTGCTTTTGCGAACGAATTTTGGAAATTGCATCCAAAATCCACTTTTGCCACACATCCAAACTTATTTCTTGGGTGGAGTCGAACATTTTTAACAAATCTGACGAAAAGAAAAAACAACAAAATATCTAGATAGTATATACACACCACATATGTACATATACATGCACGTCCAAACCAATTTTCAAAAAAAAATCTTGGGATACATATCTTTTTTCACATCATGTTCTTTGCATTTATAAAATACTCCAAACACTTGCTACATACCTATTTTAACTTTTGATAAATAGTTTACTTTTTGCTGCTTGTCAAAAATTTATAAACTTTGCTTGCTTTTGCATTGAACACGTATAATTTAAATAGATTTTTAACCATATAAACTTGATTTATTTCTCTCCAAACTGTGTTTACAAGACAAAATGTTGACAGCTAGTCGTTACATTCAAGCAGTTACATAAAAAGGTGGTTGTTAGTGATGTTCAAAAAAGCAAACGATTACCTGACATATAGCGATAAAGGCATTTAGTAGAATGTATTTAACTTTTTTTTTGATATTTAATATGAGTTTTATAATTTATTTTGACGAGATCAATTCTAAATGTTTATCCAATGCAGGAAAATCTTAAAAGAATCAAATTGAGGCTGCTTTTTCGCACAAATATCTTCTTCTCAACATGGTAATTTTACTACGTTTTTATAAAATGCAACTCTGTTGAGCTTTTTCGCAGAGTAAAAAATTATTTTTGTGATTGTGAAAATATCTATTTCAGTGGAGAGATTAACGATGTGGCAAGGCTGCGAGTACACATCTTGTAGATTTTTGTGTGAAATTTGGACAAAGCGAAAAGAATTTCTGCCAATAGTTGGCTGTCGTGATAATTTTATTTAAAAAAATATGCCTGTGTAAAAATAAAAGAACGACTGTAAATAAGTACATTTTTTTTGCTAAATAAAAATGTTTACAAATAAAAAACGAAAAGAATTAAAATATAGTCGAAAATCGCAGGTGTTGCGTTTGTCTCCAGTTTATTCTTCGTATATATTTTAAGAACGAACCACTACTACTCCATTACCTCTACCACACCGCCACCACCATCAATAAATACAACAGATACGTCGTTTAATTTATTTCCACTTTAACTCTACAAAGGCAGGAAAGAAAGAACACAAATCACGAGAAAAAAAGGAGATATAACGCAAACAATTTTCTTTACATACTTGTCCTAAAATCCAATAGTGCAGACATAGATATATTCATAAAGATATTTCGCGTTAAACACTATTTTGCATATCTATTATTAAATATAAAATAAAATGAACAAATTTAATTCATATATAGTTTCCTATGTATGATTGTGTTTAAGTGTTTGTGCGTGTATATAAGGCATTGGTATTGCTTATTCAACAAACAAAAAGAAAAACAAAGATAAAGATAAAAAGTATTACATCAAGCAGCTCCTAAACTAGTTAAGAGGTACCGATATGAAATATATTTTAAACTAAGTCCGAAAAAAAAATAATTAATTACTCTTATATACAGATTACTAACGGTCCCAACTGTATCAACATCGGAGACGACAAAAGCCCCTTCTGTCATTTGAAATTTCAGATATGCGTGAATTTAAAGTAGTTGTTTTGGGGTCTGGAGGTGTTGGCAAGTCTGCTCTTACCGTGCAATTTGTTTCCGGTTGTTTCATAGAGAAATATGATCCTACAATAGAAGATTTCTATCGCAAAGAAATTGAGGTTTGTACTCATAAATTCTTTATCATTTCCAAATTAAAAAAAAAAAAAATTAAATTTAAATAAGAGCATGTCCAAACAGGTTTTAAATTAACTTTAAAGTATAGATTTTTTTAGAAAAACTACTACTGGTAAAATGGCAAAATTTATTTAATAAAAAACTCAAGGTTTTAATCATCTGAAAATAGGGGTTTTTCAATAATGCTTCTGGTAAATTTATTAGTCATTCATGTACTTACTTATATTGAAAGAAATATAGGTATAAAGTTTCTTAGCCAGCAATTACCAAGATAGTTCCCCAGCTAGAAGAACAAAAACAATAATAAAAGTTCCATACTACGTACGATTTATAGTTAAAACTAATATGATTTCCAAATTTAAATTCACGTCCAAGATAATGTACTGGGGCGATCTTTTTATGTTAGAATAGCATACAATATTTTCGAAACTCTATGAAGACATTTGATATTTCTGTTAATACTTGTTAGATATCTTTCCAAAGGCTATGCAGAAAAAGTTGAGTAAGCGAAGCCGGCGTTGTTCATGCCATAGAGGAGAACATTTTTTTTTTTATATTTTAGCAATTAATCTTAATTTAGATTCTCATTCATTCTATAAAATTGGCGATATATACATACTATATTTATGTACATAAAATATTGGGGGTCTGTAACTCCGAAACTAAGGGTTTCCATATATATATATATATATATATATATATATATATATTTTTTTTTTTTTTTTTTTGCTTAATATTGCATTTTATAAGACTTTATGTTATTTTAAGCAGATATAGTGCTTCTTAATAGGTACATATATGATTTTGTTAAGGCCTCGCTTAATATTTTATATATACTTTAAGGCATCTTTAATTTTTATTTTTTTATTATTTTTATATTTTATTTATAAATTCAAATATCTAAACCTAGCCAAGAGGCTAGGGATATATTTTTTTGAAAGCGGAATATTTTAAACCCGGCTGTACAACAGATGGCGCTGTTTTAGAATAATGACAAAATATTAATTGCAAGCGGGATATTTTAAACACGGTCATGACAAAATATGAATTATTAATAATTTATATCTTGGGTATTAAAACTTTTATTATTTTAATTTTTCATTAATAGCGTACTATTAACCCAAATTATAAATTCACTGTAATTGATTACTACGGGGTAAGCTAGTTTCGATGGCCATTTCGCTAAGTGCTCAATTTAGCATCATCACCTTAACTCAAATTTTAGATGAGCTAAAGTTACTCTTAAGTTGAGAAATTTATTTGACAAAATAAGAATTAAGTCAAAACAATTTAACAACAAGCAACAAAGCTCAAACAAAACAATAATAACCAATAGTGAATTTATATTTTCTTACTTTATTTCTACACAGGCTGGTTTTTTCCCCTAAAAAAAGCCAATTAAACAAAACTTGTATTTGATTTGTATTTTTACTTAGCGGAATTACATTGTAATTTAAATATTTTAAAAACCTCTGTAGGTTTACAATAATTTTTAGAATATTATAATTTTAAGAATTTTATCCAGGGATCGGTATCTTTATATAAAGTTAATACGTAAGAGTCTTAAAATTTTTTGTTGATTACTTTCAAAGCAAAATCGAACAAAATATTGTCAGGACGCAAACAGTGTGTGTCGGCACAGGTAGTTATTTATAGGTATACATAATTATTTCTATATTTGTAAGTACTCAAATTGTAACAGAAAGTGTAGATATTTTTAACCGATTACGGCTCTAAGTAATTTAAATTTTTCATTAAAACAAAACGAACAAATATATAAATAACATATTTGTTTTAATATAAATGTAAAGTTTTTTTTCTGCTTTACAAACAAAGTTTATTTTCATAGCCATTAGGTTTTTAGTTCTAACAGATAACGCTGGTTTAAAGATGAAAAATGAACCTTTAAAAAACTGTTTTCTGAACTAAATTTGAGTCACTGGACACGAAAATGATATTAATTTTTCCCCTTATGATCTCTGTTCGAGATATTGGCAAAAAACGTGTTTGTTGTTTATTGCTAAAAATAGATTTTGATACGATCAACAAAAATTAAGTTCTTATCTAAAGGATCTTAAAAACCCGTTTAACAGTTTAATATTTTTGTCAATAACTTGAAACACGTATCTCGAAAATGCTTTTTAGGGAAAACAAATGAATACTCATGTTTTGACGTTATCGCGAAACATTCAAAACTTGTAAAATTTTGTAATAAGTTGTTTTTTATTTGTATTTTTCTTTTTAACAAAAATTACTTTTTTTGGTTTATTACCTAAAAAATTATTAAAGCAGTGTTTTTTGAAAATATAGTTGATAACCAACAAAATAGTACATATGAGCCTTACTTTGTGTTCCGACAAAGTAAGGCTTTTTTTTTCAAAATGTAAAGCTAAATGCAACATAATTGTTACTACATATGTACATATGTATGTAGTAACAATTATAGCCAGACTGAAGTAATATTTATAAAAAAAAATTTTGAATAAAAATATACGATTAACAGTTTTTGTTGCTAGGTGTAACAACTAAACTTGAACTTATTTTAATATTTTTGGCTATTTTATAATACTTTACAGTTTTAAGTTACTTCTTTTATTGTCTGAATCACCAACAATTTTGTTATCTATTCTTAAGTGTCAATAAAATTGAAAATACATAGTTATTTTATATTATTGAATTAATTTTATTATATTACAAACATTTTCAAATTGTTTATATCTTATTAAAGGTTGACAGTTCACCCTGTGTGCTAGAAATTCTAGATACTGCTGGTACAGAACAATTTGCTTCAATGAGAGATCTCTACATCAAAAACGGACACGGATTTATTGTTATGTATTCGTTAACAAACCATCAAACATTTCAGGTAATAAATTAATATTATATTATATTAGTATTTGTCATAAGTACGAAAAAAAGTATTCTCTAATTTTCAATATGTTAGAAAAAATGTTTTACACAAAAAAAGGCATAAAACTTCTACTGTTTGCTCTTCCTCAGCTATAACTAAAAGAAATAAAAATATTGCTTATAAATTTACAGTTGGAGCAAAAACGAACTGAAACAAACTGGCTGAGTTTGATGATATATGTATAAACTTTTAATTTAAAAGCACACTACCAGTGTTTCAGTAAACTATGTATATTAATAAGGTACTAGTGCAAAATTTCCAAGATCTACCTATTATTAAAAAGTGGGCGTGGTCAATTTTTCTTTTCGTAAAAACCTAAATGAACGACATATGATTTGATTTATAAAGACTCCTAACTAACTGATTTAACTGGTTGTCTCGAGGAAGGTTTCTCAGTTGTGAATGTAAATACTCGTTATTGTTGGTAACCTTATGACATGCACTTCGTCCGATTCTTGTTTGATTTGGCTTTAAGAAGGAGTGTTTGATAACAGCATCCACCCATTTTTTGTTTTTAATATTTCACAAATAACTTCTCAACTAATCGGTTGTCAGAAAAATATAACTGACTTTACTACTAATTTGACAGTTGACTTTTAAAATATTTTGTAAATCTACATGTCAAGGTATATAGTAAAATAAATACTAGATAGTGTCGTCCGCCAAGCTGATTTAGTAGTAGTTCGAAATGTCCAAATTTATATGTGTGTAGAAATTTTATAGTGCAGAAATGAGAAAGCAATAAAATACATAAAAGCCTCCTCAACTTTCTTCTCTGCCTTTTGACGCCTCCTATAATATATACATCTGTAATTATAAATCTATATGTATGTATATTCCAAAATTATTTCTAATATTTGTCTTTTCTATATGTACATCAATAGGATATTTCCAGCATGAAAAATGTCATAACACGTGTTAAAGGAAGTCAACCAGCACCCATATTACTAGTCGCTAATAAATTAGATTTAGATTGCCAAAGAGAAGTTTCGACTGCCGAAGGTTGTATAACTTTTAACATTTTATGGGGATTGAATGAAGCAAGAAAGTCTTTGTAATATATTTACTTCGTTTGATATAAATATGTACGAATTTAATTAATGAAGAAATTTCCTTCATAGTTATTACACATATTTTGTTTAAGACTGTTATTGTTGTCACTAAAATTTGGTGATACTCTTTAAAAAAATCGAGTGACAAAGACATTTTTGCTATCAACCTCGGTTTAATAACGTAATAATAAGGTAAAATTAAAAATATTTATATTTTTATTTATTTCTATGGATCTTAGGTAATGCGCTAGCACAACTCTGGGAATGCCCATTTATAGAAGCATCTGCTAAGGATCGTATTAATGTCAATGAAGTATTTGCTACAATAGTTCGTGAAATGAATATGACCCAGGACAAAAGACAGAAAAAAAGTTACTGCTGTTGTGCTCTTTTATAGAAGGATTTTGCTAATTATTTCTACAATTATGCACACACGTACATATTATAATATAAATTAATTAACAATAATACTATAATAATTTGAAAGTATAATATTAATATAATTATAGTGTTAATTAAATGAGGGTCAAAATTATAATAATTATTTAAACAGATGAATTGCATTGCATCATCATCATCATTATCACGATCACTAACACAAATACGATTACGATTACGATTACGATCTGGATCATCTTCATAATTTTTCATTAACTGTTTAGCTAATGATAAGTATATTTTTTTTTTTGTCAAGATGTAAAGCGAATTTAGAAAACATAAACACACATAAAAAACACTTAAAAATTAAAACAAACATTTTGATTTACTCAAGAGCAAAAGTCTTTATTTCCGAGACTTGGTCAGCGAATACAACACATTTATAGTTGAACAGTGCTGCATTAAACGTTAAAAAAGATGTTTATATTCGCAATCGAAGAAAGGTGGATGTCAATTGAAAACACATTCCCCTCATTTATATTAAAATGTAAGTTTAAAGTGGAAACAATTCTTAAGAACCATTTAAAAGCATTTTATTTTTTAACCAGAAATGCTTTTTACTAATATTTTTTTTAAATTTTTATTTTTTATTAAATATATGTTGGCAATACTATTATTATCCTTTAACACGAAATAAAATAATCCAAATGTTGTTTGCTTTGCAAATCTAAGCATGACTCTATACATTTTTAATAAACTGGGCCGATGTGAACAAAAAGTTGACTTCTTGCTTTGTTGGCTTTGTCATTTTCAAAAGTCAATTTGTTGAAGCGTTTAAGAACAAAAAATATATATATTACATGTTTTAAAGTGAATAGATACTTGCTTATAAACATGACTATTTTCCGTTTAAAATTTCTAACAAAAAAGTTAAAAAAAGGACACACAATAAATAGTTTATATTTTTTAGGTTTTTCTTATTAATTTTCCAATATTTTGAAAGCAGAACGTACAGTAACGATAAAATTGTTAAAAGTTTTATAATGCAAAATTTTTTCATGCCATTTAGGTGAACATTTCTAATTTTCTTTTTAATTACGGAAAATATTATTTTTTTGTTATTTCGTTTTTTAATTTTAAGAATGTATTTTTTGTTTATGTGTCTGTCTAGAAACGAAATTATGTAATATTTAAAAAAAGCAAAAATACTTGTATATATGAATATATGTATATGTACATAAATAAGTACATTACCATACATTCATACATACATATATACACAATTTATAATAATTCTATTATAAAAAAAAGTAAAAACACACATAAACACTCTTAAGTATTTTACAGTTTATAATGATTTTTAAATTATCAATTTTTTTAACGTCTCTTAATATAAGTCTATCGAGAATTATGTAACATATTTTTGTAAAATATCTGTAAAGAAAAACTAAAATGAAAAAAGAAAATGATATAAATGAAATAATATTACTCCTAAAACATCTTTAGGATGTATATATTGCAATTGATATGCAGGATTTTTTTAATTTTTATATGCATGTATGACGTTTTTTTATTAAAAAAAAAAGAAGAAAGTATGAAGAAACATAGAACATCATTTATAATTGTAAAAATGCTGTAGATCTTGCAAAAATTTTTTGACATAAATTTCTAAAAATATGCCATAATAAACTAATAAATAAATATTTGTGTAATTTTGATATGTGAGTTGCATAAATATAAAATTTATATACACAGAAATCCCCACTTTTATACTACTTATTTAAGTAAAATATTAAAAACAAAAAACAAGAAAAAAGAAAATACTTATACAACAATCCAATTGCACTGTTTTAATATTTTATCTTCTTTTATAGAATTCTTTTGTACCTTGTCATTCTTATTCAAGTTTCGATCAATAGACTCGACTCTGCAATATAAAATATTGTATAAATTATTTGAATCTCAAGCTTTTTTTTTTTAATTGGCAACAAAAATAAGGTTTCATATTTGCGTTCAATTGGAATACAATTATGTACATAAAACTCAAACGATTTGATATATTATGTTGCAGTTTGCGGATGTAAGCTGATTCTTGGTAAGTATGTAATTTTATAATTTTTCTTATAACTCTGTTAAACAGTTGCATGAGCATGCTCATAAGTTCATGAGCAAGTGATCAAAATCGAACAAAAACTAGCTTACTGCCCTACTCTTACCATAATATTAGTGAGCAAACCTCTGTTCGTATCGTAAACACAATTAGCTGACCGATTAAAACGAACTTTCTATACTAGTGAGCTCCGTGAGCTCATGTTCGAACATTCAGTTGGTTTTATTTAGTAATTGTGTAGAACTCAAATCATTAAGTTCATTGTTATTATATTCAACATTCAATCATACTTATTCAAAATTGCTTATGGATACTCTGCAAGCTCATCGCATTTAGCTCGCTGGTCTTGAGCTCATAAAACGAGTTTTGTGTTTTGTGCTCATGCAGTACTTTAGTCTTAGTCATAATTAAGAATTATTTTATTATGTTAAACTTGGGCAGTCATATTATTGTAGCTTTTTTCCTAAAAATTTTTTTTGTTTAAATTTTATATTTTTTTCGTAAAAACTTTTTGTTAACATTTTATCGACTATTTTTTGTAAAATTTTATTGAAGATTTTTTGTAAAAATTTTTTTGTAAAATATTTATTGAAAATTTTTTGTAAAAATTTATTGAAATCTCTTTGTCAAAATTTTAACGAAATCGTTGTGTACAACTTTACAAAAAAAAATTATTAAAATTTTTTTCTAAAAATTTTATCAAAAATTTTTTTAAAAATTTTATCGAAAATTTTTTGTAAAAATTTTATCGAAAGTTTTTGTACAAAAAAAGAAAAATTTTTGTACAAGTTAGGAGCTACCTGCAATCTATATTGTAACGGTCAGAATAAAGCATATTGGAGGGTCATATTGAACCCCCTTATATGCCTATTGACTGCTCCTGGTTCCCAGTGGGCATCCCGATATGTGTATTGCTTTCTATAAAATCAAAACAAAAAAACCTTACCAATTTAACACACAAAAAAAGAATCATTACAACCGAAAAATGAAAAAATGAAAACAAAACAACAAATGAAGACCCTAAATGAACGTAAGTAATATTGATAAAAAAAATTCTGCGTTTTTTGTTTCACTCAAAGCATTAAACTGCCCGAACTCGTCCAAGTTCATTGTTATAATGTTCAACATTCAGTCATACTTATTCAAAATTGCTTATGGAAACTTGGCTGTATATTATAATGAGCGTCTTATGAGCTTCGTTTTTTGTGCTTAGTCATAATTAAGATTTATTTTATTATGTTAAAGCTGCGCAATAATATTATTGTATTGTAAAAACTTTTTGATAAAATTTTATCGAAAATTTTTTATAAAAATTTATGGAAAATTTTATCGAACATTTTTTTTTTAAATTTTATTGAAGATTTTTTCTAACATTTTATTAAAAAATTTATCAAAATCTTTTTGGAAAAATTTTATCGAAATCTTTTTATAAATATTATTTAAAATTTATCAAGGGTTTTAAGTAAAAATGTTTTCGAAGGATTTTTGTAAAAATTTTATCGAAAATTATTTGTAAAAATTTTTTGTGAAAATATCAAAGAAAATTTTTTGTCGAAATTAGGACCTTCTGAGATATACTGGTCGCGGTTACTTTCGTTACTTTTAAAAGTAAGCTAAAAACAACTTTTAACTATCACGTACTTTAAGGACAAGTTATAGCAATGAGCATTATCCTCGTTATAATAACGAAAAACTACTTATATATTGACAAGTTATAATAATGCGCTTAAATATTATATAAGATTTCAAATACAGTGAAATCTACCGTAGGCAGACACCGACCATCACTGCAGATTTGATCGTTGACGGGAGGTGTCCGCTCACGGGATAGATTATTAAAAAAAAAGGTCAGGACTTTCTGCTATTAAATATGCAATTATGACAAATAAATAGACAAATTCCAACACAACTTAATTATGTATTTTTATTTACTTTTTTAATTTATTCATCCAAACGCATCATCGAATGATGTAATTTGAACTATTTTGTGCTCTACAAATTCCTCTTCTGAATCACTTGATATTAACTCTGAAGTTTTTGCATCTTCGAAATTTATTTTAATGTCATCATTTTCAGTATATGCAATTTGATCGATGTTTAATAACTCTTCAAAACTAGACTCGTTATTTTCTAAAACTTTTGTGTATGTGGAGTTTGTGAACGCTCTACAGGTCATACCGTATGACATATTAAAACGAAATTTAGTATGTGTCTTTGGCATATGGAGATTAATAGTTGTGTTAATTTTGGGCATAATCGGGATGGGGTAAGGGAAATTTAATTTAACACCCCAAACCGAAAATAATTAATTTTTGTTTCGAATATAACTATTGTACTTTGAACTTCTATTCTTTATGTAATATATCCATAAAAATATCTGTTTCCATTGGGTATGGTAAAGTTGACGTTAACGTTTTTGTCCGTTTTTGTACTGGAGGTATTTTATAGAAAAAAGGTGTCCGCGTCCGGATGTCCGTCTAGAAGAGAGTAATTTGTTCAAAAAATTCTTGGTAAATAAAGGGACTTGGAAAATTGTCCGTTTAAAAGAGGTGATCGTTTTCTACGGGAGGTGTCCGTTAGGAGAGTTTGCACTGTATAATAAATATATGAATTTTTGAAGTGGGGTTTAACATCGTTTTATTCTTTAAAAGTTGAAAGAATATTTTTTATAAATTTCATTTTTACAAATTTCAATATTAAATCTGTGGCAATAAGGAAAAAGTGCTTAAGTCTGATTTTTAAGTTTTGTAGGAGAGCAATTTTAAACTTTAAAATAATTTTTTTTAAAAATAACTCATCTTTAAAGCTTACCTATGGGAGTCAAACGTATGATTTTGAAAAATATCTTATATCTACCAAAAGTACGCAGGCGTTGCAATTAATAAGTTGTAAAAGAAGTTTCTATGATTTTGAAAAATACTTGGTAGTTTCTTAAGCTTTTTTCCAAATACGATTCGGCATTGAAAAAAGATGAGCAGAAAGTTTTTGCTATAACGTCCTGAAAAATAGTACAAAATAATTGAAACTTTGCACATGGGTACTTTGAAGTACGGAGATTTCAAAGGTGCCAGTAACTTAGTTTTTGCTTAAGTCGACTTAAGCACTTATTCCTTATTGCCACAGAAATATATCGATTAATAAGACTATTAATCGAAAGTATAAGAAATCTATACATATCATAAAATAGTAACTCATTACCTAATCTGTCTTTCTGTTTTGTGTTCGCATCACGTAAAAACTACTGGATGGATTTTAACAAAATTTTGTGAGGAGGTACCTTATTATCCTGATTCCAATAAAGGATAATTTTTTTTCCGCAAAAATATCTTATTTCCAAGAGAAAAAGGAAAAAAGCAGTGAAAGAACGCCGATTTTTTTTACAGGTACTGCATACTTTAAGGGACTGTGTTACAGAGCTTTACAATAATTTTTAGAATTTTATATAAATTTTAGATTTTTATCCAGGGATATGCACACCTTTATGTAAAGTAAAGAGTCTTAAAATTTCGTGTGGATTACTTTCAAAGCAAAATCAAACAAAATATTGTCAGGACACACACAACGTTGTGGGCACAGCTAGTATATATATTTCAATACATACAGTGGATCAATAAAGTTTAGGCACATCATGATTTTCAAGAGTGTTCTGTTAATAACTTTGCATCTGGTTCACTTAATAAAATAATTTTGATATCGTTTTAAAGATTGAGAGTTATATTGACCATTTAAAACAAAAAATATTTTATATCTTATTGTTTCTAATATACAACGCTTTAAAAACTAAAAAAAAGCTATGTTTATCTAAAAAAAGTTTAGGCACTTACTGCATTAATGCCCTTTAATCCCTTGTATAACGGTAAATTTTCACTTTTTTATTTCAACTCATGTTTATGCACATGTTAAATCCTCAGTAGGCGAGAGTTTTAAATGTAAAAAATATTCTTGGTATTTAGCAATCGTTCAGAAATTTCCGTAGTTGTCCGTAAATTTATAATGGCGTCATCTGGAGTGGGAAATCTTGTCTTTATAGACGACAAAATGGACAAGCACTCTTATTTAAATATTTTAAAAGAAAACTTATCTCCAAGTGTTGCGAAGCTGGGCTTAAATGGGAAATTCTTGTTCCAACAAGATAATGACCCAAAACATTCTTCAAATCTTGTGCAGGAATGGCTTATATACCACTGCAAATAGTTAAAAACCCGTCCGCAATCGCCAGACACGAATCCTATAGAGCATATTTGGCACTTACTAGAGAAAAAAATACGGAAACATCACATTACATCCTAAGAATCACTTAAAGCGGCATTTCGCTTAGAATGGGAAAAAATTACTCCTGATGAAACATCTAACCTAGTAAGAAGTATGAGTAGACGTTTATAAGTAATTATCCAAGCTAAAGGAGGTTCAACCAAATACTAGACATGCAAAAACCCCGAATATACCGAAAATTTCCACATGTGTGCCTAAACTTTTTTTACATAGACTTACCTTATTTTTTAGTTTAAAAGCCATTGTATATTAGAAATAATAAGATATGAATTATTTTTCGTGTTAAATGGTCAATAAACCTATCAATCTTGAAAATAGCATGAAAATAATTTTATCAAGTTATGCAGATGCAAAGTTACTGGCGAAACACTTTGAAAAATCATGTTGTGCCTAGACTTTATTGATCCACTATATATGTATGTATGTATATTTTTCTTATTTCAAAAAATATCAAATGGAAATTTAAGTAACTTAACGTCAGAAACGTCACGCCATGTACTAAATCTAATAAAAAGACCTTAGGGTCGACTGTTGCAGTTTGTTTACTGATTATAGTGCTACTTAATTAATTTGAAAATATAAAAAAACCTTTTTATAATCGGGTATGTTCTGTAATCCGAAATCGAGTGAAATTGAAATCGAATAAATTTTTAAAGAAAAATATAACTTAGTTGCGTCTATTATTTTAAAACACTAGCAATCAAGGAAGTTATGTGAATGGTCTTTAATCAAATGTATAAAAAATAATATCAAAATGTTGTAAGATTTAAAAGTTACGACAATTTAAAATTTCATTCGGATTTAATTTCACTCAGTTTCGGATTCGATTTTGATTTATTCATTATTTTTTCAACTTTTTGTTGTCACGTCACGCCACATTGGAAATGCACATCGTATCTCGTAAACTGTAAGAGATAAACCAAATGTGTTGCAATCTTCATTAATTTAAGTTTCGTATACCTCAAGCGTTCCTCAGACGCAGTATTCGTAAGCTGCTAGAAAGAATGGCAGCTAGCTATAGATTATCCTTTAAATTAGCCACAATAGATACCAGAAACGTATTTTTTTAAGCTTTTATTTTAAAACTGTTTGTTAATATATTTTTAGTTCGTTTGTATGTATTTGTATACAAAACTGTATGTATGCACTTCATAGATTTAACTTACATATGGATATTTTTTTTTGTACGTAATAAATGTATGTATGTATATAAAACAATAATAAAATTAATAATTCTACTTAGTATGTATTTATATGTATGTATGAATGAATGTATATACATATGTATGTATGTATTTCTCTCATACATAAACATACACAGCCACATACATTTGTATGCGATAAATTTGTCCTTTTTTCACATTCTTATGCTTTAAGTATTTATGTATGTATGCTTAACTATATAAATGTATGCATTCTTTAATCAGGTTTGATTCTATAGTAAAATATGTATAAAATATGTTATAAATATAAAAAGAATAATATAAAATGTATATATATATATATACATTATACCTTATACATATGTCTGTATGTATATGTTTGTATATCTCGCAATGGTCGTTTTATAATGTTCCTCAACAAGTATTACAAATCTATTTTTACATACATGTTTGTATGGATGTATGTACGAATATATATATATATATATATTGTATAGGCGTTCGTTAAATAGGGGTCGTAACTTCCATTTGTTTAATGTTGGTGTAGATTTAAAATACGATTTGAATAATGATTGTGTTTAATGAATGGTATTTGTAATATCGTTTGTTTGTTCGTTTAATTAGGTTTCATTTTAAATCTACTTTAATTATTTCTTTTTTTTTTCGTTTCATTTGTAACATTTTAAAGTTTTTCGTCGTTGTAGTGGTATTTTTTGTTTTTGGTAGGCGATAGAGTGGAAATGTTTTACTTTTGTTCTAAGTATTTCGTTTAACGCTTAAGCCATAGTCAAAGTACCGGCACCTAATCCATAACCAACACCTTTGGGACCAAAATTACGACCATAACAAGAGCGGCAATATATATCGCCATCGGGACCATCGTTCAAGTTTGTAGAATCCAAAGATTTGCGACAATCGGAACAGTGGAAACATCTCTTGTGCCAAATGCGGCTTTTGCTAATCATTTGTTCGGCAGCAAAAACAGCGAATCCACAGCGCGGACAACCTCCAGATGAACGGGCGCCAGTCAAAGGCTTACCATCAGGGCTAAATGTTGTAAAAATTTAGTGCATTCAAGTGTGTAAAAATATACGGACTGACTTACTATTGAATGGTAGATTCACCAGTCGTAGAAACTAATGTTGGAGTGTGGCCATAACCGAATCCTTTGGGTCCAAAGTTTTTGCCATAGCAAGCCTTGCAATAGATTTCCTTATCGGGACCATCACAAGCGAGCATCGAGTCTAGAGGACGATGACACTGGCAACAGTTGTAACACTTTCTATGCCACATTCTGCCCTTGGACAATTGCTGTTCTGCAGCAAACACAGCACCACCACAACGGGGACAGCCCTCACCTTCAGGAGCTTTAATTGAAGTAGTATCGGGTGCTGCAAAAGGCCGATTGGCACTGATTTGATCCTCTCTACAAAACAAAAAATTGCAAACATTTTATTTTCAGCTTAAAGCAATTTCTATTTAACAAAAAAATAAAACAAACAAAGAGAAAGAACTTACGTCAATCCATCAGTTTGTAGAAATCCTGAACCACAAGCAAAACCATATCCATGAGGTCCCCATTTTTTGCCATAGCAAGTTCTGCAATACACTTCCTTATCAGGACCATCGCAAGCAATGATCGAATCCAAAGTCTTGGTGCAATCCCTGCAACTAAAGCATTTTCTGTGCCATTCTCTTCCTTTTGATAGAACTTGTTCTGCTGCAAAAACAACTCCTCCACAACGTGGACAACCCTCGCCGGGTCGGGCTTGAATTTTGCTAACGTCAATAGCAGCTGTGCGAGGAGCCATATCGCTAAAAATTTAAATAGAAAATAAACAAATGCGCTGTAAGTATTTAATTGCGTCTATTGAGTTAATTTCGTTTAGCTAAAACACCACAAAAAGATATAACAATTTTATTTTATTATTTTCACAATATATTTATTTATTTTCAAAAAATCTACAATCACAGAAAAACATTATTATAAACAAGAACAAATAATCCAAATTCTTTAATTGGAGTTTTTACTTTTTGTCTTCAATTAAAAATAAGTCGAAACTAATTGCCTGTTTGCGCAGAATAATTCGAACACTATCACCTATGGTGGTGCCCGTTTTATTATCTGCATGTGGGTCTGATAGCTGAATGCTACCGGACGAGTTATAGGTTGCGGATAGTGGTACGCCCCGCAGATATGTAGGGTAGCTGCTTTATGTAGTCGCGGACAATCTGCGGTTCGAGAGGGGCGTCTCAGAGGGATATCGGGTTGCATTGATCTCAACATAAAGTTTGAGTGTCAATGATACTCGAAATGACATGGCGAGTCAATTTCGCCATTCAAAAACAATTGCTACTGCCGGGTGTCGCCGGCAGGCGCCGATGACTCGGTACAACGGCAAGCGACCGTCTGTTCTTGCATCTAGCGGCTCAGCTGATTTGTCCAATCAGCTATTTACCCGAAGCTTAAATGATTATTTAAAACCGTATACGACCCTATGCTCCTTCGTGGAAAAAAATGTTGTTAAAATTTTATTTTTTGTATACGTTTTGTAAACGTTTTTGCTTTCAGATGTCAAACTCTGACTTGTAAGAACTTTTATGGCTGCGCGATTTTAACTACAATCTAATGTCAGGAAAACTTAAAATTGAATATGGGTGTGGCGGTCGTATGCTTTCATTCAGATATGTTCTTAAGTATATATTCTATTTCGATATATATGTAAGTATTCTATTTAATTTCTTTCTAAAAATGTAACCCTGAAAGTATTAAATAACTAATTTTAAGTATTGAACGTTATTGCTCTTAATTTTCGTTTTTTAAGCGAAGTAGCTCTCGGGCAATTATTGTCTGTCTATGTGTATCGTGTTGCTTTCTTTGGTAAGTTATATAAATAGATAAGACAGATGGTTAGAGTGATGTAAAACTTCACTTAATGTTTAGAACAGCGATGCAGCGCCTCTGGTGTGTATATGGCTAGTATAGCCATTAGTTGTTAATTGGTTTACTTCGTCGACGATAATACCGCCGAAGGAGGGCGCTGTGAAATGTACTCACGTAAGTGTCCATGAATGTGAAGTAAAACAATAAGGCCTTGCATGAATATAATTTTATTTCTAGTGAGCAAGCATGATCGTGAAAGAAAGGTCACTTACGATTCCATCTCTATTTGAAAATAAAATTCGATATCAAATGTAGATCAGGTAATCTAGAGACAAAGTATCTCCTCTTCTATGAACATCACTAGATTTAAATAATAAAAGTAAACTTTTGCCTATCTTTGGAAAAAGGTTTTTGTTGGGCTATGGATATTAACCAATGGAAAAATCTTATTTCAAAGGTTTAACTTTGTGTCCGCTGGGATGGGAGAGTATAATATATACATATAATAAAACAGTAACTTATTTCCTGTCTGTCTGTGTTCGCATCATGTAAAAACTACTGGATGGATTTTAACAATGTTTTATGAGGAGGTACCTTAGTATCCTGATTCCAATATAGGATAGTTATACTTAAAATATCTTATTTCTAAGAGAAAGTGGAGGAAAAGCCGTGAAAATACGCAATATTACCGATATGCATACTTTAAGGCAGCATATTTTAGTAAGGATTTAAAGTAAATACATAAACCATAACTTTGGTGTGGATTGCTTTCAAAGCAAAATCAAACAACATATTGTGAGGGCGCTGACGAAGTGACGGGCACAGCTAATATTTTATATTTTTATATTTTTATGACGTGACATTGTTAACTTTTTATTTTTAATTTTCATCTACATAAGCGTAAAAAAAAATATTTTTTTTTGTGTGAATCTCATCGTTGAATTCTTTTTAACGCATACACACATTTCAAAATACTAAATTCATATTTTGATTTAATTACAATATATACATATGTATGTATGTATTTATTTATAACATCTGAAAACTAATGTAGAAAAGAAAAAACGTTTTATTCTTTGATGCTGTTGGGAAAATTTTTTTCTAACAAATTCAAAATTTTCAAACTAAACCAAGGTATATTTATTTTACTAGGTAGTGGCATCCCTACAACAAATACAACAATACAAGAACAACATGGCATTTTGTTGTTGCTTTGTAGTTCGAAATGTCAAAAAACATATAAGGAAATTGAGAAGGCGTGTATGTGTTTTATTGCTTTCTCACTTCTACACTATAAAATTTCTGAACACATACAACTTTTGACATGTCGAACTACTAAATCAGCTGGGCGGACGACACTACCTAGTAAGATAAATATACCTTGAACTAAACATTCTCCTGACATTTGTTTTTGACAACTCAGTTGGGCCTCCTCTTTTAATTCTCTATTTCAGTGAGTGTGATCTACAAACAACATGAAAAATGATTATGTATCTATTATAAATTTTCATTTTGTTTATAATGGAAAATTGTTATACACATGCATGCATACATACACACATACATATATAAATAGCATAAACATTAGGAAATTTATATTTGCAAGATTCTAAAGAAAATCAAATTATGTTGACACCAATGATCTAACGAAAATATTACACACATCCAAAGACGTGCTGCTCCTAAAATGTTATATTTTTTTTTTTTTTTTTTTGGAAGAGAATTTATAGGAATAACATATACTTTGTTGTTTTACATATACATAAGTATGTATACATACATACAAACAAACACATCTATAAAAACTAGATACGAGTGCGAAATAACGAACAAACGAACTGGGAAACAGATTTGTTTAAATCATAAATATACCTTTGCCATTCAATATCTTTTATATCAGACATTAGACCTAATGATGACATTCCTATATGACCATATCCTCTAGTTCCAAATCTTTGAGCATAACAACCTTAAAAATATTTAATACTTAAATAATTCTGTTAAAATTAGCAATAGAAATGATCGATTATAATTTTTGTTTTTCACTAAATTTCAATCATTATTGTCATCTTGATCATATTATTGTTTAAAATTAAAATACTGGAACAATTTTATACGCAAGTTAAAACATAAATTAATTAAAAACACTTACCCATTTGCATAGCTGTCAGATTGAAGGGCGCCACCGCCCTGACCATAACCATAACCTTTGGGACCAAACTTTTTCGCATAACATGCTAAATTTCAACAAAATTAAGAAAAGAAGAACATAGAACGCAAAGTTAGTGACACATAACATTTAAATGTGTGTACACACGTAGGAACATACATTTGTACATACATACATTACAACAAAGTAAAGTCATACATACATATGTATGTATCTTTGTATCTAGGCTAGAAAGTTTGAGCTTTAAGTTTCAAATGAGTCGTCAAAAGGCAAAATTATTTATTTTATATTTTATTCCTGCAAAGAACGTGGGACTACATAATCCATTGTACTTGAAGTGGATCGACCAATTTTAAAGTAAAATAATGTGCTCCATAAGAGACAGTAAACTCTCGATTATCCGCGGGGGGTTTATCCGCTTTGCGGATTATCCGTAACGCCAACAGTAAAATGTTTTATGTATAAACTAGAAAAAATACTAAAAATTAATTAGTCGTAAGTACTTAAAAGTCATCATAGAGATAAAAATATTTAACCATAATAAGGTGTGCACTTGTGTGTTGTTTTTATAGTTTATCCGCTAAAGTCGATTACCCGCGCTATTCGTATCAGTCAATTCAGCGGATAATCGGGAGTTTACTGTACTCTAAACATAATCCAAAAGTATGACAGAACCACAAAATCCATTACGCCGAGTAAACTTTATGTAGAATCCAAAGCAGTTAATTTCGTTCGTTAATACACGAATACTAGTCGTGAAACATAAAATATTTGTTTAACAAAATAATTGATGTCATTTAACTTAAACGACAATGGACTATGTAGACCATCGGATGATTGTTGCATGAGTTTATTTACTATTTATAATAGACAAAATTTGCATGACAAATAAAAACAAATATTTTTCCACTATTGAGATTTGTTTTTGTTTTTTCCATATACATGCATATCTATTTAAATTCTGCCGTTTCGTTTTGTTTTAGTAAATTATTGCCAAACTTCTGTCTAAACCTACATGGGTTGAATATTTAAATTTATTAGACCCACTGTCTGTTAACATACTACAAATGAATTTTTTATGTTATGGTATAAACACAAAACGAATTCCGCATACTATAACACAATCTCCGTTTTTCTCTGGATATTTTTATATCCTTTGGTACCAGGTTATTTATTTAATTATTTATTTATTTATTGCAAGTAATTTAAAAGACATTCTTGGCCAATATGTATAGGTTATATGTATATAAATTTGTGGTTTTTCACATCTTCGACAATAGTTCCACTGTTATGCATTTTGATTTAAATTATGATAAAAATATCAAATTGTATAATAAATTAATAAATTTGTAAAGAAAGCTTACATTCATCAGCTGATAGTGTGACCACATTTCAACAGAAAAAAAAAATACAAATTAAAAGAGAAAAAAATAACAAAATATTTTTCGACCTATAAGTCTAGTACTCTGTTTGAATTTGTGGAAAATGTAGAGCAACATCTATTATTTCACGACGAAAAATTTACATTTAAAATGTGATGTCTATCTCGCGATTTGGAAGAATTTTACGATGTTAATGCTTTTAAATATATCACATTGTTTTAAAAAATTTTCCACAAACAATTTTACAAAAAAATTCCACATGAAATAATACTCATTTGCTTTATTTTACAGTTTTGATAAAATGTTGCCAGAAACATTTCATGTTTTTCCACAGTAAAAACAGAGTACTACTAATCTGTAAGAATGAAAGAAAGATGCGCCAAAATTAGAGGGAAAAAATAAAGACTATTGAATGTCAAGCCTCTCCCTATTACTGTTTAAAAGTTAAGTTATTTTCACCAGCATCCGTCTTGTATGGGGACACCATTCAAGCCTCTGTCTATAACGGTTTCAAAGATAGGGGCACACAGATCAAATAACATCACCTATTCGGACACCCTTTAATTTACAATGTTAAATTAAAGACCTGTTGTTATAGAGGACTTGGTCACAAAGATTCTTTGTAAATTTCAACTATCTGTCTATAACGGTTAAAAAGTTTAACCATATATATCAAATTACATGAACTATTGGGACACCCTTTACATTATAATTCCAAATATTTATATTTGTTATCATACCAGAGAAAGTAGTGGACATTCTGCCTAATTTTCAAGTGTTTGTGTTTAACGGTTCAAAAGATAGGGTCATATAGATCAAATTACGTAATTTATGGGGACACCCTTTAATTTCTAACTTCAAAATTGTATACTTGCTATAGTGGACTTTGCAATTCAGGTTCCTTGTAAATTTCAGCTGTCTGTCTCTAACAGTTCAAAAGTTTGGCCACATACATAGAATTACATTAACTATTGGGACACCCTTTAAGTTCCATATTCAAAATTTTATACTTTTTGTTATAGGTGACAGCACTACAGGTTCTTTGTAAATTTCAGCGGTCTGTGTACAACTATTCAAAAGTATGGCCATATACATCAAATTAAATGAACTATTGGAGCACCCTTTAATTTAAAATTTTGAGTATTTATACATTTTATTATAACGGTCATAGTAGTCGACATTCTGTCAAATTTTCAAGGTTTAGTCTATAACGGTTCAAAAGATAGACCCAAATAGGTCATATTTTGTCACCTATGGGGACACCCTTTAAATTTTAAATTTATTTTTTTATTAATTTCTGCTGTTGGGAGCTATAGCGGCACGCAATTTTTTAAAATTTTAATTTGCTGCCCTTTACGGTTCTTAATACACGTAAAAAACATGTATGTTGTATGGGGACACCCTTTAATTTTTAATATAATGAACTGTTTTTAAAATGGGACCAACCTTGAAGCATAACCTTTCAAATAAAGCAAAAAATTTTAAAATCGGTTCAGAAATGGCTGAGTTCTGAGGTTACATACATAAAAAAAAAGCAACATTCAGACGAATAGATAACCTCCTTCTTTTTTGAAGTCGGTTAATAAATTATCGACTAAGAGGAAAGCTTTAGATGGTGGTAGACTTTAATTTTTTTTTTTTCGTATGCCCATAAGGCCAGGATTCATTATCCTACACAATCGTACGATTTAATCACAAAAAAATCTAACAGAATTCTGTCCTACCCAAAAAATTGTTTCAAAATGGCGTTGTAGATGTCACACTATCATACAAAAAATATTTTGCAACTCTGATTTTTTGAGTAGGCATGAAAAAAAAAATATTTTATGAATTTTTTCAAACTATTATTAAATCGTACGACCTGCCAAAAAGTCTGTCACACATATATATTTTTAATTCACACTATCATAGTTTTTTTTTTTTGACAGATCGTATGACTGATTATGATAGTGAATATTGTTTGGTTGGTTAAATAGATGACGTTTACAACTAAACGCCACCCAAAGTAGATAGATGCGAAGAATGCTGAAGACGGATGTATCGATCCAGTGAGTCTAAATAAAATCCAGCAGTGACTAAAATAAAATTTTCCGATTTTTCATTCCTAATTTGTATTAAATATTTCTTCAACTTGGAGAGAATATAACGAACATAAGCCTCACTTGAAAAATTCATTTGTAGGTTTGTCATATTTAATTTAATTTTTAATAACTAATTACCTTTGCAATAAATATTTTTATCTGGTCCTTCACAGCAAAGAATGGAATCTAAGCCTTTAGAGCAGTTACCACATTTGAAGCATTCTTTATGCCAACCCTATTTACAGATAAACCCAGAAACAAGATTAAAACAAAAGACAAGACGTAAAAAATACAAATTGATTAAAGCACATTTAAGCAAAAAAAAACAGAATTAATAGAGATATATCACGTTCAATTAGACACAATTAGTTTTCAAAACAAGTAGACTTAACTCTCGGCCATACACGACATGCACCATAAGCCGTTACAAAAACAACCGAAAGAGACAAAAAAAATACGAATGACATGAAAGAATTTGAAAAATATTCTACTTTTCTAATTGAACGGTAAGTACCTCTGCAATAGATTTCCTTATCGGGACCATCACAATGCATTGTAGAATCCAAAGTGCGATTGCAGAGCAAACATTTGAAGCATCTTCTGTGATAACCCTTTTGTTTATTTTTGCAGCTTTAAATTTAGGCTTGTTTTTCCATTAAATTTGAAAATTCAGTACTTACTCTGCCTCTGGCCAACATTTGTTCGGCGGCGTAAACATAACCACCGCAACGGGGACATCCCTCTCCTTCTGGAGCTTTAGCTATCTTTTTCGGTTCAAGACGGGCACCATTGCGTACACCATCAATTTCTCTGAAATAAAATAAAAGTTATTTGTTATTTCACATATTCTTAATAACCTATTCTGAGGATGTTTGTTCAAAAGTGGTATATTCCGAATTTTATAGCTGTTCTTGTCTTCCACTCGATATACTCGAAGTATTTCTTCTATTTCAGTTAAAATCAAAAATTTTTGTGGAATGGAAAAGAATTAACCTTTTTCTTTTTTTAAACAAGTGCCGAATTACACTATGCAACTTTTGTCGCTGCAATCTTTTTTCTTTAAAATTGCATTTGTGTTTATATCGTGCAATTTTTATCGCTGGCATTTGTATGGATGTACACATTTGCTTACATTTCAAAATCAGAATTACGAATGAGAGGACAAAACTAATTTCAAGACTACATGCATATGTGTGCCCCTTTTAATTCCTCTCTACCCTCTCTCCTACTAAGGAAGAATTGCATGTAGGGTGATTGTGTTTTAAGTTTCTTAATTTTGCGATAAGGGAACACTACCGATTACGTCTGTTCTCAAAATAAAATGAAGAACAAACAAACAATTTCAGAGTTTAATCCGATTTTGATAAGATTTGAAACATAAATAGAGCCTTATCTAGAAGAAGAGGTAGCGAGAAGAAAAGAGGGAAAACGGTCAAGGTACAATGGGCTATATCTGCTTTTAAACTTTTCTCTTAAACTTTTATCAGGTGGGTGATAAGTAGTATAACCTGGAATAATTATCATACGTTACGATTTTCGTTCATGTTCAATTCTGAAACGGCTTAACTGGCTTTAATGAGTTGTTTTTTCTTTTTTAATCCTTGGCGCAGACTTAGATTAAACCCGAATCTTAAAAGCGAACAAACGCTATACAGAGTTATTCATTTCATCAATGCTTAGAAAGGAAAAAAGATTCATGACTATGTTGCATTCATTTCGTTATCAACTTTTGCTGCATCTTCATGTTGTCATACTTTTCGGTGAAGACCATTGTCACTGGCTGTTGTTTTGGTACGTTTAGCGAGCGCTTTCGATATAAAGACATTTTCAAGCCGTGTTTAAAATAGTACTCTAATATTCGCCAAACTTACCAGTGACAACGGTCTTCACCGAAAGGTGTGACAACAGTATTTTATTTACCGGCAGAACAAATTGAATCAATATAATACCTGCGTCTTCATTTTCGGATTCACTAAAAACAGAATCGGCCATAATATCATAAAAACTATGGTTGATTTAACAAACGGTTATTTCGATACAAAATTTCCTTAATGAACCTCTTTTAATCCAAACTTATTATTTATGAATATGGGCAGATACTAGGAAAGTTCCGTAGTTTTTTGTTTTTCTAGCGCAGCAATTTTTAATGCAACACTGTTCCCCTTAAAACCCGTTTTACACTATATATAATACTTGCATTATAGTGTGAAACGGTCGTACCTGTTATCTATTGCTGGACTAATGTCCAATTTAGAGCAAGCAGTGTAAATTAGTTTGTTTTTGAGAGCCATTGAAAGCAAATAATTCCGTCAATTTGAACGAAAAAGGAAAACAGTGAATCTCGTGTGCTGATTAAACATTAGATTTTACGTAGAGAAATCCACCACCCACCGAAACCAAATACTGGCTTCATAAATACTATGGGAATAATATGCCATAAATTTCAATGGTTAAGAAACCAACACAAATGATACCCTTTAGATCGATCAAAAGAGTGCGTTGTACTCATGCAATGTTTTTGGGCGATCAGAAAAAGAAAGCGCGTGAGGTGATTAAGGCTATAGGCATCTCAACCGCGCGCATGCATCACTTTTTGCTTGAATATTTGGTTATAAAAATCTCAAACACGCGAAGACTGACGCTATAACTCACACTGAACCAGACTTTTTGGTAATCGAACACAACTAGCTCATGGCCACAGTGTCATTCAAATTGATTACATTGAAAAGGGTTTAGCGATTACCGGCGAATATTACTCAAAGCTGCTGCACAGATTCAATATTTAAAGCAAAAACGATTCACATCTAGCGAAGAAAAAAGTGCTGTTCAATCAGGGCACGCATTGAGTGTGCCTCAATAGACTGATTGGTAGTGCGCTAGTCTATCAGTCTGTGGGTTGTGGGTTCGATTCCCACCAAAGACTCTGGTTGTTTTCTCCAGACAAGCAAGAAGCTTCGAAGGTAGTGTTGTCTTTAAAAATAGGTGCTTTTTCCTTTTTCCAAATTTGGAAAAATGGCTGTGTTTTAAGAGATTTTGGTTAAACGAAGAGAAATCTTATTATTTGGAGGGAGTAAAAAACCAGAAAGACACTTTACTCAATACTAAATGTATTGAGCTTTAAGGAGACTACGTTGAGAGATAAACGTTTTTTTGCCAACAAATAATATCTTTTTTCTCAAATTTCTCTCCAAATACAAATATCAAGTTTTTTTACAATCCTGGATTTATTATTTATTTATTACAGTCAGTCAGAAAGCCGAACCAAAAAGCTTTTTATTTGAAAATCAAATATTTTCATTAAACAATTTTCTACCATCGTCAGCCATTGTTCTCCGTTCCAAGTGGAATAAGATTACTTTCACAAGCAAAATATATGAAAATTTGGTATCTGCATTTCTGTACTGAGTTTAATTCTTCGTAATTAAATTTTTTAAAAACAGATTCTTTTCTCTAAATAAAATTTAATAAAATATTCGTAACAGCTTAAAAATTCGAAATACTTTTGAAAAAAATATTGCGGATGGGTTAAAATAAAAAGTGTCATCTACTCCTAAATATTATAAAAGCGTGTAAGTTAAATATATGTATATTACTTATTTGTTAATGCCTTTATCAAAAAAAAAAAAAAATAAATAAATAAATAAATAAAGTCTACTTTATTTCAAACTAGCTGTGCATACTGACAATATTTTATTCGATTTGACATTCAAAGTAATCCACACCAAATTTTAAAATTCTTACTTTTATGCTGCTTCAGTTGTGGTTTATGTATTTTCTTTATATAGAGGTTCTCATCCTTGGATACATAAAATTTTATTAAAATGCATCCAGTAGTTTTTTACATGATGCAAAAACAGCCAGACAAAAATTCAAAAATTGCTGTTTGTTATTCTATTTCGATTACTAACTGCACCAGCAACAAAATTTTCAAAAAAAATATTTCATGTACAGAAATGGTCCTGTTACAGTTTTATTATATCGTACCCTAAATACAAAAGGGTCACAACTCAAAATTTTCCAAAACTGACTTTTTTCCATAAATTAATTCAGAGTACATATCTCTAACTACTGCAAAAATTTCTTTCACATCACTATCTTCTTTAACTGGAAAAATACAGTTATGTCTATTTTTATGTTAAATGTGTTGCTTCTGCACATAAACTGTTTTTTGTCTCTCCTGAAAATTTTAGTAATTTGAGTTGTGACCCTTTTGTATTTAGGGTGCGATATGTATAGATTTTATATGAAAATTTTGTCTTAAAGTACACTTCAAGTAGACTTAATTTTTTTGCATAAAGCCAGGTACTCAGTTTTCATGCGGAAAGCTGTCAAACAACAGACATAACAAAATTTGTATGAAAAAGTTATGAAAAAATGTTGCAGAAGTTGTACACTGTTTTACTGTGGAAAAACATTGAAATGTTTCTGGCAACATTTTATCAAAGCTGTGAAATAAAGCGAATGTGCATTATTTCATGTGGGATTTTTTATAAATTTTTTTGTGGAAAATTTTGTAAAACAATGTGGTATATTTAAAAGCAATAAAATCGTGAAATTCTACCAAATCGCGAAATAGACATCACATTTATAATGTCAAATTTTCCTTTCACAAATTCGAATAGAGTACTAGGCTTAATAAGGCTTAATTTTTAAATTAATATATATATATTTTGTTGTTTGTTTTGTTAACATTTCCAAGTAAAACAATAAAAAGGATAAATGCTATTGAAACAAATATTAGTTACATTTAATTATGAGACCAAAAATGTATGTATGTATTCATGTATATACATGCAAGTATATACATATGGATGTATGCATGTATATATGTATGTGTGTAAGTAATTGTGTACGTATGTTTGTATATATGTATGAGTATATGTATATATGTACCTATGTATGTATGTGTGTATGCATGGATGATACATGTATGGAATGTATGTTTGTTTGAAAATCGTGTTATGTCTGTAATTAGGAAATATTTATGTTAATATATATTTTTTTTTAATAAATAGTAAAGTTATTGTTGTTCAAGCCATGCGATACGTTTTAAAGTTTAGGTTTTTGTTTTTCTCACCGTTTATCTTTGGTTTTACATTTAAACAAATAAATTAATTACAATTCCATTTTTTTTTGTTTTGTGTGTGTGAGTTTCTTTTTTTTCATACAAGTCTATTTTATTTGACAAATTCATTTTATAACAAAAATATGTATATGTATATATTTATATGTATGTATAGCTTTTATTATTTATAAAAAAAGACGCAAACTAATTAAATTTTTAAAAAATAATTATTAATATAAGTTGTAACAAAAATACATAATTTTTACTTTGTTTCTTTTTTTGTTTTGTTTTTGTTTTTTTAATGAACATCATCACATTTAATGCAAAAATTATTTTACCAAAAAAAAAACAAGGAACAATAGATAATAAATTAACAACATAAACAAAAAAAAAATTACAGAAAAAAGAAAATAACAAACATACTTGTTGATTGATGTAAATGAAAACAAAACAAAATAGTTTAAATAGAATAGAATATATAAATAAATATTTAAATGTATAAAAAGAATATAAAGAATACCACTTCGTATGTTTTGTTCTGTTTAGGTATTTTATGTTTATAGTACATAGCATAGGGAACAACGGTGGTAGAAGGAAGTAGAAGTAGAAGTAGTAGTAGTAGTAGTAGTAGTGGAGTAGTAGTAGTAGTAAACAACAAATGGACTAACTGAAACATAACATTGAAACTGAAACAGATCAAATCCTGAATTCCATCGTTGTTGCGTCTAGAATTCGCCAGTAAGTAATTTAGTTGCTGTGATAATACGAAAAATTAACTTAGTATGTGTTTGTGATATTTGTAATAATACTAATACTAATACTAACTGTTATACTACATTTACATACGTATGTGTACATACATATGTGTGTACATACAATCATACATACATACTTATCAAAAGTAACAAATAAAAAATAAAAAATATTTAAAAAAACAACAGAACAGAAAAGTAAAAGTTCATAAAACTAAAAGTAAATTAACCGCTTCGTATAAAAATAAAAGCAATATACATATAGAAATAAACATCGTATACATATATATTTTTGTTTTTGTTTATTTTTTATTAGTTTATTTTTATTTTTTTTTTTTTTTTTTGTTGCACAAAATGAAAAGTGTGTTTGTGTGTATGTTTTATAGGTATGCGTGTACTTTTCTATTTTATTTATTTTTTGTTTTTACTTTACGAAAAGAAAATGCAACAAATTTTGAAACAAGAAAAAAGGAAAAATGTAATTAAAAATAAACGGTGACACAGTTACGTACATATACAAATACATACATATGGATGCATAACAACTTGCAGCTGGGATAGTAGTGGTGAGTGTAGAAATTAATTATAAAAGAGTGGGTGGGTGTAGATAGTGTTTCAGTATATCATATGCATATATCTATCTATGTATTTTTTTATAAATGCATACATACATATATACACTAATACATATATATATGTATATGTATATGTACATATACACTATACAAAGTATGGAATTTAAAAATTGTATGTTTTTATTCAGACACATACAATAGATTCCATGTGCTTTTGAAACGAATCAATTGCATCCTAAAAGTGCAATTCCATAAAATTATAAATATGTATGTATAAAGTTAGGTAAATATTTACATATTAATTATTATATACATACATACATACATATATACATTCGTATACGTATGCTTTGACAAAGGTAATAATTTCTGTTATTTTTTATTTTTTTAATTTTGAGGATAGAAGGCTGACCAACTGACCAAACAACAACCTATCAACTCCTTTCTACTTTTAAAATTAATATGTATGCAAAATTGTTTTGTAACTTACTCTCTGTTCAAATGAGCACCAGAGTCCATGGATAGGCAACCAGCACCGCCACCGAAACCATAGCCCTTAGGTCCATATTTGCGGGCGTGGCAATTTTTGCAGAACAATTCCTTTTCATGTTCTGTGCAGTTTGTGGAGTCGAGAGCTTTGTTGCACATTCCTATTGAATTGAATACCAAACATTTTTAGGTTAGTTTTCACTTTTATCGCATTATTTCTTTATTGGATTTCAGTTTTATAGAAATTCCATGAATAAATTAAAGAAGAGGAAGAAAAAAAATTAATCATAAATCACATACCACATTTGAAGCAGGTCTTGTGGAATTTGTATCCTCCGGCAACGCGTTCTTCGGCAGCGTATACAGATTTACCGCACTTTGGGCACTTTGGAGTTTCGACGGGAGTGAAAGGCATTTTGTTTGTTTAAATCTATGTATGAAGTGAGAATTGACAACAATTAATTATTTTTAAATATTTTATTTTATTTTATTTTTTATGATTGCGTAAAGGGATTTTATTCAAAATTTAATTAAAACTTTCTCTATACATATGTATATATCTTTTTTTTTGTTTTTTATTCTTTGAACTCTATCTAATTTTAATAATAATTGAAACAAAAATTTCACTTTACCGCACTGAGATACCACTACGTGAAAAATACCGATTTAAAATGAACTTCACTGATGCTCAGCGCAGGTAGTCTTTATTTCATACTGCACACGGCACAACACATAAAAGATACAAAATAGAAAAAGATGTATAGAAAGAGAAAAAGAACACGAATTTTTAAATTCCCTTCATTATTTGGTCTCTCGATATCTTCACCATTGCTGCCACGCCACGTTATAGTACATACAGTTGAGTAATGCACACGGAGCATTTAATGAGCTCCATGCAAATTATTCTCAGGAGAATAAATTTGCTTCATCTTTACATACATATGTTCGATTAAAAATTTTTGAGAATCTATTCATCGTTCCCTGACCCTTCTTATCATGCCCCTTGATTCATTTCCATAAGCAACCAAATGAAAATTTTCCTACAGCATTCAGAGTCGGCAACTTCAATCTTCGCACTTCATTTAATCATTTTTATTTTGGTGTAAAGAGATGTGAGATATTTTTTTTATTTTTTTTTATATTAAACACAAACGTACGTACACAGATTTGATGCGGAAGAATTATTTGTTTTCTTCTTCTTTTTCTTCTTGTAATTGCTTAGTTTTTATTATTATTTATTTTTTTTTGGTTTTTATTAATAACAAATCTATTTTTAATAATAAACACTCATTTTTTGTATTAAATAATAATTTTGTATCTGCTCATTTGTATACGCATAGTCATACATATATACACATGTATTTATATATACATATGTACATAAATGTATAAATTTAGAATGCATACGCGATGCTCATTTGGACTCAATGCAAAACATACTTTGAATTTTATATGAACGTAAGCTAAACTAAGAAAACAAATTTAAAACGTTTTATTAATTAAAATTTATTAAAATGAAAAATAATTATTAATCTTAAAATGATGCGTTTAAGTATTTTCAATTTAATCCATTGAATGTTCTTATTTTATTTTATTTTGTTGTCGTTGGTATTATGATCACTGCAATCAGCATGAGAGCGTATGAGTTATATTAATCATAATTAATATAACTCATACGTTCACGTGTTAGACCCGTTTGCAACAAGGACCTTTAAAGTTTAAAGTTTTTTTTTAAGACAACTGCCCGCGAAAACACCCACATACTTTGGTGGGAATTGAACCCGCAACTCCCAGACTGCTATAAAGTGCGCTATCAATCATAAAATGGATTGGAATCAAAAATTATAAAACTATAAAATTAAAAATCAACTGAAAAAAATTTATTCTTGATGTGAACTCTCATAAATAGTTGTGATCACTGTTTTCTTTAAGTAATAGAAGTAATATAAAAATATAAATTATTTTTTAAAAATTATATAAATAAGGTAAACAGTATTTTTTTATAGAGAAGAAACACTCGGCAATTAATGCCTATATTAACCGTGTTACTTCTTTGGGAAAGCGATAGGAGTAGATAAGATATAGTGTATGTAAACTTCACTAATGGGAAAAATGCAATTGGACGTTGTGATTATTTGTAGAAAAGTGTTGCAGCGCCTCTGGTGTTATGTAGGCGCTTTAGTTTTGGAGCTAGCAGAGCCGGCGATTTATTTCTATGTGGTAATGACGGTGAAGGGGGGCGCTGTGATATGAAATATATATATTTTTTTAAGAGAATTTATACGGCTGAGTATTGAACTCGTGACCATGCTTTTAGTAGTTCAACGTGCTAACCACTTGAGCTACACTACCCTCAAACAGCCATTCCAAGTTCCTTACGGGACACTTTAACCATATTTTCAGGTAAAGTAAAGCCTTAAAAATCATCTTATTTTTCCTTAAGCACTGTGTCAGTGTTCAAATTGTTATAATGGAATCTGGACAAGATTTCCCATGTTACAGAACATTTTCTTAGTTCCGTTCGCGACATACAAAAGTTGCGTATAAAAAATATCTAAAAAATACTGAGGTTAACAGAGTGATACTAACCTCACTTTTGCAAAATTTCAGGCAAACTGTCAAAAATTAACTTTTGTTAGTATTTCTAGTTCCGTATGCGACACAAGGTAAGCTTTTCTTTACAATTTTATAGAAACCCACTAAAAGTCGAGAATAATAAACTATATGGCGTAGCAAGTACTTTGTAGGTTATGTTTGAATAGGAGAGCAGCAAGTTAGCTGATAGATCATTGAATATGATTTAAGGTATGGCAACTTTAGGTGAACAATTTACCTCCATGTGCTCTTTTAAAAGGCTTGAAAATCACTCAAATAAAACAAATTAATAACAATCTTATTTTAAACCTTAAATCGAATGTCTTTAACAACATGGATAATAGCACATAGTTTTCTTAGAATGTCCTGAAAACATTTATTTCAATTATAAATTATTGCCAGGTTTTTTTCCAGAAAAAAATTTCAATTGATTTCCCAACTATATTTAATTTAATTGAATACTATATGCTGAAATACTAATAAAGGGTATCCCCAAAGTGACAGATGTGATAGAGATTGACGTGAGTGCCTAGCTTTTCGCATTAATCTGAGGGTTCTCTTAGCAATGAGTGAATATAATGTATCTACCAACGCCCTTGTCGCCCATAGCATCATGTTTCGTTTAGGAGTTGGAAACCGTATTATGGTAATATCTTTTATCGCCAAGAGCGTTATAAAACATTTATTTTTCTTTATGATCATTTTATGTACAAATGGAAAATGTCTTTTATTGTATTTAATTTAATGTTTCCAGGATATTTTTATATGCTCGTATATGTAAAGATATATGCCTTATTTTATTGCAGAGAAAAAATAATAGTTTTTCATCTGTTAAATTAATCTGTTAAATTAATTGGCTTAAGTCTAGTTCAGTGAACCTTAAACAATCAAAAAACAATCAAAAATTATAGTGTGATAGAGAAATAAAAAATAACAAGAAAATATAAAAGAAATAAAAAAGGGCGGTCGCCCTTATTTTCCGAGTTATGGGCCTCTGAACATTTCATATAAATATGTGATTGTACACTACATTTTTCAACAAATTCGATGGATATTTCCAAAAGCTTTAAAATGATACCCACATTGACCTAATATTTTTTTCTTACATTTTTATTTTCTTGTTTTACACTCTCTTTGCTGGTTTTTCGAGTTAATGAACACTTTTTCGTAGCCATTAGTACTAACTTTTAGTTACTGAACAAGGCTATTAAAACAGATATAACGGTATTTTAACAGTAAAAGAAGACAGTTATGAAAGAAACAAAATTTTCGTGGTCGTTAAAGAGTTGATCTATGAACTGGTTTATGAGTTGTGATAGTTTATGGTTTAGTGTGCGATATGTTTGGTAAAAAAAAGAACGATTTTCACTTTTTGATAATTCAAGAAAGTTATGTACAATTTTTAGTAAAAAATTTATTTAGTTTGTTTCTTTTGTTATGTCAAATTTAGTTAAAATATATTTATAATAATACACATTTTTATAATAATTTAAAATTATAATAATAATAATAATAATAATAATAATAATAATAATAATAATAATGTATTATTAATTATAATAAAATGAAATATATCTTACGAGAACAACTAAAATACAAAAAGGAATACAGAGAGTATCTGAACATTTACATACATATTGAAATACATACAACTTACAACAGTTGTGGAACATTTTATAAAAATCATATTTAACGAAAATAGAACTTTGATATAAAAAATGTTAAAATGTTTCCTGTAAAATTCTGACATGACATGAATATGATTTAGTTACATATTAAAATACATTTATACGTGTATATGTTTGTTGCCTATAGTATGTATAGTAGCTATGTATGTATTAGTATATACAAATAATGTATGTACATATTTGTGTGCAATATTTGCATTAATGAATTCTTATGACTACAACACTTGATACATTAGACATGATACTTATTTTATTTTATTTCAGTTACAGACACAGATATTTAATCAATATCATCCATGTTTCTTTTGATCGAACGAATGTAAAGGTTTTTTGTATCGTGCAAATATCTCTTTTTTGAATATTTCGAAGCGTTTGCTGTTGAGAGTATTCTGCTGTTCACGCCACGACGGACGCGCATTCTTCTTTTGTAACCCCCAGTGGCAGGTGAATACAGGAGTCAAGACATAAAATGAATAACCAGCAACATACATCTCGTAGACCTTCAAAGAAATATATAAATCTAAATGTATAAAATTCAATTTTTGATCATTAGTTCGATACAAACATACATATGTAGATATGTCTGTAGCTACATTAATATGTGTGAAGGAGTGGGGTTTGATTATTAAATATGTATGTACATATAAACATGTGTATGTGTGTACATAAATAGCAAATAAAGCAAAAAATTATTTAATATGCAACTATGCACATATGAAAAATCATACACAGATCCATACATAAGTAGATATGCATGTGTCATATCCCAGTTGGCCATGTCTTTTAAGACATCTTTAACGACACATACAAATCAATAGTTAACCGTGGAAGTCACCAAATTTAAGAGCCTTTTATAGAGCTGCCGATATGATTTATATATTTATTTTATAAAAAGGTATCCATTTCTTGGTAATTACTCAGCATATTGCAACATATGTAGGTTTTATATAAAATTCTGTTATTGTAGCCTTCTGTATATATGTAGTGTCTGAAATTTCCAGTTTACAAAAATAAATGGTTCTGCCAAGTCTTCAGTATTATTAAATGTATATCCTTCACCACAGGTGGAAAGGGTATATATAAGTTTGTCATACCGTGTGTTATTTCTGCAATATTAATTTCCGGCTCCATAAAGTATACATATATATTCTTTATCCTTATACATACAGAAAATTTAAGCCCACCAATTAGCCAGGCAAAGTTTCGAAAATTTTGCTATTATAATTCATCAACTCCAGATCATTCCAGACTGTGGGCAAAAAACCACGCTCACCTATATTTTTCACATTGTTTTTATTTATTTTCGGTTGTAATGAGACGACTAGTAGATCGCATGGAGTGCATATAGATCTCGGAGGAACAATAATCCCCTGCGAGGGGCTATTTTTGTTGGTTTTTAGTCTAACACAATATAGATTGCAGAAAGGTCTTAATAATAAAAAAAAATTTCTTTAAAATTTTTAAATTTCTACAAAAAATTTTCGATAAAATTTTTACAAAAAAATTTCGATAAATTTTTTATAAAAAATTTTCAATAAATTTTATACAAATAAATTTCGATAAAATTTTTACAAAAATTTTATCCCAAAAAAATTTTTACAAAAAATATTTTCGATAAAATTTTTACACAAAATTTTCGATAAATTTTCAAAAAAAATTTTAGATATAATTTTTACAAAAATATTTCGATAAATTTTTACAAAAAATATTTTCCATGCAATTTCTACAAAAATATGTCGATAAAATTTTTGCCAAAAATTTTTCATAAAATTTTTACAAAAAAATGTCGATAACATTTTTACAAAAAAATTACTATAAAATTTTTATATCTTTATATTATATTTGTATTTGAAATTAAAAATCATAAAAGTAAAAACCGAATGTATATTATTGTGAAATTTGGAAACAGAACAGAATAAGTCTGAGTTTAGACACGGCACTGTTTGAAACGCAATAAGTTGCAATAAATGTTCTCTCTAGTTGTAGACACTATGAAAATAACGGCACAACTCGAGCATATATTGTCGAAACCATGTCGTCTATGACAGTTTGGTTAGCTGGGATATGTATGGCATTATGCATTATGGTTCATATATGGTTCGTTTTTATGCTTATTTTCATTCTCATTTTACCTGTGAATTTCTCGTAAAACCATAGCCAACAAAACGCTCATCGTGCGGGGGTACATTGTCCAAAGCCACATAGAAAGGTTCATAAAAAAACTCATAATTTGTCACTTGGTGACTAATGGCGATCTGTTGGTCGTCTGTGGGACTGCTGTTGGCAAGCCAGCTGTAAAGGAAAGAAAAACCCAATCAAAAAAATAAGAAAATAAATGTAATCACAAAAGAAAACAAAAAGACGGACAAACAAAAAGAGCAGACAGACAATTACACAAATACAAATTACATGATTCATAATGAATAAATATAAAAATGATGTATGTATGTACATACATACAAACACAAGTGTGTGTGTAATGAATGGCACAAATGTTCGCACCTTGAAAAATTGGTAGCATATTGATTGTATATGAAGACTTTCTCATGAAAAGGCCTTGCCAAACCTCTTTTCACCAGCCGCAACAGTTCGCTTTTGCTGGATGGAAATCGCACACGATCATCAATTTCTAATGTGGGTATGACGTAAGCACACATGCCTGTCGAACACCTGGCCGTAGCAAGAAAATCATTAAGCAACGGCACTATATTATTGCTTGGTATTATGTCGACATCAGTGAGAAACACATATTTCGTTTGACAGCCTTTACGTGCAAAATTGCGCAAATGATTTTGTGGATACAGATTTCGTGATCGCCATCTTATTGTTTCTGCTGTTCTCATTTGCAACATACTACGCAGTGTCTTTTGGGGATTGCGGCAATCAAACATTTGCAATAGCTTATGTGAGTCGGCCGTTTGATGCTGGGGTTTTCGGTCATTAGGAAACGCCAAATGAAATGTCACATTTGTGCGCACAAAGTCAAAACACAGCCTCAAATAGGTAACATAATGCTTTAATACTGTGAATTCATCGCTGCCCGATACAAAGACAGCTACTGATATTGGCCCCAACCATTTTTTGGCTACCTCTGCAACAGAAAGTAAACGCTCGACAGAAGTCTGTGTGGCCAAGCATACTAGTCCGCCGAGCGATGATGCTTCATAGGTGTCTCCGATCAAGGCAAAATCAAATAATTTATATACACGCTGACTGTCCCATCGTCCTAAATTAAGAGCTACATTTTGAAAAGCTAAACCCGATGAGTCAAGCTCCTTTAAATCATTCCAATGCTTTTCGCTTGTAAATTGGTCTTTATTTATGTTAAAACCATTTAATTTGGCCGATAGTCGATTTTCTCCCAAAGTCACCACTTGCACTGTACTAAAGTTTTTAACAAAATTGTGCGATCCGCTTGATAAGGTGTTGCTGGTTATGCCATGGCTCAAAAAGTACAGATGCAATGACCATATTATATTACATGTTAGCAAAATAATGGATGAAGTCCTGATTGATGAAATTTTTTTTAAAATCTGTAAATAAAAGTAGAATAATAATTAAGTATGGCCAGGATTCACTATCCTACACAATCGTACGAAGCAATCACAAAAACATCTAACAGAATTCTGTCCTACTAAAAAATTGTTTCAAAATGGCGTTGTAGATGCCACACTATCATACAAAAAAGGATTTTGCAACTATGATCGCATGGAAAAATACTATTTTTTGAATTTTATCAAAAGATTATCAAATTGTACAGACCTGTCAAAAAGTCTCACACACACACACACACTATCATACTTTTCTAACACACCTGCTCTTTTTGACAGATCGTACGAATATACAATTTTATAATAAAAATGCAATTTATTCGTTGGGGGAAAAGCTAGTTCTTATGCGCGTTTCACTGATTGCTTAGGCCAGATCCCCAGGAAACCTTGAATGTAAAATAAATTTACATTCAAGTGTCTTAAACAATAAAAATTCAATTAATTTGTTTTTGTGGCGGTCTTTGAAGACAGACCATTATAGAAGTGAACTTCGTGTGCTGAAAAAACATTATTCTTTACGTAAAAGAACCATCCAAAGAATGCAATGCGGACATTCAATCTCTACTAGCTGTGCCTACACACGACACGTTGTGTGCGTCCGGACAATATGTTGTTCGATTTTGATTTGAAAGTAATCTACACCAAATTTTAAGACTGTTACTTCCATAGTGCTTCAAATATATGTATTTACTTTATATAAATATACCCGTCCCTTGATAAAGTTTTGAAATTTATATAAAATTCTAAAAATTATTGTAAAGCTCTATAAAATATGTTTAAAATATCTCGTCTTCTTTCTCTTGGAAATAAGATACTTTTGAGGAAAAAGAGTGTCCTACATTTGAATCAGGATAATAAGGTACCTTCTTACAAAATTTTATTAAAATCCATCCAGTAGTTTTTACGTGATGCGAACACAGACAGACAGGAAAAAAGTTACTGTTTTATTATATGTATAGTATGTATAGGATAAATAAAATCAAATGACGTTCGTTGCTAATCGCATCACTTAGGAACGGCTGCACCTATTTGGCTAATTTCTTTTCTAAATCTTCATCATAAGCCAACTTAGGTTTTTACGGAAAGAAAATTTGACTACGCCCACCTTAACGCCCACATTTTAAAATTTATCTAAAATCAAAAAACGGATTGGCCGATTTGTCTTTTGATATTCGTAGTGATCCAATTTAAGCTTTTACGTAAAGAAAAATTTACCGCGACCATTTTACGCCCACGTGATTGCATGAACAAGTAACCCCGTTATTATCTAGAAAAAATAATGTATTTATTGGAACACTGGGGCATAGCACCTGGCATACAAAGTGAAAAATAATTTTCGTGTACCTAGGAAACAACAAAAAGTAGAGTCTAAAAATTATGCACAAATTACCCTTATATTGGAAAAATGGGCGTGGTAATTTCCAAGCAAATAAAAAATTATTATAATGTTATTAGAGAACTACAAGAGGTAGAGTCTTGAAATTTTGTACGAGAAACTCCCCGATTAATGTGCATTGCCGCACAAACAATCTACTGGATTGGAAGTCTATATGTTGTAACTTCCATGCCATAATAGGTAAGATTTTGAAATTATATATGTATGTACGTCTAACCTCCGAGGAGCGAAAAACTATCTGGGTTTGAAGAGTGCACATGAAAAGTCAAAAATTATTGTAGTGAACCTCTCGAACTATGTATAATAGATAGTGTTGAAATTTTGTACTCTAAAAATAATGTTAAATTTTAAGAAAAATTTGGCTATTGAGACGGAAGGAGCGAGTATCCCCCATACAAAATAATTATCCTATAACTAGATAGATAACTGCAATAGAAAAATGAGAAAAACTTGCGTTTTCGAGTTTAAACTTGGCCATCAATACCATTACTTGAAAGTGTTCATTTTATATTTGAGGAACTGAATTTTTCCAGTTTTATTTGGATGTGAAATTATTTCAGTTTCAAACAACATTTTTCGGATTCGTATAATAGAATAGAGGCATCTGATTTTAAATATGAAATGTTTTCTTTCAAGTTTCATACTAACTCTGTTAAAATAAAACTGGATTGTCCTACACTCAACTTTACCATACCCAATGGAAACAGATATTTGTATGGATATATTACATAAAGAATAAAAGTTCAAAGTACATATATTCGAATCGAAAAAAAAAAATTATTTTCGATTTGGCCCAAAAACTATACAGCTCTTCATCTCCACATACCAAAGGCACATACTAAATTTCATTTTGATATGTCAAACGGTATAACCTGTACAAAGTCCACAAAAATAGTGGCATACACAGGAGACCTCTAAACTTATAAAGCCGTCAAAATCCCGACCTCGATTTTGTTCATGATTACTATACTTTACCTTATACTACGTATGGTAAAGTAAAAATAACAAAATAACAAAATAACAAAATAAAATATTATTGAGAATGCAGGACACCAAAGTTTTAAATTTCGTTCGGAATACAGAACTGGGACGTATAATTCATTATTGTTAAGAAAAATGCAATCATGACATACCTATTTATAAATAATTGGCTGTTTTAAAAATATATGTTTATACATATATATTGTATATGTATATTTATTATTCTCATTTTAGCTAATTAAAAAAGAAATAAAAAACTTGAATTTCTTACCATTTTTAATTCTCCTTTTCTTTTTAAAGTTGAATAAATTATATTTCGCTGACTAATTTAAAAAAACTTATAAACAAATTTTGTACCAAATAGGAACATCAGCATAACTTTCTTCAAACCTCTTGTTAAATTATATTTTGTTATAATTTTTATATCGTTAGCAAAAGTTTTGATTTAGGAAAGGCTTTATTATACGAATTTAAACTATTTATCATTTTAAACTGCAATTTAACAGAAGAAAACATCTAAATGTATTAATATGCAAGTTTTTTATTTTGATAAAGTCAATATACATATGTACATATGTATGTATGTATGATGAATTTTCTTGTATCACAGTTTAAGGAATTGTGTTTTCATCTACAAAATAATATTAACAAAGACCGTGTTTATTTTTGCTTTTTCGATAGGGGTTGGAAAAATCCTTTAGTGGTTATTTCTATCTTGAAGAATATAGTATAAGTATTTTTGCAATACTAAATTGTAATTATAACAATATTTAAAGACAATAAAAGACTTAATTTTAATGTAAATTAGCAAAACTGCAAAACTGTTTTGTTTTATTTTATTTTACTGACACTTGCTTTGACCTTTATTTCTTTATACACCAAGTGTCCTTTATAATCCTTTCTACACATGAAACAAATGAAATGGAACAATCCCAATACACAGATAGTTTTGAAATGTCCCAGCTGTGATAATAAAAAATATAATAATAATAATAAATGTAATGAACTAATTCGCTTTCAAATATAAGTATGTTCAGCAATAGTGTAATAACTCGCTTGAAATTTTCATTAGATATTTACCAAGGCATATTTTTAATTTTTTGTAAATTTTTTGTTTATTTCATATTTGTAAATTTGTTTTTGTAAAAATTAGCACCTTCCTGCGATCTAAATTGCGTTAGAATGTTCAGACAAAATTAAAAAATCCTTAAAAAATGTTATAACATTGACACTCCTCCCCTCCCAATGTGTCTTTTGACTGCTCTCCTGGTTACCAGTGCGCACCCTGTGGGTCTATTGGCTACTTTTATGTGTATTGCCTTCTATAAAGGCCTTTAAAACAAATTAAAGCAGAAAAACCCTACCAACCTAAAAAATAGCCCCTCGCAAGGGGTTTTGTGCCCCCCGACATCTATATGTACTCCATGCGATCTACTCGTCGTGGTCTAACATTTATTTAACAAAAAACAGCAAAAGAGAATCATTATAACCGAAAAAAAAATAAAAACAACGTGGAAAAATATAGGTAGGCGTGGTTTTTTGCCCACAGCCTCGAATGGAAAGGTCTGATGTTGCTGAACTCCATTAGTGAAATGTTCCAAACTATGCCTGGCGGATCGGTAGGCTTAAACTTTCTGTATGTGTGCCTTGGCAAAGTTCATTTCAAACCGAACACAGACGGACAGGCGGTCATCGCTTAATCAACTTCTTTATGTATAAGGATTCAATATATATATATATATATATATATATATATATATATACTTTATGGGGTCGGAAATGAATATTGCAGAAATTACACACGGAGTGAGAAACTTTTATACCCTTTTAATAATCGGTTGTTGCTTTGTTGCCACGTTGTAAAATTAGTATGACTTGTTTACTTATGTATTTCATATGGCAGCTTTCTTTGACAGAATGTGTGAATACAGCTTAGAGAAATAAATTGAACTAAGGATCTGACCTGAACTAAGGAGCTGATATGAGCTCAGTGTGGTGATCAGCTCACTTAGGTCAGTTGATTGTGTGGGAGCAGTACCAATAAGTTATTGTTTATAAGGAGAGTTTCTAAAAGGCGATGTAACATTCAAAACTTTTTTCTATAAAATATTTTTCACCTATAGTTCTATCATCGATAAATTTTCAGCAGAGCGATATCCCATACAACATAAAAATTTAGTTTTTCAAAGCTTAGCAGAGGTATAGCAGCTGTAATATAATTTCCGCCTACCCCTTAATTTTACAACCACTACAATTGTTGTTCGAAGGCAAATAAAATTTTGTGTGTTATTATCGAATATGAAGCGACCACGATATAGCCCCGATATTCTTCAATTAGTTTTGTTCTTTTAATCCATTTAAAAGAAGAACTAAGTACAACCATTGGGACTTTGGAATTAGATCGGTTCCAAAAAAATTCTTTATAACTGAGTTTTACTGTGCACATATATGTACATACATATCGCTTCTAAAATGAAAAATAGTCATATCTCAAAAAATTAAATTTGACAAAATATAAGTGGATATAAAAAAAAAATATTTAGGTATAACTTCTGTTTAGCTTCTGATGTGGTTCTGTAATTTTTTATAGATAAAGAACGCATAAAGTTAGTAACACTTTCTCTTTAGATTTTTTACAAATGACTATATTGCTTCAAAATAGCGATATGTACATATGTATGTAGAAGTATTATCAGCACTCAACAAAACTAAGTGAAATATCCTGACCTACTTTATTTAAAAATTGTTTAATATTCACGTGAGTATTATTGTTCAATTTGCATGTTTTTCAGTAATTCCTAATATTGGTTATGTTCAGTTTGATCAATATTTGCTTTAGTTCCTATGGTGACAATACTGCACATATCAGTCATTTTCCAGTAAGTACAGTGTTAAAAATTCCAAACTTTATAAATTAGTAATAAGTAGACTTTGGATAGACGTGCAAGCTCCGACCATAGTTTAAAGGAATAACAATTCTGATATTGTTTATCAATATGTAAGATTTTTTTTAAATAGAATTTGATTTTATTATGACCCTAAAAAACAAAACCGTTTCTTTAAAAAGGAATATTTTAAACTTAAAAGAGCTATAATTAAAAAATGGTTAAATCCATTTTTCACTGCTATAACCAATTCTCAAAAATAATCAACAATGGATTTATTATTATAATGGATATTTATAAAAAAATAATTATAATATTTTTATTGCAATTTCAGCAAAATGTGTGAGACATACATCTCTTGTTGTTTCCATGATTCCTGTCACTCTTTGTGTTCACCGTGTTACTGTTACTCTCATAGTCACGTAAAGCTGTATTGTCGTTGCAGTCGTCATCGTCATTGTTATTGCTATTGCTGGAGAAGAAAATGTTTATTGTAAGCATAAGGAGCCGGGAATAATATAAAAATGTCTTTGGAGATGCCTTCTTTTTAATTTTTTATAAACATTTAAACGCTCTGTAAAATTTGTATTATTAAGATAAATTTACTAAACGTTATATATACATACATAATTACTAATATAATTAGTTAAATCCTTAAATTATTATAAAAGTGTTTGAATTTCGATAATTATTAAATTATTTTTTTATATAAAATAACATAAATATCTCAGAACATTGAAAAGCCTAATAGACTTACTATACATATACATAATGTATATTTTCACAGTAAACGTCGCGTTAAAAGTCAAAAATTTTTGGAGAAAAGAGTTAATAATAACTAAATGTTGATATGATTGCTGAAAAATTTTGTTATTAAAAATTAATTAACAAAACCAATTATGGAATGCAACACAATTTATTCTTCCTGTGGTATATCCTTCCTCCTTTACAGTTTTCTGATTTAAAACACACAATTTATTTTCTATTTGAGTTACCCTGTGTTTTAAATACTTAACATAAAGGAACCGCACTGTGTTCGATTCATATTTAAATTATTTACACATAAAAATGATAAAAGCATTATAAGGCACATTTAACAAGGTAATTGCAAGACAACAAATAATTTTAATTTGTGTTATTTACAATTTTCAAACTAACAACAATAGTGTTTTATATATGTGAAGATGCGATTATCTTGTCAGGTGTGCCTTAAACTAGCACTTACGTACAGGTGAATTTATATAAAAGGCGATAATACCACACTTTAACTTCATAAACACCTTCACTATATATGTACATTAATAAAATCAAAAAATTCAAATTAATATCCCAGCACAACTTTAATTTTAAATTGATAAACCCATTTTTCGGCTCAGACAGGATAATCTTTCCGTAAATGGCTCAGCCAGAATCTTTCAATAAATGGCCTTTATGATTTAAATTCCAGATAATATAGTTAAAAGATAAGTACGATATATATCATGTTAATTTAAACCAATTGTAATGACTTTTAATATCAAAATTATATTTTATAACATACACCGACATATGAAATATGTATAGTCTACCGGAATATTGTAGAAAATACTAAAGAAACCATTTCACGTCGTTTTCTAATCCTAATTGTCTTTTTTATATAGAGACATACTTTCTAGCTACCTACCTAGCTATATTTTTGCAATATTTTATTTATCCTTTTTAAAACATTTGGACAAGACAATTTTATGAATAGGTCGTAAAAAGCAGTGAATTGTTTTGAATTTACACGCGATGCCAACCTTCGGCAAAAATCATTTGATTTGGAATTGCTAAACTGATGTGTTGACACTAACACTTGCCCATTTGATTGTATTAAAGTGTTGTTTGAATGTACGAAAGAATTGTAAATTACAGAAAATAAATAAAAAATGTCAAAATTAACTTTTGTTTTTATTAGTAAACTTAAACAATTGTAAAATACAATTTAGTATTTATTAAATTTAGTCGATTTTTAAGTGAAGCAGTATTTTTATCAAGAGGTGTGAATGATAAAATTGTGCAGAGAAAAAGTCTGTATCATAAAGTAGTCAATATGTATCTGTGAAAAATGTTGATGATTTTTCACTCAACTTTAAAAGATTGTTTCCTAAAAGTAAACTTGTTTATCTAAAGTAAAGGAACATTAAAATTCTTAATTATATTCTTCTGGTATTAATTAAAGAGGGGATGTAATGAAAATTTAATGAATCAAGTCGCCTCATCATCGTAAAGAATATGAGTATCTGTATCTCGTAGCTGCTTACACACAGTTTGTATGTATGTACAGATATAATTAAAACTAGGAGCAAAGAAAACTAGGTGAATCGCATTCATCCACTGAATAGGTTTGAAATAATTAAAGTTGTTAAGTAATACTTGCATATTTCAAAAGACCTCAATACATACATACTTATGTGCATAGAAACCTAACTCCTGAGGCATAAGACATGGATAATACAAATATAATTAATTACATGCCCAATAATTCTGTTGTTGCTCCAGAGGACGATGCTTTAAAACAGATGGATGAATTTATTCCACAAACAAGCAATATTCATCAATATCCTAGAAATATTCTTCAAAATGAGGATATAAATCAGGCACAGAAATTGCTAACCAATAACGAAAATATTTGTGGTAACAATGAAGTTACTGTTGGTTCACTGGAGGGTAGTGGAGAAACTCTACTATGTTCAAAAGCTTCCCTTAGTCCTGCTCCTCTTTTTAAATCTAAGATTTCTAGTGATTTCGAAATGTCTGCTTTGTATTCACCGGACACTGCCGAAAGCCAGAAACGTAAATCACCTACTGAACCAAATGTCGACAATAGCCATTTGGCGAAAAAACAACAAATTTGTCAGTTGACAGAGGAAAAGAAAAAGTCGAATTTGAGAAAGAATATTCGAGAGGTAATGGATAGCAATCAACTAGATACAAATACGTTAAGAGCTCAGCATGAAGAATCTGAACGTTTAGCCCGTGTAGCTGAACAGCAGAAACTTTTAAGAGAATATCAGCAAAGGGAAGCAGTTTTAACCCACTTTGATAGATTTGTTAATGAGCACAGGGTGCGCGATCCGGCTGATCTCATACCCGATCAGAAAAAAACTAATTTTCAAAAAATTTCTGAGCAAAATGATTTCAAGTTAGAGAAAAAATATACCAGTCAGTCCACAGAGAGTGCAGAAACAGATCTAGATGTGATTAAAAGTCCGGATGAAAAAGACGATGCAGTGCCGGCTGAAGTTGTTACTATTGAAGACAGCTCGGATGACGATGATTGTATTGTGTTGTCAGATGATGAAGCAGATCTCGAAGAAGACAACGAAAATGATGATCCGAACAACAGTGGTATGCATGTCAAGGATGAATTTAATGTACCGGATCATTTGGGGAGAGTTGTTATCAACGTAGGCCACCCGGAGGACGAAGAAGATATATTTATTGCACCACAAATAGCGCGTACTATAAAACCCCACCAAATCGGAGGAGTGCGATTTCTTTTTGACAATATAATTGAATCGATAAAGCGCTTTAAAAGTTCGGGTGGCTTTGGTTGCATATTGGCTCATTCAATGGGTTTGGGCAAGACTCTACAAGTGGTTTGTTTCTGTGATATATTCCTAAGATATACTTCTTCCAAGTACGTGGTCTGCGTTATGCCCATTAACACTTTACAAAACTGGCTCGCTGAATTTGACATGTGGATACCAAAACATTCAGACAATACTGAATACATTAGGCCTCGTCATTTCGACGTTTTTGTACTTAATGATCAACAAAAGACTTTAACTGCCAGAGCCAAAGTAATTTTGCAATGGAAAGAAAGGGGCGGTGTATTACTAATTGGCTACGAGCTATATCGTCTGTTAGCGCTTAAACTAAACACGACAGGAAAACGTCGCAGTAAAAAATTTCAAACAACAAATGAAAATGTTACTGAATCTCGCAGCCGTATTATGGATGAAGTGTACGAGGCTCTAGTAAAGCCAGGGCCAGATTTAGTAATATGTGATGAGGGTCACAGAATTAAAAATGCTCAAGCCGGTATTTCACAGGCTCTTAAACAAATTCGAACTAGGAGAAGAATTGTTTTAACCGGATATCCTTTGCAGAACAACTTGCTTGAGTATTGGTGTATGGTTGATTTTGTACGGCCAAACTATCTGGGTACAAGAACTGAATTTTGCAATATGTTTGAAAGACCGATTCAAAATGGACTCTGTATAGATTCTACACCGGACGACATAAAACTAATGCGCTATAGGGCTCATGTGTTGCACTCGTTACTGGTTGGATTTGTCCAGAGAAGATCGCATACTGTACTGCAACAATCATTGCCTGAGAAGCAAGAATTTGTCATTTTAACACGCATGAACGAATTGCAGAAACAACTGTACGACACATTTATGAATGACATTGTGCGAACAAAAAATGTCCCTAATCCACTTAAAGCATTCGCCGTGTGTTGCAAAATCTGGAACCATCCTGATGTTTTGTATGATGCTATGAAGATGGCTGACTCGGGCTTAGATTGGGACATTGAGGAAGTGGATGATATTCCCATAACATCAAGTGTAAACAAAAATGGATTCCCATCGCCGGTAACAGCTCCTGCCACTTCTACTCTTCCTATTGTCTCTGAGAAAAATTTAACTCCTACTCAAGCACAAACCTATCAACAGGTTACACAATCTTCTTCAAGCGATCTCGAAACAAAACATTTCCAAGATGATCTTAAACAAACAGCACAAACAGTTGCACAGACCACTTCAACATCTGACACAAAAACTAACAACTATCAAGGGTATGTATTGTGAAATCTCTAATATAGAAAAAAATATATATAAATAGTTTTAAGTAAATTAGGTGAAATAGTTAAATTGTTTCCTTTTTTGCGCTTTATGACAAAAGCGAATTTAAAAAAATGCTCAATTAATTTCTATGGGTACCTTTTTTAGGCCTACGCTATTTTCAGAAATGAATCAATATGAAAATCCCACCATTAATACAGTGCCCTACAATCAAGATATGCAAACATCATACTTTTCCTATCCGTCTATGATGAGCACAATGGGTAGACCACTACAGCCCAACTATGTTGGCTGCATGCTCAAACAAAACGCCCATGAGCAAAATAATACAGACGACTCTCACAATTCATCCTCGGAAATAGTCGATTTAGATACAAATGAAATCCGAACAATTGAAACAGACATTGATATGGATAAAAATATCTTACTAAATAAAGATGAACAATGTGATGGAAAGGCTAGCGCTGTAAATGATAATGATAAATCGGAAACTGATAGCCATTTCGGCAGCTCCATTGGACTATCAGAAAACAATGATATCGAACAGAAAAAGGGCTCTGAAAAAATCACATACGACTGGGCGATGAAATTTATGAAAAAATATGAACCCGGTCTAATTACGAACTCGCCTAAAATGGAAATATTTTTTTGTATTCTTAACGAAAGTATTTGTATAGGCGATCGTGTTTTACTGTTCAGTCAAAGCTTGCTAACATTAAATCTTATCGAAAAATTACTACAAGCTAATCGTATTCCTGGAGAAGACTCTAACTGGACATACAACAAACATTATTTCCGTAAGTGTTTCCCACGTTGAGGCTGTTGTTAATACTAAAAGATTACTGTTTTAATTTTTAAGGCTTAGATGGTTCAACAACTTCGCAGGAAAGAGAAAAGTTTGTAAATGAGTTCAACTCGAATGCAAATGTCAAGTTGTTTCTAATATCAACAAAGGCTGGATCTTTGGGCATCAATCTAGTTGGAGCTAATAGAGTGATAATCTTTGATGCAAGTTGGAATCCTTGTCATGATACACAAGCTATTTATAGAATATACAGGTAAAGAAAAATTTGTATAATAATTTATCTTTTCAGAAAAAATATTCTTAACGAGAATGAATTTCTTATTTTCTCGTTCAAGATATGGTCAGCGCAGAGCATGTTTTATATATCGCTTTGTTATGGACCGGTGTTTGGAGAAGAAAATATATGATCGTCAAATAAAAAAACAAGGCATGTCTGATCGTGTTGTAGATGAATGCAACCCTGATGCCCATCTTTCCATAAAAGATGTTACAAATTTATGTTACGATTATGATGACGATGACGACAAAACAAATACCTTCGAATATATTAAGCCTTTAGATTCCTACACTGACACAATAATCAAAAAAATTCTAACTGATTACAAAACACGTTTAACCAAAGAACCATTCTTCCATGAAAGTTTATTGATTGATCGCAAAAGCCATAAATTATCACAGGCTGAGAAAAGATTGGCGCATCGTAGCTATGAAATGCAGAAAAAGACTTCAGCGAAACAAACTATTTATTCAAATTCTAGCAGAATTCAATATCAGACTGTGCGTAAGGATGGTTCCTTAATAACTAGACCAGTTGCTTCGGTATGTAAACATCTCTTATTAAGTTTTCTTTAATAAACAACTTTATATTTCACTAAAAGGTTCGACCAATCCAGGCTCCCAGAAACCAAACAACACAAAAGAATAGCAGTGGGCTTAGGACAACTAGATGGATACCTGCTGAAGTATGGCAAAAACAAGGCATGACTGCTCAGGAGATGTCTTTGCCACTAGGTAATGTTTACAATATTTTACATTCATTCGATATAATTTCAATCTATTATTCGCTCTACTCACGATTTCTTAGATGTTGTCATTCCAACAAATTCAAGCAATAAATCAAAAATTATAATTAAGGCTGGACAAAGAGTTATGGTACTGAAGTCTGCCAAAGGCATTTACATGCAGCTAGATAGTGGTAAAATTATAGCCATAAGAACATTGAACAAACCAAACGTTGCTGCAACGGAAAAGAATGATGTAATTGATATTACCGGCGAGCCGGAAAGTGCAACATCAAAAGAGTCGCCAAAAAATGATAAATCTGAAATGGAAAATGCAACACCTCCCGCCAATAAAGGTATACAAATATTCACCACATAAGTAGTTCTTCTAGCAACAAGAGCAAAAACTTATTTCGAATTAAAAATTTTAATTAAAAAATAGATTATCAGGTTTTTATATTTAATTGCTGACGCTTTCATAATGATCTTTATATTTTTTTTACTAACATTTCTTGTAATTTTTAATGAGTTATAGTTTTAAAGACAACACACAAAAATAATCACATCTAGGAAAAACACACAATTATTGTAAAGTGTCCAATAATATTTTGCAGTTATATTAATGAAAATTGAATTCTCTTTTTTTAGATTCCGATTCAAAGCTCAACAACTTGATAAAGAATGGAAATCAAAACGATGAACCGCCAAAGGAGACATCCAATCAATTAAATATATATAATAATTTTTCTAGTGTAGAAACAAATGTTTACAACAATAACACATCTATGGAAACGGAAAATAAAGCGAAATCAAATCATACGACAGTGTCAAACAATGATACTCAAGAGCATAGTGCGTCTTTCCATTTTAGCCAACGGCAAGCCACACAAATGCAGCAACAGCAAGCTAAAACAATGCAGACCCTATCACAGCCACAACAACAACAGCAGCAAAATACCCATGTTTCTCACACTCAGACATTAAATGAACAGCATTTGCAGCCAAATCCTTCTCAGATACAAACTCCAACACATTCGCAATCCCAGATAATGCATTCCCAACAACCTGCAGCTTATAGTCAACATCAAGCATATGCTTATACACAACATCCAACACTACGTAATTCTGGCGCTCATTACCCGACAGTTCGAGCTGGCGACATTAATTCATATAATTCCTATCCTCAAACACAATATACAGATTATTCAACTTACGGATCTCAGCAACAAAGCGCACGTTACCATCCGGCCAGTGGTGGTACATCTCATGGAAGCATAGCTTCGGTTGTTCATCCACAACCGCCCCCTCCCCCTCCCCCTGCGTCAACAAACCAACAAACAGCAACAACCTCGCATCCACCATCGCTTTCTGACTTCTATGGATCATACTATCCGCAATGGTCGACATTTATGTTAGCAGCCCCTACCCAATCGTCCAATGAAAATCCTCATTTGATGCATAGCACATATACCACACTTGCAGCTCAGCCTCACTCACATTCCCATCACGCTAAACTGCAATCAAATGCTCATCCCTGGCAACAGTATCATCCATAATAGTAATAATTTCTTACATCGCTGCATGTATAGGATCATAATTTACACATAAATACATACATACCTACATACATACATACGTACATACTTACGTACAACACACTTATACAAGTTTGCTGCATGCAAACTACATACATACAACAATATAAAATTTATAAATAAATTTATAATAATTTTACATAAAACAACAACAAAATTATAATAATAATACGAATATAATATTAATTATTAATTACATTCAAAAAACAAAAAAACCTTAGCTTAGTAATAATTGAAATTAAATAAAAGTATAATTTTAAAGATATAACGAATAGCATTTTGATATATGTATGTATACATACATACTAGCTTAGCCTGCCACTTCGTCAGCGTCCTTACATTATTTGGTTCGATTTTGCTCTGAAAGAAATCCTCACCAAATTTTAAGACTCTTACTTTTATAGTGCTTCAGATATGTTTTATTTATTTACTTTATATAAAGGTACCCATCCCTGAGTAATTACTCAGGAACATAGGCTTTATATAAAATTCTCCCCTGGCAAAAATAAAAGGTGCTGTCAAGTTTTCAGTACCAATGAATCGGTAAAATTGTGTACTTTCACTACTTTTTCTCTTGTAAATGAAATACATTTGCGGAGTATTCTATATTTGAACCGAAATACCGAAGGTACCTTCCCATTAAAATTCATCCAGTACAGAAATTCTCAGTTTTATTATATGCATAGAGTATAGATAATACTTAGATACATCGCCTGAGCAATAACGAAAATTTTACCTTTTTAAAAATGTGTTATATGTGAACTAAACAGTTGAATGAGCAGGCTCATCTGATGGGTGTGCTCATAATCTCATGAGCAAGAGGTCATACTCGAACACAAACAAATGCCTACTATTAGTGAGCAAACCTCTCTTCGTATCATAATCGCAATGAGCTGACCCAGTAAAACGAACTATCCATACTCGTGAGCGCCGTGTTTACTTTTAAACGCACGTTATGTTGTAAAAAAATTCTATGTTTTTTGTTTGTGCACTCGAACCGTGTTAAAAACCAGATTAACCGTATTAAAAAACAGAACCTAACCATCAAAGCAGCTGTCTTCAGTTTGTGTTTGTAAAAAAATAATTAGGGTATAATAAAAAATTATGTGGATTATAGAACACCAAAATTTAAACATTTTTGATTCCGAGTGTTTTACAATTCCGCACACCGAGTGTTTTACAATTCACCACAGGTGGAAAGGGTAGATATGTATGTATATATGTACATTCATTTTAATGTGAAGAAATTTTGTTGCTTTAGTCTGACCGTTCTAACACAATATAGATTGCAGGAAGGTTCTAAAAATGTTAAAAAAAAATTTAATTTTACAAAATATTAAAAAAATTTTCCAAAAAAATTTTACAACAAAATTTTGCAAAAAATGTATAAATAATTTACAAAAATTAAAAAAAAAATTTCACAAAAAATTTAAAAAAAATTTACAAAAAATTTTAAAATGTTATAAAATTTATAGAAAGCAATAAGACCTACAGGGTGGACACTGGGAACTTGGAGGGGTCCTTGGAGGCCGGGGCAAATTGTTTCCTTTAATATTTCTATTCTAAGGCAATATGAATTGCAGGACGGTTCTACGGGGCCCTATCTTCACCAAATTGTAGCTAAAAAATACAATGAATTAATAAAAAAATATCATTAGAAATGACCGATGAAATTGTGTATAATTAATCTCCTTTGAAAACCCTAGCGTAGGATCACTGTTTACAAGAAAAATTAAAATAAAAAAATAAATTACTAAAAGTACTGGTTCAATGACTTACATACATAACAGCCATAAAACACCTTTCGACTGTGGCACGTTCTATTGTTTATCAGTTGGTTGAGTTCTATCTGCAATGTTAATTATACATACACACATACCACATGCACATGTTTAATATGAATTTAAATAAGCTGATCATGTGCAGTAAGCAAAATGTTTTGTAAGGGGGTAGATTTGTACCATCTAATATTCGTCAGATGCGTGTGCAGTGTGCGGAAAGTAAAAGGTAAACAAACCATGACTTACTGATATTTTCACTCAAAATTTTCATTTAACTAAGATATTAAATGAATTTGAGCATGTTTCAATTCTTTTAAATAGAAAGGTACATACATACATACATACATACATACATACATACATACATACATACATACATACATACATACATACATACATACATACATACATACATACATACATACATACATACATACATACATACATACATACATACATACATACATACATAAAAACACGTTTAGAAATGGGGTGCCAAAATATAGGTATGCAAGATTTGTGATAAATAGATCACTATTTTTTTCTCTTCAGATTGTAATATTTTATTGAACCATATAAGAGTGTGTAATGACCATCAGGGCTTTGTTGGCACATACATACATACCATCACCACTTTGCATAAATATTGTAGAATTTAGTTGATGCAGTGTTGATTTTTCTCACTCATTACACTGTTGGTTGAGGGCTTGTCGGCAGAGACCATTGACTTTAATAAACACATACAAATTAAATTCAATGGTGTTAGATCACATGATCTAAGGGCCAATTCTGATTAAACCAAACCAGAGAATATACGCCTGGGAAATATCTTACCCTTAATGTTCAGCTATCAAATTGTAAATTTTTTTTTAGGCTTTTATTCCCTTCACTGTATAAATGGCGCCAAAATCAAATCTTGCGTGTATTTTGTATCACCCTCTATTATGATATTTGACAATAAGAAGAATAATGCACTGACACACATACGTATATTTATGTATGTATGTATGCATATTTGTATATGCTGCATGTAGGTACACTTGTACAGTTTAGGGCAAAAATGATTTTTTACTTAAACAAATGATATAAATTTAATTTTTGTTATAAAATGTTATGGCTAATTATAATTAATAAATAACAAATGTTTTTAATATTTCATTAGAATAAATTTAATACAAAGATTTGTTAAAAAAAAAGAAACAATTAACAGCCATTTAAGAGCGAGGATGATTCAACACAAATAAAAATAATAATAAAAGCGCAAAAGATTTAAGAAATGTCAAAAATTCTTTGGGTAAACAACTATTTTCTGAACATATTTTCGGAATAAATTTGCTGGATAATGTCTTCACCAATTTTAATGGTGTCTTGAATAACAAACTTTAAAATTATAAGAACTTTTTTCCAAGCTGCGTACTAGAAAGATGTTTAACAAATTTTTCAAACCTTATTGCAGATCGTTTTTAGAGGTCTTAAAGAATGAAAATAAATCCCTATTAATATCGTTCTATGCTTGCCCGTCTGTCACACGGCTCTTAAGTCTAGTAATAGTTAAATGTGTATTAATGACCTGTTCTAAAAATCACATAACTTAATCATATAACGGGATTTTATTACCTTTACTTCAGAAAAGTACCAAAAGTGTAGACTAGAATTACTAAAATGTACTAGTGAATCACTAGTTCCAATGTCTATATATATATATATATATATATATATATATACTATATATATATATATATATATATATATATATATATATATATATATATATATATATATATATATATATATATATATATATATATATATATATATATATATATATATATATATATATATATATATATATATATATATATATATATATATATATATATATATATATATATATATATATATATATATATATATATATATATATATATATATATATATGTACTTGGACGTTTTATTAACAGATACCTCTTATGGCAGCCTATTTCGACAGAACATCAAACTGGTCTGTAAGCACAAAGACTTGAAGTAGACTTTATTTCTTTTACATAAGGGCATAAATGTTTGAAAAAAAATAATTTTCTAATCCATTTAAAATTTTATGTATAAACAATTTTGTTACTTACTGTATCAGCTAAACATTATTTACGGTACGTAAAAGAATATGAAACAGACCTCATATAATTTTAGTTTTGTTTAAAATTTTCTAGTTTTTGTATATACATATGTACATATGTAGGTATGGATCTATACCAAATTTTCTTTTTATTAATATTGTTCATTTATATGACACTCAAGAGATACAAAACGATTGTACCATATCCGATCTTCTTCCTTTTGACCAAACAAAACACAGTTTGTGCCATAGTTAAGCAAATTTTCAATTGTTTGTCTTTTTCTTTTTCTTATATTTAATCTTTTTGCGCTCTTTGTTAGTCAGTTAGTCAGTCAGTCATGTTTTGCGCAAACGGTTTTGCTGGGCAGCCAATTGGAACGAACCATACGTTATTTTTGTATCGCACTCAAAAAGGCACAAGATCGTTTAACAATTTTCGCTCAGTAATTTTGTAGTTTACATTGCGATACATTCTCCTCGGCACGGTAAAAATATTTAGTCCAGCAATTTTCAATATTCCGTTTTCAAATTTTGTAAAATAAATAATAATTAAAAAAAAACAAAACTTAAAATAATATTTTTTTATTTTATTTCGAAGTTGTTTAATTTCTGTACAAAAAAAAAAACAAAATGAAATTGTTTCTTATAAATTTATTTTGTACAAGTGTTCTACTCGTTCAAGGTAAAAATTTTAAATTTTTATTATGCGTTTTTATTTCAAAACATAAATCGTTAGATACATATATATACATATATAAATTATACAGATGTATGGTGACTCAATATAAAAAAATAAAAAATACTTAAACGATGGCTTTTTTGAATTTTGTTTTAAGAGAAGAATTAAAAATTTAAAAAAATACACTAAATGTTGTAAACAGTTCGGGCTAAATTCAAAATAATATTTATTTTTTTTTTTTTTTTTTTTTGACAAAAATTCGGTTTTTTTAAAAAGGATTTCACTATCAACAGATAATAATTCGAAATACATACTCGTAATATTTAAATTAAAAGTAGTGTTGTCTCTATCTTTACATTGATGAATCATTGATCATTATTTGATTTTAGGAAAGAGACAGAATGATTTATTAATAATGTAACTGTAAAAAAACAAAAGTACAGTTAAACGTTTTACTCATATTAAATCCTTTAATTCCCAGTGAACATAGGGCCGCAAAATATTGGAAATATACCCAACAGAAATTATTGGACTACTTTTCTTCACATTTTTATTTATTGTATCTTCAATAAGTATATTTGAACTAGCAATAATTACTAAAATCTTAATCTAGGACTACGTGGTCAATTTTAGTTAAAACAAAATTATGATGCATGATCCTTCTCATTTTTGTAAAAGAATTTATTGTGGTACGACAAAGTGTTCGTGCTTTAACGAACGAAATTAATATCTTGTGGGTGGTCCATAAAATAATGATATGTAGTAGTCTTGGGTTTCTCTTATAATGCCAAGATGGATTATATAGTCCTGCTGGACCACAGATTTGGAGCATTCCTGGTCTCTTATGAAGAAATTTTGCATGATACATAATACATACAGTGGGTGACAATTCAATGGAAATCTTTTTTTGAAAACTCTATTCTTTGTTAATTTAAAAAATCTTGATTTAAATTTTTGTTGTTATTTGAAAAAAAAAAATGTATTTAAACTAAATTTAAGGAATAAAGTTTAAAAAAAAAGATTCCATTAACCCACCTTATATGTATGTAGTTATATGTCTCGTTAACATGACTATCGTAATAAATTAAAAATTATAAATTTTTTAGAAATCTGCTTTTAATCATCTTGTTAAAATAAAAAAATTAATTCAGCCGAGTCTTTGGAGGCTTTAGCATTTTTAAATAATAATAAAAAAGAAACTCATTTCCTGTCTGTCTAATTAAAAAAAAAATTGTGAGGAGGTACCTTAGTATCCCAATTCCAATATAGGATACTTTTTTCCAAGAGAAAGTGGAGAAAAAGCAGTGAAAGTACGCAGTTATTTTAGTAAGGATGAGACCCTGTATATAGTCAATATAAAGTAAATACACAAACCATAACTGAAGCAGTAACCGATATGCATAGTTTAAGGCGGCAGTTATTTTAGTAAGGATGAGAACCTTTATATACCGTAAAGTAAGGGTCTTTGGTGTGGATTGCTTTCAAGGCAAAATCGAGCAAAATATTGTAAGGACGAGACGAAGTAGCAGGCACTTCTAGTTATATATAAAGTGCGATCCCGTACTTTTTGGGAAAAGTTTGGTGAAATGAGAGTAAACAAAAATAAGCTCTCTAGGAGACAAAAATGATCAAAAGTACGGGAACACTAAAACCAGTTTTATATTCCAAAACGTGATGTCAAAGTGTTTTGCATGCATTCGCACATAATGAAAATTAAAACACACAAATATTTTATATGTATGACATTTTTTAGTATATTTTGGAAGATTAATTTTTTTATATAAAAAACTTTTAAATAATATTTTTGTGAGCATAGAAACATTTGTTTGATTGTTCCAAGATTACATTATGCAATTTTTGTCGCTGCAATCTTTCTCGTTTCTTCTTTAATATTGAATTTGTGTTTATATCGTGCAATTGCATTGTATTGCATCAACATATTAAACTTAAAAATTAAAACTACGAATGAGGGCACATGTGTGTGTACTCTTTTTAATTCCTCTCTCCCCTCTCGCCAACTAATGAAGAATTGCAGCGATAAAAGTTGCATAATGTAATCCGGGACTTTATTTTCAAATATTTGATTGTTTTGTATTTTCACAATCTATCCAAAAAAAAGTTTGAGCTGTTTTTTGCGAGAAGAAGAAGAAGACTGTTATTCTCTCAAAACTACTCTCTTTTACCCAATCTTGCAGTACGGGAACAGTTTTCGGTATAATTGGGATCCCTATGGCTGCCAATGTGTATTCACGAACAACACTACTCCAAACATAATCCAAATGAATGATGTAAATGTTGTGCAAGGGCAGGACAATATAAACTATTTTTACATTACCTAAGAGAAACCATAATCTACTTTGTTTCAATTCTTTATGGAGTGCCAACATGTAGTTAATTTTTTTATACCCTTCACCACAGGTGGAAAAGGGTATATATAAGTTTGTCATTCCATGCGTAATTTCGATAAAATTCATTTCCGACCCCATAAAGTATATATGTATGTATATTATGAATCCTTATACATAGAAAAGTTGATTAAGCGATGTCCGTCTGTCCGATCTGCCAGGCATAGTTCCGAACATTATAAATATTAGACAATGATCAGTATATCACATGGAGTGCATGTAGATCTCGAGGGATCACCCCCCTGCGAGGGGTGATTTTTTTGTTGTTCTTAGGTTGGTAAGGTTTTTCTGCTTTAATTTGTATTAAAGGTCTTTATAGAAAGCAATACACATAGAGGTAGCCCATAGGCCCACAGGGTGCCCACTGGTAACCAGGAGCAGTCAAAAAACACATTGGGGGGGTTAATATGATGAAATTTTTTTAAGGATTTGTTTTCATTTGTCTGAACATTCTAACGCAATTTAGATTTCAGGAAGGTCCTAATTTAACCAAAACAAAATTTTAAAATAATTTTTACAAAGAATTTAAAAAAAAATGTTACCAAAAATTTTCATAAATTTTACAAAAATGTTAAAAAAATATCTAAATAATTTTTACACAAAATAATGAATTAAACTTTTACCAAAAATTTTCATAAATTTTACAAAAATTTTAAAAAAAGTTTTCAAAATAATTTTCAAAAATAATTTCAATAAAATTTTCACACAAAATTTTAAATAAAACTTTAACAAAAATATTTTTTATAAAATTAAAAAAAAAATACTATAAAATTAAAAAAATACAAAAAATTAAAAAAAAAGTTTCCCAAAAAATTTTGATAAATTTTTTCCAAAAAATTTTGTTAAAATCTTTCCAAAAAATATTGATAAAATATTTACAAAAAATTTTGATAAAATTTTTCAAAAGAAATTTCGAAAAAAAAATTTTAAACGGCCGAATATAGTACTCTTACTTATTTTAAATGAGATTATCCATTAAATAGGACCATATTTAAGCCCCAACTATATATCAACGTTTACTTATATGTGATTCACTTTCAGTCATAAATTGCATCGTGTTACACGACATTAATGTTCCAGAATTGGTGAAAATCGAAAAGGATGATAATGATGAAATGGAACCAATAAAATTGGATTGTAACTATGAACTATTTGAGGAACCCTCCTACTTAGTTGTCAAATGGTTTATGAATGATAATAGCATTTATCAATGGATACGTGGCCAAAAGCCCTCAGTTCTAGTAAGTATGTCCTTCATTATTAACTTGCATGCAAGAAATATTTTAAAACTGTTTTAGTATTAAATAATTGTTGGCCATGAGAGCCGCAGTTATCGAAAGGCAAAGGATAAAAATCCAAATTTCGTATATTTTAATTATAGCACATTATTTAAAATACAGAATATTTTTAATTTGTGTATGATCTCATTTCGGAATGTAAAATCATTTAACAAATGGCAGTATTTTGTTTATGAAAAGCTAATAAAAGCACATATTTACACATATGTACCTACCCATGAATGTTTTTATGTATAATATTGAAAAATATTTATATTTTACTATACACCCATACATATGTATGTATATATGTATGTATGTGCAAAAAATATGTATATAAAATACAAAAAGTCATGTCCCTAAGTTTTTTATTTTTATTTTAATTATTTATTTTGCAAATATCAATAGGCAGTTGAATAGGCCCTACGAAATTTGTAAAAAATAAATATTTTTATTTTTCAAAAAACGGTCGCACATAAGAATATCGCGTTGAAGTTTTATATTATTATCATTGGTAAGGCTGGGCAAGTGGAGGGGAGGCAAAACTCATTTATCTATCTTCAATCTACATATATCTAAACGTATAAGAAAACTGTAAAAGGATCATTTCTGTACATCAAATATTTTTAAAAATGTTGTTACTGTTGCAGAAAGTAAATAATACAAAACAGAAATTTTTAGAATTTAGGTCTGTCTGTGTTCGCATCAAGTATAAACTAATGTATGAATTTCAATAAAATTTTGTTACCTCCACGATTCAAATATATGTAGATTCAAAAATATCTTATTTCCAAGAGAAAATAGAGAAAAAGTACGGCACAGCTAGTTATAAAGAATATAATAGACTGAAAGTAAAGAAATTTTAAAAAGTTCTGTGACGGGACGTGGTTTAAAAGCAAGTTTAGAGAGAACGGTAACACATCCAGAGTCGACTTTTTAATATTATTTTTTAACCATTTATTTAACGAAAAATTAAATGACAATAGTTTTATTTTCACAAAGATTAGAGTTTGAATAAAGAGTACCTCATTTTTAAAACATTCACTACAAAATATTTAAAAAAAATTGTCATTCCGATTGTGATTTGACTTGAGAATAACTGCCTTGCTGTTTCTGTTTCGCATTATAACAATTGCAACTGAAAAATTTCTAGCTTAAGTTATAGAAACGAGGCACTGATGATTTTTTTGCCTTTACGAAGCTGTGAATGTAATTTAGGCTTACCACCACTATATACCAGGAATAAAACAACAGATCAATCGCTTGTTAAGATTATGGCATAGTCAATTCTTAGTAGTATAATTAAGCAAAGAAAAAAAGCCACTAACTTTTTATTGCTTTTCTATTTAAAGAAATGGTTTGGCGAAAGAGGTTTTGAAAATAGTTGCATTTATTTTGTTTAATCTGGTGGCAAATGTTTTTTTTTCATCATCAAAAGCAAAAAAGTCAATTTCGAAAAAAACCCCCTTACGTGATTTAAGATGAAACGCGATGATATGAGAATTTACAATTTTATTAATTTTTCATAAATTAGATGCCACACTATCATAAAAAAAAGATTTTGCAACTCTGATCGCATAGAAAAATAATATTTTATGATTTTTTTCAAAAGATTATCAAATCGTACAGACTTGTCAAAATGTCTGTCACATACATACATTTCTAATCCACACTATCATGCTTTTTTAGCACACATGCTATTTTATATAAATAATACGAATATTCTTTGTTTTCATGTATGAACAGTTCATGTATGAACAGTTCATGTATGAACAGTTACACTCACTCATGTGTGATCATAGGCAGAGTATTTGTTGTTTATTTATGACCGCGAATAAAAAATAAATTTTAGAAATCTCATTTGTGAGAAATATTATAAATGTTTAAATGAAAAGTTCTGAACCTTGGAAAAAACAACACATTATTATGTCGACCGGGGAAAACAACCTCTGCTGGACTCACTATTAGAGCAACAAAAATTGTTTAAATATTATATATAAATCAAACTTATTCATATTTATTAGGCTAACAAATTTCTAAGGCCCATTATTATAACCTGCCAATAGCTCAAGCTCAAGCTATGATTTTATCGGAGCGTTAAAAAGTGTTTCGTTATTATAAGTAAGCTAAAAATAACATTTAACTATAAAGGCAAGTTATAGTAACAAGCCTTGATATCGTTATTATAATGAAAAACTACTTATCTCTCCGACTAAGTCCTAACTTTAGCTATTGGCAAGTTACATAATAATGGGCCTAAGAATTTTAAAATAACTCTATAGAGCGATTAAAAATTTTAAATCCAAATAAAATAATACCAACTCTTATTTTTTACAATAAATAATCAATTTAATTATTGCAGCCATACTTTAAGCACCATATTGGAGAAATTGAAGCAACTTCGTTGGATAAAAATTACGAGTTTCGAGGTCTTACACTTATCAATCCTTCAATAGAATTAAGTGGAACATATAAATGTTTAGTTCAGACTGATCGTGGCTCCAGGGCAATGGAAAAAGAACTTCATGTAGTAGATATAAGTAATAGTTCGATCGTTTTTGAAAACCATCCTGTGCAAAATGAAACATATCTGGAATGTACTGTCACAAACATATTTCCAAGGCCCAGAATACATTTAACGTAAGTTCTAATTTTTAATTATCCAATAAATAAATTTTATTTAACCTGCAAATTTGACTTCTTCATTTAGGTCTGCCGATGAGAATATTATACTGACCAGTAATGAAACGCATATAGAGAAGCTTGAAAATAATTATTATGACGCATCCATGACAGCGATAGCTCAAAATTTAGATGACGATCTTGATGGATTTTACTGTTTTGTAACATTTGATGGCTTAAGTTTAAATTTTACGGTAAACACTGTGCGATCGGGCGTCTGTAGACATTCTCCTAACTTTGGCCCCTTATTGCTGCTGATGTGTGTTATGCTTTTCTCGTCAAAACTGTTAAGTTTGTTTTAGTATTAATTATTTGTTATTTGTTTTAATGCAATTAAATGTTTTTGTTGACAAGTCAAAATCGAATCCATTAGTTTTTAAACTAATTTTTTATAACATTCAAAATGTTTGTATATACTATTTTATTATTAATAAATTATGTATGTGTATAATTAAATAAATATATTTTTTAACAGAAGTTTTCAGTCCAAAAATTTTTACTCATTAAAATGGTGTTTTGTTCTGCTCACATGAACCTGACAGTAGGGTGGAAAACTATGGCCGTAAGAATTGAGCTTACCAGATTTTTCTATTGACGTTAGTAGACCGTAACACAGCTTAATCGAACCCAGGTGTAAAAAAGAAAACAAAATGTCAGTATGATCATGTTAAGGAACCTCATTTAATTAAAAAAGAAATCAACAACAAGTGGGAGTTTTCATATTCCATTTTATTGAACAAAGTTATTTATGACACGTTACACAAAACAAGGGTTCATTTTTAATAAGCCTGAAGTAAACATTTATTAAAAGATTTTTAAACTTCCACAATGAAGTACATATGTTTATGTATGGATGTATGTATGTATAAGTAATTCATATTGTATTGGTGCCACGGCTACTTTAAAATTGTCGGCCATTTATGGCTTAACCTTGTTCATCAGTAGCAAAATTACTTACAGAAAGTTTAAAAACTCGGGGATACTGACACAGTTAATGTGTCCCTTTTCAACGCTATTCGTACCTCAATGATTCCTTGTACTAGAGTAGTGTCGTACATGTACGACTTAGTTCAATTGAACGATTCAATAAAGGGAAGGATTCTCACTCGTGTGTTTTTTTTAAATTAAATTTATAATTTTCTATACAGGAGTTTATAATGAAAAATGATTAGTTGTTCTAACGCAAAATTTTTTCTTTGCTACGTTTTTAGGTCCTAGTCTTTTAAACGCTATTTTACTACACAACAAATAACACGTTATTTTATATATAATTTTTTGATTATTAACGAATAAAAATGTTAATCATTTATTTTTAAAACTGTTTGAATTCAAAACAGAACGTTAATCGATTGATTCAGCTTTAGTCACCATTTTTTAGTAACCATTCACATTAAAAAGGAATGATAATAGAACACAACGGCCTAGTTCATATAATTGCTTTTAACGATCTAAACGATTCAGCAAAATTAACGAATGTGCCAAACTCTACCTGGTACCCTATTGATGATTTACGTCTTCCTTATTTTCATGGAGTCTCGTGCTAGCACAGTCTGCAAGTATCGTATTTTTTCGATTTTCATCTTGGCTAGGTTATAATTGAAGATTCCATCACCTGTTACAAACGCAATTAACCATTCGAAGTGCCCGGATTATATCCAAGGGTATTTCTGGGATTCCTGCATATTTGAATTAAATAAATCAGTCAAGTGCGAGTCAGTCTCACACACATAGGGTTCCGTCCTATGTTCAGTACGCGTCTTAGGACGCAGCCTTTAATTTTTAATTATTTTTTATACTAGAGCATAGTACAATATACCTTGTCCAAATATCAAGTGTTGCCTATAACGAGAGAGAACGCCAAATTCCCTAAATTTGCGATTTTTAGGTCCCACCCTTTTATTTTTATTAAATTTATTTTCGTTACTTGTTGTTACAGAAGATATTGTAAAATATAATCTGCCTAAATTTTTTATTTATATAAAACATTTCTATGAAAATATCAGGAACCTACCTATTGCGGTTCAAAAAATAAGGCAATATACGCGAAAAACTTGGTGCTGTCGCAGCAAATCTACTGTAAATATTTCAAGAGTCTACCTATTACGGTTCAAAAAATAAAGCCATATACATCATAATTATATCACTTTCGGAAGACACTTTAATTTTATTAAAGTGTCAAAAGTCTACCTATTACATATATTATATTATCTAAATAAGTTTATATACGTGCAAATTAAGTCACTGTTGGAAAACCCTTTAATTTTTACTATTTGTTATAGAGTCCATAGTAATATCCCATCTGTAAAAATTTCATTGGTTCAAAAATTAGGTCACTGTCGGAACACCCTTTAATTTTTAGGTTTATACTTGTTTATATAGCGAACTAAGTTTTAATTACTGTTTGTAAATTTTAAGTGTAAGCCTCCTACAGTTCAAGAAATAAACATATACACGCAAATAACACGTCTCTATCTGAACACTGCATAAGTTTTAGTATTTGCAACAGTTATACACCTTCTGTGAAAATTCCAAGAGTCTACCTATTACGGTTCCAGAGATAAAAGACGCTGATCGACGGACGGACAGAGGGGCGGACAGACATTGTAGCACAATAGGGTTACGATTTTACCCTTTGGGTACGAAACCCTAAAAATTACAGTCTCTGGAGGGAATTGATATTGTGGGTTGGCGCCGCGGACTGATAGAATGGCACAATACTATTCGGTGTCCCACCAGGACACCTAAGACTATTACTTCAATAGTTTTCCAGATATTTGATGGTAAATATGTACATCAAATAGGTGGTACCTTACAAACTGTTCGAATCTATCCTATTTTGTTCATCTTGCCATGTATAATTAATTACTCATTGATATGGAAATCGAATAGAAAAATCGCAACTCCAAGCAAAGTGATCACCGCGCAAGGAACTTAACCACAGAGGAACTTAATCACAGAGACTTTCGTTCTTGCTACTAAGGCTAAGGCCACATAGCATCCACATTTAGTATGGACATCCACACACAATATGCGCTACTCGATTTTTATCTTGGCCAAATGATACTCGAAGTTTCCATCACCTGTCACAAACGCAGTTAACCAGTGTAAGTACCCAGATTATATCTAAGTGTATTTCTAAGCTTCCTACAATTGAAAAATAACAGAGTCTTTAGTGGGGATCGAACTTGTAGGTTAGGGCCCGAACTGATACTGATTTTTTAATTTTCAGCCCTGTTAACTGTTATATAGTTATAACTGAACTACTGTCAAATTTTGAGCAAGCAGAGTCTATTAGTTTATTTTTTGGCAGCCATTGAAAAAATACGACCTCGTTAATTTGATCAACATTGGAAAAAAAGTGATTAAAAATTATTCGAATTTCTATTAGGGATTGGTCTTTCGAAAATGTTTTCTTTATACTATACCCACGATACGTCTCGAAATATCAGGGAGGTTACTGCGTATTTCGATTCGAAAAGGAAATCATTTGAATTTGTATGACTTTATCATTGTGTTTCGAAAAAGATTTCTGTCGAATCGAAATACGCAGTAGCCCTTCCTAAAGTCTTTTCGATTACCAAGGCGATCAAAGCTTTTTCACCACCAAGGCATCAAAGCTTTTTCGATCACCCAGGCTTTCTACTCGTAATATAGAAGTTTATAAAACACAAAATGAAAGACATTTCTTTTTTATTTTTATTTATTTTTTCATATACAAATATGCATTCACATATGTACATATGTATGTATGTACATATAGGCATATACTGTATACATATGTTTATGTATATATTTATTGAATTACTTTGTTTTTTGGCGAATACTTTTTTATCTTTATAATAAATAAAATATAATTTCACTATGAATGAGTACATAGATACATGTATACATATGTACATATTTGGTGTTTTAATTCATTGTTAAGATTGTTTATATATACATATATACACACACACACTCAACATTATTAAAGGTAAACATAAATAGAAGATATAGGTGTATTTGTTGGTTTTATTCATTTTTTTTTTTTTTGTTTTTGTTTTTTGAAATTCTTTATTCCTTTTAGGGTTTGTAAACTGGTGCGGATCATCTAAGTTACACAACATAATTTTTATGTTTATTTGTATTGTAGTAGGAAGTAGTTGTTGTAGTAGATTCACTTAAAATATTAAATTTGAGCTTAATACGCTGATCAATTCAGATAAAGATCACCACTTGCAAACGACAACTTCAGGAACTATAAAATGTTATGGATAAAATAAAAACATTATTAATAAATTTCTATATTTTGCTAGATCTATGAAGTCAATTAACGGCTAACAAATCCGTTTTGCATAAGTTCGCTGTGGGTAGGGTTCGGGCAAAAGCTGTAAGGAAAGAGGAGTTTAAGAAAGAAAAAAACAGCTGCAAACATAATAATTGTAACGCATGTATAATTCAAGATGCATTCACCGACTCATTAACTAGTCTTGGTGTTTTTATTCTAGGGTTACCTTTGCTAGGTATTAAAGTATTTGGAAAGTCATATGGAAGTAGTAATAATAGTAGTAGCGGTGTAGGGAGGTGTGATGTGACAATGACAAACTGTACAAGATATACAAATGCTAAAACATCTTCTTAGTTTACAAGTCTGCCTATGTATATTATTTGAATATGTAAAGATGGCTTGCTATTTATTTAACTATACACTGATATTTAAAATTCATAGAAATTGTCTAAGATTTCTACAACCTTCCCAAAGTGACTTCAAGGCGAATTCGAATTTAATTACTTCTAGATATTAAAGTAACTCCGAATAGGATGATAGAGCATACGGCCGCTAATTAAACCTTTCAGACTTAATGAGTTATGCCATGAATTTAACTACAAACTGTTCCTCATTAAATCCAGCATCTAAATTAAGGTCAAGTTGAATTCTTGCTAACAAAGATAGCAAAGGACTCTTTTATTGTTGGGAAATCACTTGCTGATAGCATCATTAGCACCTGATTGCGAGCCATAGTGCTAGGCATGCACTCAAAAAAGAGTTTGCTGGACAGGGCTATTTTACTGTACACCGGTGAAATTGTGATTCTGACACCAAACATAAAAATTTATACATAGCTGGACACGGTATAGGATCCAGTAACATTAATAGGAAGCTTTTTATCGGACGCAGAATGTTCCCCCACAAGTCCATTCCAGGATCTTTACCTTGTTGATACAAGCCCCAAATACGACGTTACTAAGGCAGCAAAGACCCTTTTAACACCAAAATACGTCGATTCATGCCCTGAAAACAGCCCTTTTACACCCCGTCTTCACGAGCCATCGATTTGTATTGACAAAAGTCAAACTTCATATAAAAAAATGTTTTTTGATATAAAGTCTGACTTTGATGGCTCGTGAATACGGGGTATTAGTAAACGCAGCACTAAAAATATTCAACATTGACACTTTGGGAAACACGACTATAGCTTATGTCTACCACTAACGAGATATTTTGCTTATTTTGTTTTGAACATACATATTTATCGGTATGCGTTAAAATGTAACAGCATTTTATTTGATTTCTATTTTGTTATGAACTGTTACTTCATTTTGTATATAAAAGTATATCTCAAAAACTAGTGTCAGTTTAATAACACAGAGTGCAGATTTAAATTTTGCAACCAAATAATCTAAGTATCAACTTTCAGCTTTTCGAGTCCAAAAGCACACTGAAGAAACAATTTTTTTCAATTAATACTATAAAATAAAAAATCGTCATTTTTTTAAATATTATATATATGTACATATGTTGGTATACATATGTATATACATAATAAACATTTAAAAAAATGCATTTCCCTACACAATATGAAGATTATGTAAACATATCATTCCTTGACGCGCTCCTTTGCCATGTTAATATTATGTGGATACATATTTTTAATTATGAATTAATGAATGTAATTTTATGTCTTGTTGTATGATCGATTTTACAGAATGAAATTTATGTTTTTCGTGTTTTCGTATTTTTCGTATTTTCCGTTGCCTTTTCGGTATCTTTTTTATTACTTAAGCAGCTAGTATCTTAGAAAAAATTAATTTATGTTTTTATTTTTTGTTTTATGAAATACATCTGAGTTGGGTTGTTTGCCTTTTTCGTTAATGGAAGTCGGGGTTAACTGAAAGGTAGGAAATTGTTGGAAAAAGAAAAAATAAATATTAAATGAGTTGTAAGGACAAACGCGGATATCTGATAATTTAGTCAAGTTTTTTTTGTAAGTACAACCATGATCAACGCATTTTATTGCAGCCTTTGAAATACTTAGTACCTATAAATATAAGAAAGTGGAAGCGGTAACAAGAGTTAGGATATCATAGCATTGCAACATGGGCCCTGTTCGGAAATGCATCACCGCGCACTTTTGCAGAGCAATAGACATTTTTATAACCTAGTGTCTATACCTGACAACATTTGTCTTGATAAAAGTCAAACTTTACATTAAAATAACCCAGTATTAAAAATAATGTGTTTTTTATATGAAGTTTGACTTTTATCACGACAAATTTTTATGAGGTATAGACACTAGGTAATGTGAAATTGCCATTTGTTTGCTCTCATCATCTGTTTCAGTGATGTTTTTACGAACGTACTGCGCATTAAATGTAAAGCTGTGATACATTAATCCCCCGTCTATATTAGCCATTACTCCCCGTCTCATTTAGACACCAAAAAACAACATTTTTAATACTGGCTTTAACCCCCGTGACCATTAGACATTAACATGCCTTAACAAAAGTCAAACTTCATATAAAAAAACATTAATTTTAATACTGTTTTCTTTTATATGATGTTTGACTTTTGTTAAGACATGTTGATAGCAAATGAAGACGGGGGTTTATATATAGAGTTTGTCTTTTGCTAAGACATGTTAATGACTAATGTAGACTAATGACTTAACAAAAGTAAAACTTTATATAAAAACCAGTATTAATAAATGTTTTTTTATATGTGTGAAGTTTGGCTTTTGTTAAGACATGTTGATGACAAATGTAGACGGGTGTAAGGAACAGACCCATGTTGAAGTGTTTTAACGACTTTTTATAATACGAAGGTTAGTTTTTTGTGTTTATCTACAAAAACAAAGAAGCCAGCATTTAGAGGAAAAAATAAATGTTTTTGTTAAAAAAAATATTTAAATCACATACTAAAAATTATGTTTATTGAAATATTGATACAATGCAATTTCAATGAACCTTTCTTTCTTGATTACAATGTGACTTTTTTAATTTATAAGGATTACGAATAAAGTATGCATGTAAAAGAAATGTAAATTAAATAAAATGTTTAGTTTGCCGAACCTACATTTAACGGGATGTAACAAATGAAAATTGTTGGTACGTCTTTTTGCTTTGCCAAACTTTATATAAAAAAAAAAACAGTATTAAAAATGTTTTTTTTTATAAGAAGTTTGACTTTTGTTAAGACATTTTAAATCCCCTCCATTACCCCACGTCTCCATTAGACATTAACATGCCATAACAAAAGCCAAACTTCATATAAAAAAACATTATTTTTAATACTGTTTTTTTTATATGAAGTTTGACTTTTGTTAAGACATGTTGATAGCAAATGAAGACGGGGGTTTAGTCATTAACATTTCTTAACAGAAGCCAAATTTCATATATTAGACAGTATTTAAAATAATGTTTTTTATATGAAGTTTGACTTTTGTTAAGATATGTTAATGTCTAATGGAGACGGGGGTTTATTAATGAAACATGTACATCAGGGATGGTAAAGTAGGTTTCATTTTACTACTTTCTGTACAAATTAAAACGGAAAAGTGCATAGACACAAAAATATAGTACATACATAGATCGAAACATTTAGTACAATTTAATTTGTTGATGTGCCAGCCCACATTTTATTTATTTCATAACTGGTCGCTTTTTTTGAAACAATTTGAATTCTTTATTTTAGGTTAGCTCACAGCCAGCTCAGAATTGCAAAGGTAAGCTACGCTCACCGGTGAAAAACTAAGGGAAAAGAACTTGGGCAAAGTTTCCGATAGATAAATATCAAAGTAAAGAAGCGCGAAAAGCTTGTCAATTAAATTTTAAAAAATTAATATTAAGGGCAAAGTAGGCGTAGGTCTTTTACACCAGGACACAGAATTTTAATATACAATTCAAGTTCAAAATGCAATTTTTATTTACCACCCCTAATAGAAAGGTTTGCATAACTCTCAAAAACATTGAACAATTAGGCAAAAAGAGAATAATGGGCCTCAAACAACACCAATTCTCATATGTTAATTTCCGTTAAAGTTACGTTCGGCTAATTGTTCTATTGTTTGTATACCTTATTTGGATTTCTTCTCACATTGTCACTTACACTAAATAATTCAAATAATAATGTGAGTTACAAAATCGTTAATATTTCATTAGTAATTTTTATAAAAGTTGAAACATTTTATACTCCTATTTAATTAAACAAAAAATCGTGCTAAAATGTTTATGTTCCAAATAAATCTTCACTTTGGGTAATTGAATGGGAAACTATTAATTTGCGAAGAATCTGTTTATAAGTTAATTGAAATTGCATTGAATAAAAAATGGTACAATTTCAAAATTGTTTATTTATCTATTCTTAATATTCGTTTAAATGTAATGCAGATCCTTAAATGAATGTTTTTTTTTAATAATTTACATTGTTTTTGTTAATTACCACTATTTAAACTAATTTTACTCGAGTTTACTTTATATTCTATTGAAACAGAAGGCTATTTTATATTATACGTATGTATGTATGTATCATATTTAAGTCACAATAATACTTCTAAAACCTACACAATATCTATGTATTTATTTATAGTTTTTTTGTTTTTGTTCTTTTTAAAGATCAACATTAAAAACATTTTTACGAATTAAATTGCGAAACGATTGGTGTTTCAAAATGTTTTTATTGTTAATTCTTTGATTTGTTGATTTGTTTTATTTTAATTAATTTCTGATAAGTACCGATTATATGGTAAAATGAAAAAAAAAAGAAAAAAATAGAATCCTAATTATCTTTATGATCTTATATATGTACATTGAAAGTAGTAGTTTTTTGTAGAAAACAAAAATAAAAAAATATTATGATTTTTATTTGAAGCAATTTTCCTTTGCACGTTAGAATTTGATTTTAACATAAAAACCAATAAATTTTAACAAAGAAAATTGGGAATAAATTGCACTAATTAGATTAAAAGTGTAAATAAAAAAGTAAAATATGGGAAAATTTAACACAAAAGTGGCTTAGTTAAAAAAAAAAAATTAAAAAAATACATAGAGATTCACTCAAAACACATACATATATAAAGAATATTATAGCAATGAATTGATTGACCTTTGCATTTTCTAATCCGATCCGATCAATTCGAGTCATTCAAATGAAATTATAATATACTTGAGAGATCGGATGAGGGAGGGTATGAGAAAAAAAAATTATTTTAGGTATTTTCAGATTATAATAAAGCTATTATTTAGTTAGTGGAGTAAACAAAACATATTATATTATAAAAAATAATAACTTGAGTTAGATTTTGTCACTAACTTGAGTTAGATTTCCTGTGGTGTAAAGGATTATATTCCATTTTTTCTTTAGAAGTAATTAAGTATGTATGAATAAATATAAAAAAAGGATAACGAAGCGTAAGAAAAGAAGTTGTTAGTGGTATGCATAACGATGATTATTGTTTAAAAGTAGAGGGCTTTGTTATTTGTATTATTATTTTTAAACTTATATATTTAAGACTGCATAACAAACAAAAGGCCAAAAAATACGGCCCACATTAAAATAATCCCGTGCACTTTGTATATGGGATTCTCACCGTCAGCGATCTTTCTAGCAACAAATTTAAGTGTTTCATCTAATAAAACTACGGGAATTGAGAATTTCATCACAGTTATCCATTCATCAGTGCCCAAAGGTGTCACTTGGAACACGGTCTAAGAACATAAGAGCAGAAAATGATAATAAATGAATATTATTATTATTTTTTTTTTTCAAATCAAAATTAAAATTAAATCGAGTTGCATTTGCATAGCAATTTAAGAAATATACACTTACAGAAAGTACTTCCACATGGAGAATGACAAAGTGCAAAGAGAATGACAATGCCATCGAACCAATCAACCACATATTTGACCATGGAGGCATGGCAATCAATGATTGATTTTCAGACAAACTGTATGTTTACAAAAGAGGCAAAAAAATAAGTAATTTAAAAAATAGTGTGTGTTGCTTAATTAAAGAATTCACCTGTTCATGGCGTTCAACATCTCAATGGTGACCAATACGGAAAGAGCCATGGTCATAGCATGAGGATCGCTGAAAATCTTACAGTCGACACCCTTGAAATCATCACCACCACCTAAACAAGACAAATGATGTGTGAGTTGCCAATAAGACAAATGAGGACCAGTTTCAGAGAACAAGAACCACCAAGCAGCAGATCCAACAGTAGCAGCGCCGACATAACCACCAATAGCCATATAACTGAATATTAAAGACGATACATATAAAGAAATGCAAAGTTTACCCAAAATATAACCTACCGGAAGAACAACCATCCAGAAATCAAACCTTCATCAGCCTTACGTGGTGGTTTCTCCATAATATCTAAATCGGGAGGATTAAAACCAAGGGCAGTAGCTGGAAGACCGTCAGTAACCTAGCAACAAAAGATATTAGCCACCATTTACTTATAAACAAAAATTAAATTTTTTTTACCAAGTTAACCCACAACAATTGCACGGGAATCAAAGCTTCAGGAAGACCAAGAGCAGCTGTCAAGAAAATGGAAACAACTTCACCAATGTTGGATGAGATCAAATAACGAATAAACTGTTTCATGTTGTTGTATATGGCACGACCTTCTTCAACGGCAGACACAATGGAAGAAAAGTTATCATCAGCCAAGACCATCTCAGCGGCGGACTTAGCTACAGCTGTACCAGAACCCATGGCAATACCAATTTCAGCCTTCTTTAGGGCAGGAGCGTCATTGACACCATCACCAGTCATAGCAGAAATTTCATTCATGCTCTGCAAGTATTCAACAATCTTTGACTTGTGTTGGGGTTCAACGCGAGAGAAAAGACGAGCACGAGCGCAGGCAGACTTTTGTTCAGCGGGAGAAAGATCGTCGAATTCACGACCAGAGTAGGACTTGCCAGTGGTATCTTCATCTTCGCCAAATATACCAATACGGCGGCAGATGGCTTCAGCTGTGGCTTTGTTATCACCAGTAATGACAATGACGCGGATACCAGCAGCACGGCAGCGAACAATTGAGTCAAAAACTTCTTTACGAGGGGGATCCAACATACCGACAACACCGACGAAAGTTAGGTTGACTTCATATTGGAAGAATTTAGTAGAGTCACCCAAGTCCATTTCATCGGGACGCATTGGACTGTCAGCAACAGCCAAACCCAAACAACGCAATGTATCCCTTCCAGTACCGTACTGACCAGTCAAGTTAAGAATTTTAGTCTTTAAGGCGCTAGTTAGAGGTACCTTCGATGTGCCGACGCGAGCATGTGTGCAACGATCCAAAACACCTTCTGGTGCACCCTTAACGAACAATTTGGGGCCGGTTCCAAGGCGAGAGGCCTTAAGTGGAGTACAATATGAAGACATAGATTTACGATCACGGGAGAACTCCAAAGTGAATTCCTTTTTCCATTTAGTTTCAATTTCTTGGCGAACAGCAATAGCAGCAGAACGACGATCTAAACCGGCTTTGTTAACGGTGAAAGGGTTCAGTTTTTCAGCCAACACAATTAGAGCAGTTTCAGTGGCTTCTCCGACCTTCTCAAAACACTGCTTGAATTCATTGTAATCTATGGCGGAGTCATTGCACATAATGCAAATGGTGGCGAGTTCTTGCAATGCATCATACTCGGACGCCTTGACACGTTGACCATTAAGGAAGAGTTCTCCAATAGGTTCGTAGGTGGAACCAGTCAATTCGAATTCCAAAAAGCTGCTGTCACTGCCTTCAACCTTGTCAAAGATAAACATGCGGGAGACTGACATTTGATTAGTGGTCAAGGTACCAGTCTTATCTGAGCAAATTACGGATGTGCAACCCAAAGTTTCGACAGAAGGTAGGGAGCGAACAATGGCGTTCTTCTTGGCCATACGACGAGTACCCAAAGCCAAACAAGTGGTGATGACGGCCGGCAAACCTTCTGGAATGGCAGCTACAGCCAATGCTACGGCAATCTTGAAGTAATAAATGGCACCCTTAATCCAGGAACCACCATGGGCGGGATCGTTGAAATGACCAATGTTAATGGCCCACACAGCAACACAAATAACGGAAATTACCTTTGACAATTGTTCACCGAATTCATCTAATTTTTGTTGTAATGGTGTCTTGATTTCTTCAGTCTCGGACATTTCGGTTCTAATTTTACCAATGGCAGTATTTAGACCAGTACCTATTACAACACCACGAGCTTTACCAGCAGCAACATTGGTGCCAGAAAACAAAATGTTCTTTTTATCTTGATTAACAGCGCGGGGATCGGGAATTGCATCAGTGTGCTTTATCACAGACACTGATTCACCAGTCAAAATTGACTGATCAATACGCAAGGTGGTCGAGTAGATGTGTGTAATTCTAATGTCTGCTGGGATTTTATCACCCACAGACACCTCAACCATATCGCCGGGCACAATTTCCTTTGCTCTTATTTTTTGAATACCCGATTTGTCCTGACGAACAACTTTTCCCATTTCAGGTTCATATTCCTTAAGGGCTTCAATTGCGGATTCAGCATTTCTCTCTTGCCAAACGCCCACAACAGCGTTGGCTATTAAAATAAGTAAAATAACTAAAGGTTCTACAAATGCAGTAAACGTTTCTTCATGTTCTTCAAAAAGTGCTAAAACCTACAACAACAAAAAATAAAAGCAAATTTAAACAAGAAAAATTACAGAAATTTTGATGGCAACCAAGGCGATTCCAGTTACCAGGTGGTGGCAATGCGAATTATTTAATTTACTTCAGAGCTTCCAAATGTCAAACTCCATGTATAGAATTTGACAGTTCAAGCAACGGGGTTTCGCCTTGATGGAAAGTTAAAAAATACGAAAATATTTTCTTACAAATGAAATTATAGCGGCCAAAAGCAAAATCTTAACCAGCAAGTCATCAAATTGTTCTAATACCAGCTGCCAAATAGATTTGCCTTCTTCAGTAGGTAACTCTATAAATCATTAAATAAACAAAAATATAACATCATCCATCAGTGGCTGATAAGAACTCTAAAGCATTAAACATATAGACGACAGCAGGATACCGACTACAACCTGTCAAAATTAAAATACACACGTTTATATGAAGACAATTATTTTGACGACATCATTACTATATGACAACACGATCACCGTTCTGGCTGTAGTTAACTTAGGCTAATTTCTTTTTTTTATTTGCGACAACTTTATTTTATTCAACAGAAGAAAATGTCACAAAATTAAAAATACAAATTCATTTACAATCAAAAGGGTTTGAGCAAATATATTTATTTGTTTTGATATGATAAAAGCATTTTTTGAAAACGTAATTTTTTTTTTAAGGAAAAATATGTATTTCTACAACACTTTCATAGTTTTGATATATGTATGTAGCTGTCGTCTCCAATATAATTCAGTAGCTGACTACACAGCGGCGGTTGTAGCCAACGTCATTTGTAGTCGTGTAGCTTTGTAGCCGCTGCTGTCTATGTGTTTAATGCTTAAACTGCTTAAGACTATTAAATTATGTCAAATCAGCAAAAATTAATAAATAGGGCGGCACCGATTCTGCGGAATAAATATTATTAGTCAATATTGTACACATATTGATCTAGTGCTTAGCCCTGGTTCTTGGCATCACATATACATATAATCATAACTCGAAAACTAAAATCAATTTTCAATCTACTAAATATTTTCATAGATATTCAGTAATTTTTGGAAAAAATCAGGGATCGCAAATAATTATTATTTTATGTTACCAAAAACAATCATTACCAACACATTACTACCACTGCCTGAATTGATTTTTATTTGTTTGAGTTTTAATAAAAAATTTGAATTTAAAAATTTTTTAATTGAATTTAAAAATTATAAAGTTATTTTTCCAATTTTATTTTTTGCTTGGAAAATAATAGATAATTCTAAAAAAAAAAGTTATTAAAAATAACAGTTATTTTTTAAGTTTATTTTTTTTTTATTGTTAGAAAAAAAAATATTTATCCAAATGTATATAGATTTGGGCAAGTTTTGCATAACGTTCATGCAACACAAGTTACAGTAAAAAGAGAATTTTACGCCTAGAACCAATATTAACTGATTTATTTTTTAAGCAAAATATAAAACTTAATAAATAATCATTATTTTCCAAGCAAAAAACAAAACTCGAAAAATAACTGTTACTTTACAAAAAAAAAAAAAATAAAACTTGAAAACTATTCTTTTCCAAGCAAAAATTTAAAATTTAAAAATAATCATTAAAAAGTATTTTTTTAATAAAACCTATAACCGTACGATTTCTATAACCTATGTTTTTTAAGCAAAACTTAACCACTTTAGATTTTTAAAAAGTCAAAAATTAAACGGCAGGTATCCCCCGCTGGTTATCTGCAGCAATAAACAAAAAATTGTTTTAAATAACAAATTTTTATTACTAAAAACTAGAATAACGGAATAGTGTTCAAGAAAGGTTTTCATTGACTTGTAACCCTCTGTATGTAATGGTACTTCCTCCATTTTTTGAATAGCAATTTACGCCATGAACCAGAGCCAATTCAAAAATTGTAAATTATAGGATGAGAACTTCGTCCTCACATACATATGTATATATAAACTTTTTAGAACAGCGAAATTTACATAAAATAAGTTTTGGTTTAATGAGAAATAAAAGCAAAATGAGTGAAAACTTACCATTTGGTCCATATTTTTTTTGATTATTTTTTACTTGGTCAATAGTAAGACCTTTTTCTCCATCTGTGCCAAAGTATTGTAACACTTGTTCGACGGTTTTAGCATGACCGTCTTCCATGGCTTATTCGTAAGAAGCACTTAACGTAACTATAAGAAAACATAAATAGTTTTTGAAAAGTTTTTGTTTTAGGGTTACAATTAACGACAGGTGAAATGTAACAAATAAATATACAAAAAGAAAAATACAGATGTAATTAGTGCATTTTACTGTTAAACCGAACTTACTTATCAAAATTTAAGTGTTTGTAAAAAATTATAAAAATAATTTCTTAGCAAAAAATGACAATTCGGTAATATTTTTTATTCTATTCTGATTCATATTCTTGTTTCAAACTCTTAACTGCGGATGTAATAACAACAAACAATCGTTCTATATTTTCTTTAATTATCGGTAACTCTCAAAATACGTAAGCAGATCTTTTGAAACGTGCTTCTGCATTTGCACTACAGCCACACGTTCAATTTTTTCTTTCTAGTTTTTTACACGTACTGCTTTTGAAAATTCATTTAAATTAACAGTTGTGACGTAGGCTACACGCAACATGAAAGCAATTTTCTTTTTTGTCATCTACAATAAATCAGAGTTCCGATAACAATGCTGCAATACATATATGTAAAGAAATATATGTATGTATGTATACCTATCAACACCAATCCTTAAAAGATGTCAATACAAAGCACATTTATCAGGTAGCCTTATCACGCAGGGGAAATATTAAGGCGAACATTTTAATTTTGATATGGATTTTGACAATTAAACTTACATTTCCCCACTCTAATGGTAGTTTAACTGTTAAACTTCATAAAAAATTTAAAAATGTTTGCCTAAATATTTCTCCTCCGTAGTGAGGCTACCTGAGAAATGTGGATTGATTGTTGCTTTGAAGTTCGAAATATCAAAAAAAATTAAGAAGGCTTTTTACTTCTGCACTATAAAATTTCTAAACAAATACAATTTTTGAAATGTAAAACTTAAATCAGCTGGGCAAACGACCACTTGTTTTTCTATATATGGAGTTTGACATTTCGGGCAATGAGGCAAATTAATGAATTCGCCATTGCCACCACAGGTAAGTGGATTCATCTTGGATGCTATCAAGGCAAATTAATTTTACTAGGTGGCAGCACGGTGAAGTTAATTATTTTTTGCTTTACTTTTTTATATGCAAAACAGCTGTCAATTTTTTTTAACTTGAGAAAATAGAAATAAAATTTAAAATATTTAAAAACAAATAAAAATGCATCAGGGTGTTTTTTGGTTTTGTATTTGTTGTCGCCGCGATGCCACCTTATATATATGCCCCTTGGGTGCTATGAAAAACTTGAATTTCGTCGATTACAACCAAGGCACATTCATCAGGTAACCTCACTAAGAAGGGAAAATATTAAGGCGAACATTTTTATTTTTTTTTTTTTTTTTATATGGAGTTTGATAGATCAACTTCCATTTAGAGGAAAAATTGTAAGTTCAACTGTCAAAATCCATATAAAAAATGATTATTTTCCCTCCGTAGTGAGGCTACCTCATTAATATGCCTTGATTACAACCGACAGTGCTGTTAAGACAATAGCAATACATACACTTTCACTAATGCATTCAAAATTTTTCAATTATCTGAACTACTGTCTTGGTAACAATGATTTGACGTATGCTGACAATAATGCAATTTTTGTGTACATAAAAAAAAAATTCAAAAAGGGAAAATAAAAAAATTAAATGAACTGTCTATAATTGTAAGCAAGTAATACCTATTATTTCAATGTCATGACAGTACTGTCAAATGTAAACGCAGTGTAATATTCTGGTATTTACATACATACATATGTATAGTGTTGGGCAAAACTTCCCACTACAATAATGTTTAGTTATAATGGAAAAACAGTTTTAATTTCCGTTATTTTTATTATCTTTTTAAGTTATTTAGTTCATTCATATGATTCAACTACTTTAACAAATCAAAAAGAAAATTAAATTATTTATTTAATAATAGAACGAATATTATGTGATTTCAAGTTGCATCGTAAATGTGTGTTATATAACGAGCTGCATTGTATTATTATCTTCAAAATATTGAGTTTAATTTTAATTTTTAAGAGGTCTCGCCGTAATATTCGTGTAAAAAATAATTTTTAATGGTTTTAATATAAAACGCAACTATTATTTTGTCCCTAACTGTAAACATGCATCTGTATGTGGTACACGTAAGCGATAGCTGTTATTAATATTCCTATAACACACAATTTTTAAGAATCAATAAAAAATGTTTACGATGATAAAGGTTATAAACAAATTTTAGCTAAAATTAAAAAAATCCCGAATCTTTACGTATGTACATATGTCTGTAATAAAGAGCTTATAGGTACATATGAATGTGGGTATAATATAAAAACATATTTATTGAATGTGAAGAGGACCTTAATAATGCAAATGTAGTGAATCTCTTTGGTGACCCCATTCATAAACCTATGTATGCACGTACAAACAAACTAAGGTAAATAGGTATATTGATAAGATTTTACAATGTAAATAATTCGTTATCTTAAGTATGAGCTAGTTTAAAATTTATCAAATCGAGATCACTCACGCACAAGAAGTATTCAATGCATCATACTAAGCCTAATTAATATTATATTAAATACGCATGTACATACATATATAGGTACATGTACATATGTATTTACATACATATGTATATGCAGATATTCCGTCAAATAGCATTTATGCATCAGTTTTGTTTTAAATAAAAAAATGTAGGTACACATCTTCAAAGTATATTTTTTACTTAGTTTTATTTAAGTTTAATAAAATTTAAAAATGAAATATTTAAGTATATTTCAGTGCCATGTAATTAATGGATGGGTTGGCTTGATAACATATCGAAAAGAACACGTGTAACAGAGGTATTGAACAAAATTCTGCATTCGTTTCTTTGCCAAATCGTTGTCTACGTTGCCTTTATATTTCTTATTTGCCGCTTACCCTGAACTACTGGTTCCTAACGAATTGTTTGCATTTATGTATGTATGTATGTAGTACATAAAAATGGAAATACATACATACGATGTATGTATGAAATACGTAAGAAAATTTTGTTTCTAAATCATTTCTAAAGCGACCAACCGCAAAGAATATCTTAATTATTTTGCATTTTAATGTGTTTTTTAGGGTTGCAATAAATTATTTAACATACAAATCACTTGAGAATTGACGGTGTTTTTCTTTTTATTAGAAACTACAGGTAATTTCAACTAATTGAGAGTCTCACAAGATCTTTAACAAGAATGAGTTGATTTCATTGGCTGATGCCGTTTAACATTTTCTTTGTCCTATTAATAAACATTGTTAAATACCTGTTCTTGATGTTATTAATAAAATTTGTTATATATATTTTTTCACTTATTCTATTAGTAAACTTTCTTGTTGTATAAAATATAACTTATGATTATGCAGATTGTTGTTGGGTTTTTCTTCACTTTTTTGAGTTTAGTTATTGTTCAGTGACTTGCTTTCCTCTTCTAAGCTTGTTCTTACTTTTTGATTGTCAAAAAATTAATAAGAGTTTTCATGACAAGTATTGGTTACAATGTTTGTGGTAGATTTATAACTTAATACAACTCTGTCATTTAAAATAAAACTCTGGTAACTACAGTGGTGCGACTACCTATCAAAGTGCAGTTCGTGCAGTTGAATTATAAAAGAAATACATATATGTATAAATTTATATTTGCGGTATTCAGTGTTTGCTGCAAATGGTCTTGCGAAAGTGCAAATGCGTTATATCATTCAAATTTAACAAAAACAATAAGTATTTTGTTGGTGGATTTCACAAAAATGCTATGATATCCTTCATTTGTACGTTTGCAAGACCATTAGCATCGAACACTGAACTCTGCTATTATGTATACAACTGATAAAAAACTCTGTCAACTGATAGAGCTTAACAATTTCCTGGGTCATTTTAATCATAATAACATCATAAAGCGCCTCAAACGTTACAAAATATTTAGTAGTTTATATTATTATTGTTTTCCTTTTGAACTGTACTATTTAATAAGGCGAAAAACAATTTAAAATAAATATTATCACATAAACATTAAATAATGTTAATGTTGCCAACTCATTTCACAGTGTAATGGGCAATACAAATTAATATGACTACACATAGGAATATGATCAAGGCGAATTCATACCAGGTGGAGTCGATAGCCCAGCAGACTGTTTTTTGCTTTCATTTTTTGATAATGTCTTGTCAAAAAAATACATTGTTTCATATCTGTTAATCTAATGTCAAAGTTGTTGTTTTGTTGTAGTTGTTGTGCTACTGCTCACACCTGGTATGAATTCGCCTTGAATATGATATTATTGCACAATATGAACATTTTCACAATTATACTGCAAGTGTATGGCCGCTTAAAGTTCCAAAAGAAAAAGTTGTAATGACCTCCCGTACAATATTTAAAACGCTAATTATAAGTCAGTACTTCTTCAATGAATGACAAAAATACAGCAAATAAACCTTATTAAATATTAGAAAGGTTAAGGAAATATTTTCCCATTTTAACGATAACCGCTTTATTTCATTATTTTTCACATATCGTTGGTATCAAATAGAAAGGCTCTAACTCAAATAATTGAAACATAATAAAAACTGTAATATTCACAATGTAATTTGTAATGTACAACCGCTCGTAAAAGCGTTATTTTTTACACTATTGCAATAAATTTTTATGACGAGGTGTGTTTGTGTGAAATGTATTGGAATTACTGAAAAACTTAAATTTGTAAAAAATACGAGCTAGGGCCTTTCTACTGTTTGTAGATTTGTTTGTAATATATGATTGTATTAATCACAATTCGATCCAGGAAAACGCACAACCTAAGTTATTTGACCTATTTAAAAAAAATAATAATAATAAGCAAATGACAGATTCTTTGACATTTCCCGGGCGCTTACGAAGAAAATGTATTTATAATGATATTCGTACTTGCTTTTAATTTTACCTTAACCTTTGAACAGAATATAAATTCGTTTTTCTAATTTAAATTTCACTGTATTTTAAGTCCTTAACTATCAAGTCAAATTTTTAAAAGTGATATATTAATTATGGCATAATTTGTTTTACCGTCCAACTAAAAGCTTAATAAGATTTGCGTATTAACTAATTCTTTCTATAATTATGCTCACACACACTTGCTTGTTGATGTTAATAATTTTGTCAAAAATAATTTGTTATTATGTAATGACAAAATATGAAAAACCAAAAGTATCCCAGCATTTTTACCTCTTTTTATATTTAAATATAAGTACATGCTCACACACACACTCATACAAAAATATAGCCCCCTTTCGTCATAGCTACCGTACAAGAGATATAAAAACACTCAATTTAAATAAATGAAAATTTTGATATGCCTTGACAACTGAATTTTAAGGTAATTTTTTAATTTCTTCATTGAATAACAAAAATATTATTATTAAAACGTCAAAACTGTGGTTTTCTAAAGCGATTTTGATATATTCGCTGAAAAACCTCGAAATTTTCAAGGAGTAGCGACATACTATATACCGACATATATATATGTACATAAATAAGTACATATGAATGTGAATATATGTATAGATGTATGTATGTACAAAAATCTAATTTAATAGCTACATATTTGTTTGAATATTATATGTTTAGACCAAGTAGATACGTTTGTGTTTGTATTAAAAGATTTTGAAAACCTTGAATATATTATGGTTTATTTTTAATTCAATTTTTTTATTTATTTTTGGGAGAGTGTCTTTAAAAGTATCAGAGTATAGGTATGTAGAAATTGTTGTTGCCAATCATTGAGCGTATTGAACAAAATTGAGAATTATTCTAAAAAAGTTTCAGATATTTTTTGAGCTTTAAGGTCCACGAAAAGCACTTTGTTAGCATCACTGGCACAAATGTATATTTGCATGTGCAAATATTAAAACATACAGAGTGCATATATGTAAATAAATAAATATTTTAAATTTCATGCAGGATTTTTTTATTTTCTTTATTATTAACGATTCTAAAGAATATTTATACACACACATATGTACATATGTATGTACATATATTTGTATGCATATTGCAAACACTAAATAATTAAATAATATTGACTATTTCGCATTTGTTTAAAACGTAATTTTACACAAATACATTATACATACATACACACTATATGCATATAGCACCTAAGTATTGTATTTTTGCAAATTTTATGTTTTAATAAAGTAGGTATAAAATCGTTTACATAACAACTTTGTGTATTTATTAATTTATCGTTTATTTTTAGTATAAAATTTGAACTCTTCAGTTTCTTTAATAATACTTTTTGATGTTACTACTGTTTTCTCCCTAGGAGATGATAATAATTTAAATAGTCGTTATTGTTTTTAACGGTTGATTTAATGATAATTTTTTACAATTTTGAATTTTTTATGTTTTTTTTTTTCTTAATAATAATGAAGCACTTAAAAACTGCATGATAGGTTTATAGGTAACTATTGTTTAAAGAATAAGAAATGAAACACTTTTTTATTATCCTTTATGTGAGTTTGTAATGTTCTTCGTTGTTTTTAAAGTTTTTTTTTAATTGTGACAATTATTTAAGCTGAAACTTACAAAAATAATTGTTATTTAATTTAAAATGCTGTGCGAACCGAAATTTTTATATAATTATATTTTTTATTTTTTGGCCCAGCCAAAAATTTAAGAACTAAGGAAAAGATCGCGCTTTTGAAACGATCGACGGCGACTAAACACAGGGAGAAAGTGCTTGATGAGAGTGTCTATCTGAATTACAGAATTTGTTGCTTTTGGCAAAATTCCCAGACAGACGTAAACTCTCTACTGCCCGGGAAAATACTTTTAGCATATTAGAAAGAATCATCATACGTACAATTTGTACATACAGACATACAGATGTATGTATGTACATACATAGAACATTGAAATTATACAAAAACAACAATAAAAAATGAGCAAAGGCAGCCCGAAAGCCAGCCAGGCTAGGTGCTTATAATATTTGGTAGCTAGTGTGCTTTTAGCCGTTGCTGTTTTAGTTGTTGCTGTTTATTATTTAATAATATTGCATACATACATATGTATGAATATTCCTGTAGATAATGTTTATGTCGTTGTCGTTGTTGTTATTTTTTTAATTATATTCATAAAGCTTAAGAACACAAAATATGTGTGTGATGATGGCTTTTACTAATTGTCGTATCTAGTGTAAATGTAGGTTTGTTTGGTAGGTACATTCATATGTAGGTATGTAGCAATCTGTTGCTGTTTTAATTTTCCTAAGCATTTTTTAGACAGTGCTTAAGGTTATTATATTTGAGTTTTGTACAGAGACGTAGTCAAGGCATAGGTATATGTACATACATACGAATTTATTTCGCCCTATCAAAAACACAGGTAGATATGTACATACATACATATCAGCCTTGCCATAAAGAAGAATATTTTCCTTACCAAAACTTAAAAAACTGACAAAATTTTTTTTATCATAAATTAATTGTATCTTTATAATGTTAACTACACAAATTTATTTACTATGCTTTCTTTCGTTCATTTTTTTAATCTTATCCTTATAGGTACATTTTTTATTGTTTTAGTAAATTGTATAGAACTTAAAGCACTTTTTTGGAAAAAATAAAATTATAAATAGGTATTTCCTTCAAAACTTTTTGTTCGTATTATATATTATAATTTTGTAATATTTTCTTTTGTTGAATAAAATAAATTTGTCGCATTCTAAAATATATGTAGATTAGCTTAAGCCATGTAGCTTCGCAGGCTTCAAAATAATCGTTTACCTATAAAAGTGTGTATTTTGTTTTTGACAGTTTGCAGTCGGTTTCCTGAATTTGACTTTATTTTAAGTGCATCTAGGTTTTAAAACAGAGATCTCACCCATTTAAGAATCAAACGCATTTAAAAAAATATGTTACTATATATATACATACATATACATAGGTATATTCTTAATATTAAAAATATGTTATGATACACTCATGATTTTCATTTAGAAAATATTGATTTTTTTTAATATTTCGAAAATTGTTTGTAAACATTTTTGCAAACATTTTTTTGTAAATATTTGAAAATTGTATTCGAAAAATTTTTTGAAAAATTTAAAAGAAAGATATTACTAAATATTTCTGGAAAAATATTTATTTTTTTTTTTAATTTAGGACCTTCCTGCAATCTATATTGAGTTATAATGGTCACACTTAAGCGAAAAAAAAACCCTTAAAAATTTTTTTCTCATATTGACCCCCCCTGTGGGTCTATTGGCTGACTCTATGTGTATTGCTTTCTATAAAAGCCTTTAATACAAATCAAAGCAGAAAACCCTCCAGCCTCCAATAGGATGTTCTGATGTTGCTGAATTGCAATCCTAAAATTTTAAAAACTATGTCTGGCAGATTGGTGGACTTAAATTTTCTGTACCTTGTCTGGTGCCATTTCTGACATTTCAACGTCAACACGTACAGACGGACGTCGCTTAATTAACTTCTCTTTGTATAAGGATATCTGTATATACTTTATGGAGTCGGATATGAATATTGTAGAAGTTACACACGGAAGGACAAACTTATAAATACCCTTTATATAGTTTGACAAACTTTATATACCCTTTCCACCTGTGGGTATAATAAACTAAAGAATTTTAAATTTTCGACATACATTGTACATACATACATACATATATACATATTAAAAAGTATTGAAAAATTTGCATTCTATTTACATGTGACTTTATTTATCGTGAATTCTAATTCAAGCTATCGTCAAGATGATTTTTCCAAAAGTATGAGGACATTAACTCTCAAAAATCTGGCAGCTAAAGTTAACAGTAAAAAAGCAAAGAAACTCTTGAAATATCCCAACAAACCACATAGCAATCAAACTGCAATACAACTTGAGAATAAGCTTATATAAAATAGTCTTATAGCTAAATTACACGATGACATTTTTCATGAAATCAGTTGCATGAAACCAGTTTTGTGTTGGCAAGAGGTGTAGAGAGTCAAGGAAAAACAAGAAAGTTCAAAAGAGAATTGAAGAAATTTCATGAAACGATTTCATGGTGTAAGTTACGTATTAATTTCGCTTATACCAATATTTATAAAATATAAATAAACACAATACACAACTAAGGTTGATTTATCTTACAAGGTAGCGGCATCTCTACAACAATACAAGAACACCATGGCATTTTATTGTTGTTTTGTAGATCGAAATGTCAAAAAACTGAAATTGCACTATACAATTTTTAAACACATACCTACATACATCTTTTAACATGTCGAACTACTAAATCAGCTGGGCGGACGACACTACCTGGTAAGATAAATCTACCTTTCACAACTGTTTCTAAACAGAATTATTTTTGTAAAAAAAATTTATAAATATATACTCGGATTATAAGCTTGTTGATGTGCTCTAATGCTCTTAATATTTTTTGCACATTTTTGTGGAAGTTAATTATACAATTATATAAAGAAGCTTATACAAATATTAAGACAAATACTCTTTTCTATTCAAAGTCTACAATTGCAAGGATAAGCTTTTAGTAATCATGTACATATAATATTTGCACAAGGTTTTGATTTTTCTACAATTGTTATGATATCATTATTTAATATATTCTAAAGCATTTTTCAAGCTGAAATTTTATTTTTGTACATAGGGAAACTTTTTATAATATTTTCACTTCGTTTGGTTTGCTGTGATCCTTTTTTACCTACGCCAATGATTTCTTTCAACTGAGTGAAATAACAAAATTAGAAAAATTATTACAGAACCTCATACTTATTTTAGATATAAATAAAACTAAGGCATGCAATGTCAAAAATTCTAGTATTCGAAGGATGGCTAAAAATTATAAAAAATAAACACAAAGTTTAAATATGTACATATGTATATATGTGTGTGCATATGCATTTACATATCCATACATACATACTACATATATATTTCTACTCGTATGTATGTATGTACATTTATGCCTATATACTTATCTAAAATAGGTTTTTATTAATAATAAGTACATAAGAACATACGTACATTATTCCTATTTCAGAAAGCCTTAATTAACTGAATTTATTTTCTAAAATAAAATGATAACTTTTATTCCAATATCTTACTCAATGCAAAAATGTAGAAAAGCAAAAAAATATAGGATAATTACGTAAAATTATTTCAAAAAGTATGAATGTTTTAAAAAAACAATAACTCTATTAAAAGCAATTCAAATAGAAGCATAATTTAAATAAATCAGTCAAGTGCGAGTCAGACTCACACACGTAGCGTTCTGTACTATGTTCAGTACAACTTCAAAAATACAAGTTGTTATTTGTTCACATCTTAGGGCGCAGCTTTTAATTTTTAATTATTTTTTATACTAGAGCAGAGTACAATTGCCTTGTCCAAATATAAAGTATCTACCTATAACGAGAGAGAAGGCTAAATTCCCCAAATTCGAGACATTTAGGGCACACCCTTGCTACTTGTTGTTACAGTAGATATTGTGAAATATAATCTGCGTAAATTTTAAATTTATATAAGACCTTTCTTTGAAAACATCAGGAACCTACATATTGCGGTTCAAAATAGGTACGTGTTAATATCGGAACACATCTACAGTACAAATTTCAAGAGTCTACCTATTATGGTTCAAAAAATAAAGCCATATACGCCCTAATTATATTACTTTCGGAACACCTTTTAATATTATTATTTGTTATAAGGGCCATGGCAATTCCCTATCTATGAATATATCAATAGTCTTCCTATTATGATTCAAAAAATAAGGTAATATACTTAAAAAACATATTATTGTCGGAACACCGTTTTATTTTTAGTAATTTTCATAGCAGCCGTGGCAACACATCTTCTATACAAATTTCAAGAGTCTACCTATTACATATATTAAATTATATAAGGTTATATACGTGCAAATCACGTCACTGTCGGAATACCCTTTAATTTTTATCTTTTTTTTGGAGATCATAGTAATACACCATCTGTGAATATTTCAGGAGTCTACCTATTATGGTTAAAAAATTAGGCCATATTCATGCAAATCGCGTCTCTGTCGGAACACCTTTTAAATTCTTTTATTCGTTATAGTGGCTATAGTAATACTCCTCCTGTAAAAATTCCAAGATTAGACCTATTATCGTTCAAAACTTAGGCCATATACATGCAAAACACGTTACTATCGGAACACCCTTTAATTTTTAGGTTTAACAAAACTCAAACTGCATATAAAAAAAACAGTGTTAAAAATGTTTTTTTATATGAAGTTTTACTTTTGTTAAGAGATGTTAATGTCTGATGAAACTGGGGATTAGGCTTGATTTACAAAAAAAGATTATGTTTTTAGGATAGACCGATAATGAGGGAGGATGTGTTGCACTGTCTCTCGTTTAAAACTATTTTTACAATAGTCAGTCAGTGCATGGGTAATTTAGTTTTCCTATAAGTTTACTAATGTTGCAGTTTTAAGTTAACAGACACTAGGTTTCCTACTGTTTTATTTTATATAAATTATCAAACTCTTTTGTCGTGCTTGTTGCCGTTGTTGTTCTTTTACCTGGTAAAATTAATTCGCCTTACAACCATACTGTTCTGCGCAGAACTAACCTATGTTATCTTAACTAGAGATGTGTATTTGTTATGTATTACAGACACTCATTAGAGCGTTAACATTGGTCTTAATGTACTAGCTTTTTTATAAAATGCAAAATAAATGTATATTATATTAGATTACAGCATATTTCATTTGAATTTAATAAATAAATTAAACCAGCCCTTCTATTCGTCAACGCCATTTGAATACTGTCAATATTGTGGTAGCCTTCAAATTATTTTTACGATTGACGGTATACATACGTATGTTTGCATATAATGGGTTAAAAAAGTATTAATGTACATATTGAATATATTTATGTATGTGTTTGTATCAGGAAAGGTCAAAAAACTTTATCAAATACATATGTACATACACATGTTAATTTTTGTTCAACTTGTGGGAGTGATTTAAAAAAAAACTGCTAGATAATTTTCACTTGTTTAATTCTAAACTACAGGGTTCCTCGATTGCTAAGTTAGTATTCCAACAATTACCCCCGGCCCTATTAGATATGCCTTAGCAAAATCTTGTTGCATCTTCCATCCCCTTCATCAAGGTGATTTTATTTATACAGACATGTGCAGCTACAATTGCCGCCGTGTAGTCAGCTACTTAATGATATTGAAGACGATAGCTACATCGTAACCTCTGACATTGTAGTAGAAATAGCTATTTTGCATTTATAAAATTAAATAACTTTAAAAAAAATAATAATATTTTCTCCAAAACTTTTTGTTTGTACATATGTACATATGTATATGAGTTTGTAATTTATAATTTGTGACATTTTCTTTTGTTAAATAAAATAAAATTGTCGCATACAAAAATAGAAGTTAGCCTAAGTTTACTACAGTCACAACAGTGGTCGTGTAGCCATGTAGCTTTGCTGCCTTCAAAATATTCGTTTACCTAGTATAAACGTGTGTATTTTGTATTTGACAGTTTGTAGTCGGAATCCTGATGCTCTAGGTTTTAAAGCAGATATCTCATCCATTTAAGAATCAACAGCATTTAAAAAAATATGTTACTCTATATACATACATATATTCTTAAGTTAAAAATTTATTATGTTACACTCATGATTTTTATAGAAATATTGAATTTTTTTTTAATATTTAGAAAATAGTTTGCAAAAAATTATGTGAAATTTTATTCTAAAATTTTTTCAACATTTTTTTTTTTCGAAAAATTTTCTGTAAAAATATCTTTTTGAAAATGTTTTGTAAATATTTTTTTAACAATTTTTATTTTTTTTTTTAATTTAGGACCTACCCGCAATCTATATTGAGTTAGAATGGTCAGACTAAAGCCAAAAATTCTTAAAAAAAATTCTTCATAGTGACCCCCCATGTGCTTTTAACTGCTTCTGTTTAACAGTGGGCACTCTGTGATTCCATTGGCTATCTCTATGTGTATTACTTTCCAAAAAGGTCTTTAATACAAATCACAACCCTACCAACCTAAAAACAGACAAAAATTGCTCCCTCGCAGGGGGTTATTTATCCCCCGAGATCTGTATGCACTCATTGCGATATACCTGTCGTGGTATAATATTTATTTGACAAAAGAAGCAAAATAAAATCTAGTATATTTTTATTTTAAGCCTGGTACTCTGTTCAGTTTTTCATGCGGAATAATGTCAAACTACATACATAAAAAATACATAAAAAATTTGTATGAAAAAGTCATGAAAAAATGTTGCAGAAGTAGTACTCTATTTTTACTGTGGAAAAACATGAAATGTTTCTGGCAACATTTTATCAAAACTGTGAAATAAAGCAAATGAGCATTATTTCATGTGGAATTTTTTTGTGGAAAATTTTTTAAAACAATGTGATATATTTAAAAGCAATAACATCGTAAAATTCTTCCAAATCGCGAGATAGACACCACATTTTAAATGTCAAATTTTCGTTGTGAAATAATAGATGTTGCTTAACATTTTCCACAAATTCGAACAGAGTACTTTAGACTTAGATATGAGCTTTAGACTTAAGATATGAGTAATTATTGTTAGTTCAAAAATATTGAAGATACAATAACTAAATTATGAAAAAAATTAAAGCCGAGAAAAATTAAAAAACTTGATAAAATATAGGTGGGCGTGCCTTGGCAAATTACATTACTACCCGGACACAGATCAAGAATATATATACTTTATGGGGTCGGAAATGAATATTGTAGAAATTACACACGGAATGAAAAACTATCCACCTATGGTGAAGGGTATAAAAACATTATTTTTAATACGGGTTTTATATATGAAGTTTGACTTTTGTTACCCCACCCCCGTCTCATGTCTTAACAAAAGTCAGAAAGTCTGTCACAGACACATATTCACTTACATATAATCTACACCATCATACTTTTTGAGGACACATGCAATTTTTGACAAATCATACGACTGAGTATCATAGTGAAGCATGGCCTTTCCTGATATTCCTTTGTGTTTTTTATTAAAATATTTAAAAGTTTCTTTTTAGTTCATTATTTTTCTTTTATTTTATTTTATAATTTATTTTTTATCAAACCCGGGGAAAAGTTTTCAAAGTGACGATAAATCGTCAAATGTGGCAGCAGTGATTAAAAAAGCAATCAAATTTACCATCACTGTATAAATACAAATCTGTGTTTTTAATTCACGCGTATCACCTTGTCTAGAAAATTTTCTTATTTATGTGAATTTTTTTAGGTAATTTAATTTTCGTGAAGGAAATCGAAGGAAGTAATATATGATTTCAAGCAAAGAGAACTTAATCTAAAGCAGTAAGTACTACTTTCAAGTACGTAATTATATTTGTTTTCGCATTGAATAGGTGTCTTAAGCAAAAAAAAAAAAAACATGGAGGAGCTAATGTGGTTTCAGAATGTCTAAAAAAAATTGTGTAACTTGTTTATGCATTTATTTGCAGTTAAATGTCTGACTCCGAAGAAAGCAATATCTCGGCCAGTGGTTCCGAAGATGGATCTGCTGGTTCCAACAAGTCCCAAAAAAGTGTGCGTTCACGATCTCGCACGCCTATTAGGTCTAGATCTGGAACAAAATCTAGATCTGAGTCAAGATCTCAATCGAGATCACGCTCACGGTCCCGTTCGCGTTCGGTGGGTTCAGAATCCGGTTCAGAAAATTCGGTCAGGGGGCACAAACAACGATCCAGGAATGCTGATGAAGATGACGAAGAGGACGTTGACGGTGATGACGTGGACTCGGAAGAATATGAGGAAGATGAAGACGATAGACCAAGAAAGAAAAAGAAAAAGGATAGATTCGGTGGTTTTATTATTGATGAAGCTGAAGTAGACGATGAGGTAATTGAAAAACTAAAGGATAAGTTAAATTACAAAATCATAAAAAATTTACAAATTAGGTGGATGAAGATGATGAATGGGAAGAAGGTGCCAACGAGTTGGGTATAGTGGGAAACGAAATTGATGAATTGGGTCCAACAGCCCGTGATATTGAAATAAGACGACGTGGTACAAATCTATGGGAGTAAATTTCAAAACTAAGCTAAGCTTTTAATAATCAAGAGTCTAACCATTTGTAATTTTTATAGTACACAAAGAGAGGACGAAATAGAAGAGTATTTAAGAAAAAAATATGCTGACGAATCAATCGCTAAAAGGCACTTTGGAGATGGAGGCGAAGAAATGTCCGATGAAATAACACAACAAACACTGTTACCCGGAATAAAGTAAGTTTTATCAACAAAATATGAAAGCGTTATGGTATCAATATTAACAAAAACACTTTTCAAGGGATCCCAATTTATGGATGGTCAAGTGTAGAATTGGAGAGGAGAAGGCAACTGCTTTACTATTGATGAGAAAATTTTTAACTTATCTGAATACAGATGAACCGATGCAAATAAAATCCGTTGTTGCACCGGAAGGTGTCAAAGGATATATTTACGTTGAGTCGTACAAACAAACTCATGTGAAAACTGCTATTGAAAATGTGGGTAACCTCAGAATGGGAAAGTGGAAGCAAGAGATGGTACCAATCAAAGAGATGACAGATGTTTTAAAAGTCGTAAAAGAGCAAGTAGGCTTAAAAGTCAAGCAGTGGGTGAGGTTGAAAAGGGGTCTTTACAAGGATGATATCGCTCAAGTTGACTATGTTGATTTGGCTCAAAATCAAGCGCATTTAAAACTATTGCCTCGCATTGATTACACCCGTATGAGAGGTGCTCTCAGATCCACAGTTAATGTAAGTTATCTAAGAAACTTTTAATGAATGTATAAAAATGTTTTAATATAATAAAGGAATCAGATGATAGCAAGCGCAAGAAGAAACGTAGACCTCCCGCAAAACCCTTTGATCCGGAAGCCGTTAGGTAGATTTATAAATACAAAATAGGTGTTTATCTAAATTCTTATTATTTTTCTTTTCTCTTATAATTAATTTGTGAAGGGCCATTGGAGGTGAAGTTCATTCAGATGGTGATTTTCTACTATTCGAAGGAAATCGTTATTCACGCAAGGGATTTTTATATAAAAATTTCACCATGTCTGCTATTCAAGCCGAAGGTGTCAAACCTACACTAGCAGAATTAGAAAGGTTTGAAGAACAACCAGAAGGTAATTTTTAACATGTCAGTAATAATAAAGAAATATGTGAAGAGATGTTGTTATTTACTTTATAGATGTGAACTTGGAAATCGTAACTGGAGTTAAAGATGACCCCACCGCTGGTCATTCATTTTCGATGGGCGACAATGTTGAAGTATGTGTTGGCGATTTGGAGAACTTACAGGCTAAAATTATTGCTATAGATGGAGGCATGATCACAGTAATGCCGAAACACCAGGACTTAAAGGTAACTAATTGTTTTATGGTATCCAAATGGTTACATGCTGAATCAGGATTAATTTTTATTATATGCTTTTTTTAACAGGACCCTTTAGTTTTTAAAGCAAATGAATTACGTAAATACTTTAAAACAGGTGATCATGCTCGAGTATTAGCTGGTCGTTATGAAGGAGAAACAGGCTTAATTATTCGTGTTGAACCTACAAGAGTAGTTCTTGTATCCGATTTGACAAATCATGAGTTGGAAGTATTGCCTAGAGACTTGCAGCTTTGCTCAGATGTCGCAACTGGCGTGGATTGCCTTGGTCAATTTCAGTGGGGTGACCTGGTTCAATTAGAGTAAGTAGTTAAGCCTAATATATACATACAATCGAAAAATTTACAATCGAAAAATTCACAAAATTATCTTCAATAGCGCACAAAATGTAGGAGTTATTGTTCGTTTGGAACGAGAAAATTTTCATGTTTTAGGAATGCATGGCAAGGTGATTGAATGCAAGCCTACTGCTCTACACAAAAGACGAGAAAACAGAAACACTATTGCTCTCGATGCTGAACAAAATCAAATAAGACGACGTGACATTGTTAAAGTAATGGAGGGTCCCCATGCGGTAAACAAGTCCTACGACGGTTTGTCCGAATTTTATAATGAGTATATTCTGTTTTAATTTTAGGGGCGGTCGGGAGAAATAAAACATTTATATCGTAGTTTAGCATTTTTACATTGTCGCATGTATACCGAAAATGGTGGTATATTTGTATGCAAGACGCGCCATCTTCAACTAGCTGGTGGAAGTAAGTCCCAAAGCAGTAATTTTGGACCCCTTGGAAGTTTAGGTTTCATGTCTCCACGTATCCAATCTCCCATGCACCCTTCCGGTGGGCGCGGCCGTGGCGGTGGAAGGGGAGGTCGTGGGGGCTTTAGAGTTACACGAGATCGTGAAATTTTAGGCAAAACAATTAAAATTAGCGGAGGTCCCTATAAAGGTAATTTATATTACATTTGTTGGAATCTAATACAAGGATGGTTTTTAAATTATAAAAATTCTTAAAAAAGGGGTCGTTGGTATTGTTAAAGATGCCACTGAGAGTACAGCACGTGTGGAATTGCATACATCATGTCAGACTATTTCTGTTGATCGTAACCACATTGCCATAGTTGGTCCAGCTGGCAAGGATGGAAGTTTGTCCTCTTATGGACGCACTCCAGCTCGAACTCCCGGTTATGGTTCACATACACCAATCTATGCAGCAGCTGGATCTAAGACACCATTGTTGGGTAACCAAACTCCAAATTGGGATTCCGAAGGTCGAACTCCTTATAGCAGTTCAATGACACCATTGCATGACGGCAGTATGACACCACGTCATGGGGCTTGGGATCCAAACGTTACAAATACACCAGCTCGAGGCACTGATTATGACTATTCACTGGAAGAGCCTAGCCCCAGTCCTGGCTACAATCCTAGCACCCCGGGTTATCAAATCAATACACAGTATCCACCACAAACTCCAGGCACTCTTTATGGCTCTGATCGCAGCTACAGTCCCTTTAATCCCAGTCCGAGTCCAGCCCCTTCACCATACCCTGTGGGCTATCTGAATACACCATCTCCTTCGAGCTACTCCCCTAACACGCCTGGAGGTGCTCCCAACTCACCTTATAATCCACAAACACCAGGCGCAAGCTTAGAATCACCAATTGGAGACTGGTGCACCCCAGATATTGAAGTAAAAATCCACACTCATGACGATGCTGATTTAGTGGGTCAAACTGGCACCATTCACACTGTTTCAAATGGTGTCATTACAGTTTTCCTACAACAGGAAGATCGCAGAATTTCAGTAAGAAGCGAACATTTGGCACCAGTATTGCCAGGAAAGGGAGATGAATTTAAAGTTATTTACGGTGACGATCGTGAATCAGTTGGCAAGTTAGTTGAGTTTTCTGATAAAGAATCTAGCGTCTGCGATCTCAATGGCGAAATTAAATTGATACCAACGGCTTATTTGTGTAAAATGAAATCAATCGATTAAAACGGCAAACAAACAAAAAATATATGGTAAATACAAGTTGATAAAACCCCATCCATATAAATACATTCATTTAACCATTAATTATAAAAAATAAAGATTTTATTTAAATCTTACGGATTATAGTATAATTATTTGATAATTTGAAAAATGTTAGGCCCTGTACCACTTAGAAACGATTGTTTTATAAGCTTTTAGATTTATTTTTATATTTGCTTGCGAATAAGATTTTCCAAGGTAACTGAGTCCATAGCAAATTTACGAATGCCTTCAGAAAGTTTATCAGTTGACATGGCGTCCTCGTTTAGCATCCATCTGAAAGTGGGTTCATCAATGTGGATCTTTTCTAAAACTTCTTTAGATGCTTGTTTCGAATTCAATTGTGGTGTGACTTCATCAGCATCATTTTCTAGTTCCTTGAGTAAGGAAGGTCCGATTGTAAGCAGATCACAGCCTGCCAGTGCCTTAATTTCACCAGTGTTTCTAAACGATGCTCCCATGACGACAGTTTGATAACCAAATTTCTTATAGTAGTTATAAATTTTTTTTACGGAAACAACACCTGGATCTTCTTTGGGTTCATACTTCTTTTTATCCGTATTGGCCACATACCAATCAAGAATACGGCCCACAAATGGGGAAATGAGTGTTACATTTGCTTCGGCGCACGCTACAGCTTGTGCAAACGAAAACAATAAAGTTAAATTACATTTGACATTGTGTTGGGATTCTAAAATTTTTGCAGCTTGTATTCCCTCCCAGGTTGAAGCCAATTTAATAAGAATTCGATTCTTTTCTACTCCCATGTCTTCGTACAGGGAAATCAACTTCAAAGCTTTTTTAACACTTTTTTCTGTATCAAATGACAGACGGGCATCAACTTCCGTTGAAACACGTCCAGGAACAATTTTTAATATTTCACAACCAAATAAAACGCATAAATAATCCATAGCTTCTTCAACTTTTTCATCAGTAGATCTGCAGAAAAAAAAAGAAATAAATGTCCATGGTGACTTGACTTGAAAATCATACTAACCCTCCCACTTTGTTTCCATATTCCACAGCTTTTTGTACAATTTTCTTGTATTGGTCCATTTTTGAGGCATTTAAAATAAGAGAAGGATTTGTTGTAGCATCGGTGGGTTTATAAATCCTCATACCTACGAGTATATGTCCAAATTTTTTATTAAACTTACATGTGTATTGCATTTCTCTAAAGGCTTTTGAATGAAAATTCTTTCAGAAGCAACATAGATTTTCCAACTCTCAAAATAAATGTGCAGGTTAAGATACTCTTAAAAAAAGTATCAGGAAAACAGGATTCAGTTCCGAAACACATTTGTGCATACAAAATGGCAAAAAGGCAGTAATCATTCTGGGAGAAATTAATTGAAAGAAACTATGACTTAGAAGTCATAGAAGATATCGCACACCAAATCAAAATGTGCAGTATGCTTAAATTGTTTTTTTTTAACAAGGAAGGTAGTAATCAAGGTATATTTATCGTACTAGGTAGTGTCGTCCGCCCAGCTGATTTAGTAGTTCGACATGTCAAAAGTTGTATGTGTTCAGAAATTTTATAGTGTAGAAGTGAGAAAGCAATAAAACACTTACACGCTTTCTCAATTTTCCTATATGTTTTTTGACATTTCGAACTACAAAGCAACAACAAAATGCCATGTTGTTCTTGTATTGTTGTATTTGTTGTAGGGACGCCACTACCTAGTAAAATAAATATACCTTGGTAGTAATTTTATAGTCAAATTGAGTTCCACAATAAAGATAAATACCGTTATTGAGACCTTTTAAATGAGGCAGATATATTTTCGTAGTATTTAGAGATGTGATCTGTTAACTGGTTGGCGATATGTAAAGTGAGTGCAGAGCCTTCATAGGGAAAATAAAAGCAAATATTTCGCCATTTCGCTAGATTGTAGTTTTGACTCATGCCTAAAACTTAATAGACAAAATGAGAATTTCACTGTCTCAAGAAAGCAATACAATTGAGATTTCGAAACAAAAAAATGTTTAGTATTTCAAATTAAGTCTTCTATTAAAAGAAAAAGAACAATTTATATTGCAAAATGTCGAATGATAAGCGAAGAAATTATGATGAATTGAAAAAGTATATACATATCTAGAAGCAGGGAGGTTACGCTTTAGGAAAGTAAGGATTATGCAGAGATGGATAAATTTCACCTTTCAAAGGAAATTTCTATATTTAATTCATCATAAGTAAGGATTATACAGAGATGGATAAATTTCTTTATTAATTCATCAGGTGTCACTGGATGAATGTATCCGTACCCACAAGTCTACATATTGATTCATAATTTTTTGACAAATCCTACTTATACCGAATACATACACATCAAGTAAACGAAATACGAAAAATCTGTCTGTCTGGCTTGCAAATTTTCTTTGAAAACAGTGACTTTCAATTTACGAAGTGTAAAGGGGACCAATTTTGCTCCATTCTAATCTAAGACAATTCAAGGTTATTCAGCTGTTAACATGTAGTGTGCAAGGTTAACTTTTTTTGTTATTGCTAATCGCATTTTGCAATCTCATATTCACTGTACACGCACACATTCACACAAGGTTTTCCATTTATACAATACATTTTCTGAACTTTTACAAAGAGTTTGTACTTACTTTCAAAGTCACCGGTATCGGCTACGATGGTGGTGTATTTTTTTAATTGCTCCAAAGCTGACATTTTCGATCTTTTACTCTCGACTTCAGTATCCATTCTAAACAAAGAACATACAATTCTAAAAACACCGATTATATGTTTCTAAAATTCTTTACTTGGAAACTGCCTGCTAAATTATCACGTGTCGCAACGTTGCTTAAAATGGTATGTAGTAATGTACTATAATTAAATACTAAATTTCTGATTATTTCATACTTTATTATAGGTCATTTGTGGGAATACCGTAACAACTCCATAAAAAATACTTTCTTGATTGAAACAACAAGATTCGTGTTGCAATAATTTTAAAATTTCCTCCTTGATCTTATTTTAACTCTGTATTATAAACGTAATGACTATCTCTAATTTAGTCCGATTTAAATGAATCTCTGCTTGCCTATATTAAGAGTACATACTTTTTGGATTCAATCAGTTCAAAACCAATTTCTGATTTTACATAGGTGGAACACATAATTTTGAAAGACTCAAAATTTTTTAGAATTATATCTATACAACTTTTTATTTATATTTCTTTGTTTTTATACTATCCATATTAAGTTAGCTAGCTACTTTTATCATAATAAAAGCTAAACATATTGCTGAATTTGATTGAAGGAAAAAATAAATTTAAGCTACTGAATATTATATTCTTATTATCGAATATCTTTTTAATCAAACTAGCGGATTGAAAATAATTTTCGGTGGATGAATTAAAAAATTTCAAGACTAGCTGCTTGGTACAGGACTGTTAAATAAAACGGAAAAATATTGACCAAGTAAATTATTTACATGATTTTGAAGTTGCGCGTTTTATTCGTAACATCCTTACGATCTTTATTTGCTATCCGAATTATAAGCTTATGAATTTTTCATTGAAACTAAAAAATAACTACATGTTTGTTTTATCAAATCGATTTAATAGAAGAAAAAATAAAAGAATAACATTAGTTTTTAACAATCTAAAAAGTTTGCTGCCATCAGAAGTTCCAAAGCTATTTCAGGGGCAATCGGGAATTCTGGAATTTCTGTTGAGCTATTTGTGTAGCGCACTTTGTATGTGAAGTAAATGCAAACCTTTTGCAAAATGTGAGAACTAAAAGAAAAATATTTATATAATTATACATACGGTAAACATATATTTATATAATTCTATAGGTTAATTTATATTAATTACATCTAGAGTAAATTTTAACATACAAACATACAAAATTTAACATAAAAATTAGTTAGTTAAAATATTTACAAAAACAACTTATATTTCTTGTATTTAAATACTTATCAGTTAATTAATAACAAAAACTGAAGAAAATATTAAGATATGTAGTCATTTATGTTTGTATGTATAGGTATAAAGGAGTCTTGAGTTATGTGTGGCCATATAATTAAGTTGCCTGAAACTAATTTATTAAAACTTGTAGGAACTACGTTTCATAATCTCCCATAATCGGATTTGAGTACGGCCGCTCAAGAGTCCTTATCTTTTCTCCTCAAACCAAATTTTAACACCTCCAGATTTATACTACACGTCGTAGTCTTGTTCATATATCAATGCTAATAGTAAATATATCAATGCTAATAGTAAATATATCAATGCTAATAGTAAATCATCAGCGTAAAAATTGTGAATATTATTCTGCAGGATGTCTCGTACACTTCACTAGGCATTTTGCCATCGATTTTATAAATGGGACAAACTCCCGACTACCATTATAGAAAGAACGATGTGCTTTATTTATTCATTTAGGTAAATTTTCTGTTCATATGTACTAGGTAGGTATATGTGTTCCCATAATATCGTACGTTCAAAAACATTATTTTTGGATTCGTTAGCTCCTTATTATTAAAGAAGACTTATTCATATGCAAATGCGATCGAAAGGATAATATTAGGGCAAATTTCGTACTTTTACATAGTACTACCTTATCTATAGTTCTGAAAACTTGGAATTGTTTATTGTATTTGGTAAAGAAAAAAAATTTTTTTATAAAATAATCAGCAGCGTTCTTGACATATATGTACTTATTTGAATTCTTTGTGTATAATGTATAATTCTTTATATTTGTTGCTATATTTATTATACCACTAAGCATATAAATATCGCTCGTACACCCATACGTATGCTTTATGCTTTCCTACCTTAGAGGAAGAAGTAATAATATCATTCCTTCATGGGGAGAGAAAATAAGATTTAATCACAGTAAAATGAATTTTTTTTTAAGCAAGAGGAAGAATGGTATGACGAATAATTATTAACAAAATAGTCGCGTTTTTAAGTTATGAAGCCTTACTAAATGAGCAATATTTATAAACTCAAGTAGACTTTTTTAATTAATTTAACACTGTAATTAATTTAGATTGTTTTGGCTTAATAAACGCTTACGGTATCTCGCGAAAATTAACTTCATTGGCTTCATTTTCTGCAAACTGTCCTGGTCCTGACAACATAGCCTTAATGGTACCAGAGGTTAGAGCATGTTCGCGTTTTACTATAAACTCGTGTCCATCTGAAGATATAAGCTTTACGTACATTGCGTCAGGACCTTCACATCCTCCATATAATTTATCACTGCGTTGATCTTCCATATTTATTAGTTCAATTAATTATATATTTATTTTCTTTTTTTTTCAACTTATGCTGCCTTCCTATTGTAAAAAAATATATATGTAAGTTGCCAGATAGTTACGTTTAAAAAGTGTTGTCGAGAATACTATACATATATTTTGGGATAAAAAATTAAGAGGGAATTTACGGTTAATCGAAATCTAGTAAATTTCGTTTAAAATCTAGGTCGTTTACACTTTATTTTTTGACATCAGCAAGATTTCAATAGCCATATTTCATTACTTACTTCTTAATTTTAATTAATTTTTTAATTTACTTTTAGTTATATTTCCAATTAATTTTATCCAATCAATACAATTTTATTTAAAGTTTCAATTTTTTTTATTCTTATTTTTTTTTAAATTATATGTAATTTTTTGTGCGTGATTAGGTACTACTAGATTTTGTGTAGATTTCGTCAAAATCTAGTGACGAAGCAGGTTTTGATTTGTAGGGGTAATATAGTAAAAACAACTATATTTGTCTTGAAATCTCAGTAGTACTATATTTCGATTAAGTTTAAATTCTTATTAACTTAAATCTTAAATATGACAATGACGTTAACTTTGATTGGAAAATAATTATTTATTTTATGAGCTGACAGTATGGACTATAGCATAATTTTTTTGATTCCTTTTTAGATTGCAATCTATTATACATATAAGATAATAAGCAAATTTGATGAAACATAAAATTGACATTTAAAGTTGAATATATAATAGTACAACTATAGAAATAGGACAACTTTTAAACTAAAATATGACAATGACGTTAACTTTGTTTGGAAAAGAATTTTGTTTTTGTTTTATGAATATTTTAGAGATGACAGTGCAACTATTCACGTTCACTCTTTAATCTGTAAGAAGTGTAGCTTTTTTTAATTTTTTAAACACAAAATACGTATTGCAGTAATACATTCTTAAGAAAAGTCACGATTCACCACACAACACTATGCAATCGTAATATACAATCAAAAAAACGTCTTAAAAATCTCTTCCAAATTGTGCCACATTATTGTACTATAAAAAATTTTTGCAACTCTGATAACATATATAAAAATATTTTTATAATTAAGTTTTTAAGCTCTAGGTCTTTTTTAAAAAATGTTTTCAATTTAGTTTTATTTTTATATTCAATATTTCGTTACACCATTGGGTAGTATCGTCAGCAAATAAAAATAGTTTTATATTATTTAACTTAAAAATATTTCAAATATTGGTGTAGCGAAATAATAAATATAAAAATAAATTGAAAACATTTTTATAAAAAAGACCTAGAGCTTAAAAACTTGTAAAATTATTAAAAAGGTCAAAAACTACCATAATTGTTTAATATATGAAAATATTTTATGAAGTTTTTCGAAACATTTTCAAATCGTACATATCAAAAAGTGTGTGTATTAATCCTCACTATCATAATTTTTAAGCACACATGCCATTTTTGCCAGTTCGAACAACTAAGTATGATAGTGAATCATGGCCTTGAGTAATATATAAATATATGCTTTAATATGAAATCAACATCAAAAGTAAGAGCTAACTTTAATTTCCTCTAAAAAAGCAAAATCCCTACACTAACCAACTTTTATATTATGGTAACAAGAATCTCAGTACCGACCTGCTGTTTGATTTTTGAGAGGATAACCTTTAAACATGTCTGCATGCATGTATGAGCTAAAATATAGAAATATAACTTTTATATATTACAAATTTTTTAATGTTATGAAATATAAATAAAAAAAATAATTTCAAAGTTTTTTTTATACTTTTTACAATTTTCAGTGATTAAAAAAATAGTTTATACTTTAGAAAACTGTTATAATATAATTTTATTTTAAGATGTTAAATTTTTATACAGTTTCTTTATTTTCGTTTTTTCTTCTTCCTCGGCGTGCACTCCGTAATTTATTTGTTAATATTTTCTTCGACCTATGATATGTTAATTTATTATTTACTTTTCTTTTATATAAAAAAAATTATGACATCTCATTAATCTCTAAACCCCCGCCTACATTAGTCATTAACATGTCTTAACAAAAGTCAATCTTCATATAAAAAACAGTATTAAAAATAATGTTTTTATATGAACTTTGATTTTTGTTGTCTAATAGAGACGGGGCAAAAAAATATTTTTTATTTAACCACAATTGAAAATTCTCAAAATTTGTTTTAGGGTGGATTTGTAATTATGTTGCAACATTTACCGTGCCTAATTAGGTACGCTCAGATCAAGGTATATTTATTTTACTAGGTAGTAAAAAACAACAAATACAACAATACAAGAACAACATGGCATTTTGTTGTTGCTTTGTAGTTCGAAATGTCAAAAAACATAGGAGAAAATTGAGAAGGCCTGTATGTGTTTTATTGCCTTTTCACTTCTACACTATAAAATTTCTGAACACATACAACTTTTGACATGTCGAACTACTAAATCTGCTGGGCGGACGACACTACCTAGTAAGATAAATATACCTTGGCTCAGATTTTTTTATTTTCTTGGTTCAATTTTCAGAATTAAGTTTCCATCTCTGAAGTAAATAGGTTGTGTTGGTAATTCATGTGCAAATAATAAATAAAAATTTAAGGCTGAAAATTTAAAGATAAATAAGATTTGGTTTGGATTGAAGTTTTCAATAAAAAACTAATTATGGTTCGTGACCGAGTTTTAATAATAGATAATGGCAAGTTCATTTTATAATATGTTCTCTGTAAAAAATAACTGGTTATTTTTAGGATCATATAAGTGTCGTATTGGATTCAACGATTCGGATAAACCATTGCTGGAATTTCGAAATTTGGTGGCTAAGCCTCGTAAGGATAAGAAGAAGGATGTGACTACACTTACAAACGATAATGTATTTCAGATTGGGGACGAAATTGATGTTGACGCAATGCGTTTGTTAGTTAAAAATCAGTTTGAAAAAAATGTTGTTACTCATCCCATTTACCAAGAACACATTTTCGATTATATTTTTGGGAAGTTTGTTAAAAAAGATTCGGATTGGAAACCGCATACAATATTATTAACTGAGCCCTTGGCATGTCCTAACTATTGTAGACAGAGTAAGTTGTGCATTAAGTGAATACATTCAGAAATTTATATGATATAAATTGGTTTGCTATCGCAATAAAGTGATGAATGAGTTACTATTTGACTGCTATGGTGTATCATCCGTTTGTTATGGTATAGATTCGATATTGAGTTGGCAGCACAATAAAACTGACAACGTGGAAAACAGTTTGATTATTAGTTTTGGTTACCATACCACCCATGTTGTACCTATACTAAAAGGGATTTTGCAGCATGATAAGGTTCGTCGTCTCAATTTAGGTGGCTATCAAATGATTTCATACCTATATCGTCTACTTCAAATGAAATACCCGGCTCATTTGAATGCTATTACTTGGACTCGCATGGAAGATATATTTCATAATCACAGCTTTGTAGCATTAGACTACAAAGAAGAACTAAGTCAGTGGGATAACATTGACTACTACAACCAAAATGTTAAGAAAATACAATTGCCCTATGTTCAGCCCGCGGCATTAAATCCAATGGCAGCTGAAGAAAAATTAAAAAAAAGGAAAGAAATGGCAAGGAGGTTGGTAGAAGCAAATCAGAAAAGGCTTAGAGAAAAAAAAGGTGATGAGGTAGGTATGCCTTACTTAATGCTTTATTAGATATCAGTTTAAACTTCTTAAGCATAAATATAATAGAGTCAGGATGCAACTAATTTTTCAACTTCAACAATGGTTACTTCGAGTCGAAGTTCGAAATATAAACCTCCATCTGGAATAAATTTGGAAGATTGGCTTAAAGATATAAAAACAAAACATATGGATATAATAGAAAAGAAATCTAATCGTAACAAACGTAGGCAAGAAATGGCAAAACGACACACTGCGGCTTCGCAAGAACGTATGCGTATAATCTCGCTTCTTGCATCGAATGAAAAAGGGTGCGACGAGTTTGGAAAAGATGACAAAGATTGGGATGTATATAAAAAAATAAGTAACGAAAATGAAAGTGACAGCGATGCTGAAAACGAGAAGCTATTGGAATATGATAACATTATGAAACACCATCATGCTATAATGGACAGAGATAAAGAAACTATTGAAAACACCGCAGAACTGTATCAGGTAAGTTTTTATTTTATTATATTTTAATTTCAGCATCTATTTTAATATTTGCAACAATTTAAATCTAAAAACTTTCTTTGAATCTTTGGATACTTGTACCCAAAACATCATTTTCATTGTAAGTTATATGAAGCGGAGGTATTAATGCTGTTGCAACCATTCGATTTTCCGCAGTTAAGAAATTAAATGTAGCGCAGGCCTAGAAACAAAAATGTTAAAGCATCAACATATTAGTCATTTTGTTGGTTCAAAATACCTGCTCTGTTCTTAAAACTTCTACATTAATTTTGTACTTTTTCATAAAACCCAGAATCTTTTTAGAAAAATTTGGTGTGGCAGTTTGGTCTCCAATACCAATAATTAAAAGATCCAACTTTGGCTCTAATGCTGTAAATAGAGACAAGCTTTCTTCGTTAATGTCATCGACTGATTCTACATTCCAAGATAGAAGAGACCTTTCCAACACGACATAAGATTTTTTTTAATTAAAAAACCGAATTTGCTTATATAACATTTGAATATACCTGGGAAAAACAGCGACAGGACCTATCACAACCATGTCGTTATTCATGCGAAAACCGTATTGACTGTAACCAGTAATCATTATTCCCAAATCCTGTTGTGTATTGAATATATTTATTTTTGTTTTGCCATCGTGATCATAAGCGTTGCTCGGATTGGAAACACTTGTGTACAAGTTACGTTTTAGCAAACTAGGGATAACCAATCTGAAACGATTAATAACGTTGGCCAACATTTTTTTTTTTGTGGAATCACAATCTGTGCAATTAACAGAAAAACTTTGCAACAGGACACGAAATGTGGTTACTGCACTAAAAACTACAAAAAGTAAAATTAATATCTTTGTTAAAAGGCATGCCGCTGTCAAAGTTATCTTATTATTATGTCTTCTGTTTTGTTTTTTTTTTGTGTTGCCATAAAATATATTTTCACAGGGCAATTCATACAGGTAAAAATATTAGGACGAATTAGTCTGCCGTCGTGCCGTTACGAATCTGCTGATTTATTATTTTTCTAATCAATTTCTTTAAAGCTAGGTACACACTGTAGCTTAAATCTAGTTTAGCGAAGCTTCTACAAAGTGAAAAAGGTATGTAGGGTGAGATTAAAAAAAGAGAATAAAATAAATTGAAAAAATTGCGGGTTATGGGCCTCTGAACTTTTCACATAAAACTGTAATTGTGCACGTTTTGAACGTATTAAGTCAATAGGGGTATCATTTAAAAGCTTTTGAAAATATCTTTCAGGTGGTGCTCAATTTAAAAAAAAATTAACACATTAAGAAACGATGACATTTTTTTTATGTAAATTTTTATATAGTAAGTAGGAAATCTTTAGTAAGCGAAGCCAGTGTTGGTCTATGTAGGAAATATTTTGTAAGCAAACCCGGTTAGTCATACCAAAGAGGAGAAAAAAGAAATCTTTAGTAAGCGAAGCCGGTGTTGGTTATACCACAGAGGAAAAATCCTTGCGCACGGCCGAAGGCCGGTTATGCAGAAAATCTTTGGTAAGCGAAGCCGGTGTTGGTCATACCAAAGAGGAGAAAATTATTGCGCCCGGCCAAAGGCCAGCTATGCAGAAAATTTTTAGTAGGCGAAGCAGATGTTGATCATACCAAAGAGGAAAAAGTCCTTGCGCCCAGCGGTGCATAAAATTTTAATTAAAGGAAGCCGAAGTTTATATTTTTCTTTATTGAATAATTTAATCTTTTTTATCACATTTTTTTCACGTATTCAAAAATTAAAAAAATTATTCGGCTCTTAATAAGTTAATTTAAAAAAAATATTGACGTAATATTTTCGAAAATGTAGCGTACAATCAGAATTTTATGTAAAAAGTGCAGAGGCCCATAACTCGGAAAATATGAGCGACCGCCAATCTTTTCACTTTATGTTTTTTTCTTATTTTTGAATTCTCTATCACCCTGGATTTTCCTATAACTATAAATTTTATTTAAAAAACAAACACTGCTGATATGTTTACACATAATCGTATATCAGACACAAAACAGGTCGCTTTGCTTAATAGCTTTTATGACATTTAATATATTTTCTATTTTTTATTGAAAAATAATGTTTGACATTGGTTTTCTTCTCTTTAGCTTCACGTTGGTGTTGAATCATTTCGGGCTCCCGAAGTGTTGTTTCAACCAAGCATGATAGGTATTGCAGAAGCTGGGGTAGCTGAGCTCCTAAATTTTGTTTTCAAATTATTTAATGAAAATGATCAACTGGCATTAGCCAATAATATATTTATTACTGGCGGATGTTCCCAATTGCCAGGTACTTTGTGGAACATATTTGTAGAACACATTGTTTTATAATAAAAATAAATATATTACACAGGTATTAAAAAGCGCTTACTTAAGGAATTGGAAGAGATGCGTCCATTCAATTCGACGTTTGCTGTAAGAGAAAGTAAAAATCCTTTATTGGATGCTTGGTATGGAGCTAAAGATCTGGCAAACTCCTCGGGGTTTAAAAACATTTTAACTAAAAAATTCGATTATATGGAAAAAGGTCCGGAATATTTTAAAGATTTTCCCACAAGCAATAAATGTGTACTGACCCCCAAAAATATATAGAGTTAAATCTTTAATTCCGTACAAAACATAAACATAAAATGTGTGCAGAAAGAATCAGTATGTATGGTTTTTTAAGACTTAGTTTTAATAGCATTTATTATTCTCTATAGAAATCTGTCTTTTGGAAATTTAATAAAAATGTTTGTATCTTTTAAAGACGTTTCTTATTTGGAGAATTTAATTATTTAATTTGAGTATTTTTTCCACTGTTAATCTTATGTAATAATTATATTAATAAATAAATAAGTTTAAGATTTTTAATTATTTTTCTAGCACGTTTTCATAAAAACAAATTACAGAAGGCAAATGTAAAATTATTGATTTTTCCACAATGTATAAGTATGAGCGTGCATATTAATAGATTTGTGATGAGATTTCTCGAAACAACTGCTTATTATAACATGTAATGACAATTATTACCCCCCGTCTCCATTAGTCATTATTATGTCTTAACAAAAGTCTAAATTCATATGAAAAAAAAAACATTATTATTAATACTGGCTTTTTTTTATATGAGTTTTGACTTCTGTGAAGACATGTTGATAGCAAATGAAAACGGGGGTTAGATCCCGTACGCGTATTTTGTTACGTTCGTAACACTACATCTTGACGAGCCATTGTCAATGGTTGAACAAATCAGTGGCTCGTCAAGAAATAGTGCAACGTTTTACCTACATGTACATAAAGAATGTATATATGAATGGCCCTGTCAATCAAAATTATTTTCCTCCTATTTCGTGTTATGTCATGTATAAAGAGTCAACGACATTGGCCTGTGAAGTGCCCAAAGCTGATATTTAAAAAATCGTTAGGTTTTTATTAAGAAATGTTCCTCAGATCGAAAGGATTTGTCTGTTTAGCATCCCAAAATGTTTCAAGGAGGCTACTATCAATTCAAATTAAAGAAGTTCTTAATACACGTTTATGTCCCGCAGGCGATACAAATGGAAATCAGCTGCAATTGTCTGTTGTCAGTAAAAACTTGAATGCACTTAACCTCGATTTGTTTGTAAATAATCTGAGCCAACATGAGGATAGAAGTTCGGATGTCTTGGACTTGCTTGCAAATCTACGAGCATCAGCATTGGCCAATACTTGTCTGGAATCAACGCATTTTGCAGTGGTAAGATATTTGCTGGAAAATTCAACTCTTCAGGAAATAGTTCCTGTACTTTTGGATCGCCCGAAATATGGAATATTTCTAAACAACTTTACTGCTTTCGCGGTAACTCAAACATTGCATGATGAAAAAGAGTATATTTTAGGATTACCTTTGGCGTTGAAGTTAGTATTAGCAGAAGAAGTATATGGTCTATTTGTCCATGGATTTTGTATAAAAGCTTGTCTAGAAACATTAAAAAAGGACCTTTTTTGCGATCAGTCTATCGACGACAAAGTTCAACCCGCACCCAAAGGCAAGGTGCAAGAGGTATGCTACACTTGAAGCTTCTTAATAAAAAAAAATGGATAATTGATTAAAATTTTCAGAAAAAAATTCGAGTAAAATATCTTCGTAATGTGGAGGAGCCTGACGTACACAGTGAAATCGGCAAAGCTTGTTTAAAAATTAAATCCAAAGTTCTGGAAGGAAATGCGAAAATAAACGTCAATATCTTGGGTCTTGTTCTAACTAAAAATTATTCTGAGTTAGATAAGGCTTTAAGTATGAAAGACATCGATATAAATGATGATATTGCTGAAATCTGTAAAAAGCTGCTTTTACGTGAAAATAATGAGGATTTGGTCAACAAAATCGATCAAATGAGATCTAAAGTATCATTTGAGCATTTTATTGATCAATTTTTGAAAGAAGCTTCTGATAAAGAGGCCTCTTCATTGGCTGAAGAGCAAAAACTATTACTTCCCATTTGGCAGCAGATGAGGGATCAAAGGAAGTTAGAAGTTGAAGCAGAAATGGAAAAAAAGGAAAGAAAAGATAATATTGAAGTCATCACAAAGGAAATCGCAACGAAAAAGGAATTACTTTGGTTTTTCGAAAATGAAGATAAACTTGACTTGGAAATATACAAAAAACAGGTATTTTATCCAAAGAGATGGTTTGGTAAAAAGAAAAAGCCTCGCGTAGTTGATGAACACTATGTACCACCTCAGATTAGAAAAATTAATTAACTTAATTGATACAACTATTTAAAGTTGCAAGTGTTTTTTTAAGAAATTGTTTTATCTTTGATTTTTTAGTAATTAAACTCCTTAAAAATATTAAAAGTTTTTTTTTAACTATGATCAAGGTTTTTTCATTTCGATACGTAGATTTGAGCATTATATAAATCCAGGGTTTCGCTGCAGATTGCGATGGTTTGGATTTCTTGTGGATAGTTCGACTAATATAAAAATATTTAACGTTTTATTTCATAGTTTAACTGAGATAGTAAGACATTATTATATTAAAAAAATTCGAGTCTACTAAAAAAAAACTTTAAAAATTAAATGATTTGTTAAGGGTTTTTAAATCGTCATAGAAAGTGCAAAACGCCCTTTCTAACATTACTCACTTATGTATGTAGATAGGGCGTTTTCCATTTTCTATCACGACATAAAGTTTTGTTTTAAAATTTTTAAGGGTTTTATATATAGTTTTGTTATTATTGAAGTTTTATACTTAACTTTTTATTTTCGAGTAAAGTAAAATATAAAATGAGCAGTTAATAAAAAATACATTAGTTAACTTAATAAACACTTTTAAAAATGAAAATAAAAAATGGAAAGTGTTGCATTAGGCAGCTGTGGCGCCAGGATGTCTTTCGAGCAGCATGGCTACACCTTGGCCGCCAGCAGCACAAGCAGCTACTACTCCATATTTTCCATCCTCTCTGACCAGACGGTTCGCAGTATGCATGCATAGGCGTACACCAGTAGCCGCAAAAGGATGACCAATGGAAAGTGATCCTCCCCAGTTGTTAAATTTATTCATGTCTGGAGCGCCATATTTTTCACTCAAACCCAAGTACGTCTTACACCACCAGTCAGATTCCAAAGCTTTAATGTTTGCCACTATCTGTCCGGCAAAAGCTTCATGAACTTCCCATGTGTTTACATCTTTCAGATTAAGACCGGCTTTCTTCAACAATTTGGGAATACCATAAGCAGGGCCCAAAAGTAATTGATCTACGGGATCCTGGGAAACAAATACAAAATCACGTAGATAAGCTTTTGGTTTTAAGCCAAATTGCTTAGCTTTCTCTTCAGTCATTATAAGGCATGCAGATGCACCATCAGTCTACAAGTATAAGTTTCATAATAATTAAATTTTTCATGCGTCCTAGCAAGCACTTAAGTTATACGATACATACAAGAAATGAAGCATTGGCGGCAGTTATAGTTCCATGTGGCTTAATAAATGCTGGCTTTAATTTACCCAGTTGTTCCTTGGATGATACACGAATACCGTTATCTTTAGATACCAACTGATCAACACCAGAAACTGAAAATTTTATAAAATAATTTCATTTAAAAAGGATTGCAATATAAATAGGTGTTTACCTTGATATGGAACTAAGTCTGTGAAGTACCCTTTTTCTTGAGCTTCATGTGCAAGAGTGTGAGATCTCAAAGCGTATTCATCCTGTTCTTGACGCGAAACATTGAATGCAGCAGCTAAGCGATCGGCTGAATGTCCCATAGTTTCTCCGGAAGAAAATTCTGCAACAGCTGGTAGTTCGGGTGCTAAAAAGTTTGGTCTAAAAGTCGATAGTAATGATAAGCGTTGACCTAGAGTTTTGGCCTTATTGGCTTTTAACATCAAAGATCGCATTTTGCGGGAAAATCTTATGGGAACATCAGACATAAATTCAACACCACCTGCTACAATAGCATCATAGGTGCCAGTTGCGATTAAACCCATACCAGTTGTGATTGCCTGCAATTTGTAAGCTAAAGTAAATATTGGGGTACTCTATTCTGGGTACCTACAGCATTTGAACTAATACAAGCCATTGTAACTGTATGGGCTGGAGTTTTATTACTAAAACCAGCAGATAAAGCTGACTCACGAGCAATATTAGACGTCTTGACTTCTTGTATTACTGTACCATAAACAATGTAATCAATAAGCGATTTGTCTACTTTGGTTTTGCGTAAAAGACCTCTAATATGATTAAAAATGTGTATTAATTGTCAGATGTACTCATATCCATTAATTATATTTGTTTAAAACTCACAAAAGGGAATGACGCGCCAACTCATGAGGCATCAGTTTCGAGTAAGTTGTTCCTGATAATAAAAATGGAGTTCTCACGCCATCAACAAGTACAATATTGTTTTTATTCGTTTTAATATTAGTAGATGTGGTAGACAAACACCGCGAAGCTCCTGAAAAAGTTCAAAAAATATTTTATCCCTGTTAAGGCAAATTAAGAAAAAATAGGCAACATACACCAGCTTTTGAAGTTTTTTTTCACCCCCGAGTCTTTAATTGGACTTTGACCAAACAACAAAAGCAAGTACGTGTGACGTCCATTAAAAATAAAACCTTAGATTTAGTTATGATTTATTTTAAAATTCTAGGTTTTTGTTTTTTTTAATTCAAGTGTTTTATTAATGAAATTTAAAATTACGAGTAAAAATTATTTCCAGAAATTGTAGATGCCATATACAGATGTGTATACCCATAAATATACATACATATGTAAATAAATTGTTGCTTTAAATTTGTTTTACTTACCAATTGCGCACAATTTTTTTGCAGAATTTTTAAAAGCATACAATTTAATATTCCCCAACATATTGGAATTATTTTTAAGAATAAAATGCAATTATCTACACCGGGTACAATAAAATTAAAACCAAAGTTCTTTCACGGTATTCCACGGTACAAAGATCACTGACTGCAAAAACATCTCTGTTTGCCTGTTTAGTTCCGTCAAGTTAACAGCGATAACATAAGCGGGATAAAAAAACGCAGGAGATTTTCATTCAATTTATAGGAATTTAGCGGCTACATCAATAACAACTATTTTTAGGATTTAAAAAACGAACGCATTCTAGCAACAAAATAATATTTTGTGGATTAAAAAAATGGACCAAAATATAAGCTCCAATAGAAAGTGTGCTTACAGCTGGCATATAGTTAATGACTTGCTTGTAGTTTTTACCGTTGAATAAGGAATTTCTCAAATTTTGATAGTGTTGATGTTTAATAGAAAATAGTTTTTTAGTTATCAGGCCCATATACCTCCTCATTATACCCTTCACAACAGATGGAAAGTTTGTCAATCTGTGTGTAATTTCTACAACATTCATTTCCGACCCTATAAAGTATATATATTCGGGATCCTTATACATAGAGAAGTTGATTGAGCGATGTCTGTCTGTCCGTGTTAACGTTAAAACTCATTAGCCAAGGCACCAGAAGAGATTAATAATTAAAATTTTATTTATTTTTTTACAAGTTGAAAAATAAAAAAAGGAAAGCAAAAAATAATTTACTTCGCCGTGATGCCACCGAGTAAAATAGATTCGCCTTAATACAAATGTACAACACACAATAAATCTCTGTAGTTCTGTTTTTAACGGTATAATTCAAAGTTTACCTCAAAAATGTACTTTAAGTGGCTCTTATTCATTTCTGAAGGCTTTTAATTCCATATACTCATCATCATGTGATAGAATTCCTTATAATGGACAAAAAAATTGTGGTAGTTTTTTAAATTAGACCAAAGTGATTGTATAATTTGTCTAAATTTAAATAATGCCAAAAATGCTAAATACGTAATTGAAAAATGCTAAAAATAATGCTAACTGCTAAATGAAAAAGTTGCGGCTAAATTGAAAAAATAATACAAAATTTAGCTGCAATAATGGCGACACTGCTTACTATTTAGAAACTGCTGGGTGAGTCTGTCCTTTTTGGCAACACTGCTAAAGTTAAATGCAAGTATGTAAAATGACCATTCCTCTTCAATTACTATTTCGTTATTTGTTTAGCATTTGAATAAAAATACGTTTTAAGAGAAAAGTGTAATTAATATGGTTTATTTTTAAATTAAATAAATTATTTAAACTCAAATATGTTCTTATTGTGAATAAAATGTATAATTACGCGAAAGTGTTAGAGACTTCCCTGTTAACGTAAAGGGAAGAAAGAAAATTTTTCGTTGTAAAGTAAACAATTATTAACAAATTTTAGCGCAATAGTAAGCAATTCCGTAATAATTAAACCTACAAATAGCTTTTCGCGTATCCAATTTATAAAAATGATAAAAGTAATTTGTTTTCGTAAAAATTCTTTATATCTATAAACTATGGTAATTAATTATTGGCTGTGTAAACTAATTCACAAGTAAGTAACTTAATTTTTTATTATTTTTAAATTATATAACTACATACTTTTAAATTATAAACTTTTTACCTAAGTACATCTGAAACACAATTGCAATGAAATATTAATCTTATTTCAGTTTATGAAAAAAGTTTATTTGCGCTTAGATTTATCCTTTTTTAAAGGATGTCTTTCATTTTTTAAGCGTATTTGTTGAATTAGCCACTGTACACCCTCATCAAGTCCATCTCCAGTTTTTGCACTACTAGAACTAATGTGCCAGGGCTTATTTATTATAGATATCAGGTCTAAAGCTGTTAATGATAAAGACTTTAAATTTTCTGGTATAAACCGAATAAACTTTTCTTACCTGCAGCAATGTTAACACTAGATAAGGAATTTTTGCAATCATTTTTGTTTGCATATAGTAAAATCGGTATTTGTCGATTCGCCAAGTCAGGATGTTGAAGCAAGATGTATAACTCTTCTTTAACAACCACTAATGAAAACAAATAATGGAAAAATACAACATTGGTGAATAGGGACGTTTTTAACTAGCTTCATATTGAAGGGCAACATATCAAAAAGAACTTACCCATTCTCATGTTATCACTAGAATCTATAACATATATAATTCCCTGGCAGTTTTTAAACTGATGCTGCCATAAGTTTCTATATTTCCATGCACCTGACATATCTATCACTGTAAAGTGTACTCCATGACCTGCAACACAAAATGACGGAATAATGTAAGTATTTCACACCACTTGGTTTCCTTCATATTCAATAATTATTTTATTGTTATTCCATTAACATACTAAAAAATTCCTCATTTGTAAAACCAACTGTTGGTACCGATATGAACGAATTGGTTTCATTCTTCTTTTTAAAATTATTAATAATGCTCGATTTTCCGCTGTTGTTAAGGCCCACAACTAACACTGTTATTTTTTCCTTATTTATCTTTAATAAACTTAAAAATTTGTCAAACATTCCCATAGTTTTAGGAAAGAATTTTTTAAAACTTTACTAAAGGTATCTATCTCTTTGTATTTAGTTTCAAGTGGTTGAAAAATCAGAAACAGTGCAGAATTCTAAAAATGTTAAAAATAAATGTTGTAATGTTTTGTATAGATTTGTTTTCGATACAATTTCCATGGAAACATATCGGTATATCAATATTACATATTTATGTACAAGCTACTCTTGTTAGCATTTGTAGCCATAAACTTACAATTTTGTTTCCTTTTTTCGCAAACTTGCCAAAAGCATGGATGCAATTTAATCCAACAATTCTAGTCAAAAACAATAATTAAATTACAAGCAGCCGTTTGCTAATTCTAGAAGAAATGTACATACATATTTCGATAAATATGTAAAATGTAATACGTATTTAATAAGTGTTTGTAAATAAGTAAAGCTTTAGTTGTTATATAACTTACAATAAAAGTTCTCGTAATATTCCACGTTTTTCTGATTAATTGTAACCACCCTTCAGTTGTTGGTAGTGGTGTTGTAGTTTTTTGATTAGCAGTAAGTGGGCAGTAGTGGTAACTTTTATGATTTGACTAGTCAATTTAACATGTTCGGGTCCATATCGATAACATATAGTCACTTCAGTACGTAGTCGAAAAGTGTAATACAAAATCGCTAAATTTCATAATTTTACATTTCCTACAGTCTCGCATAATTTTCAGTTAATTGGTTCCAAGTACGTCAGAAATAAAGTTAAAAAAATCATTAATAACTTGCAAAAACTTAACAATGTATGTAGGTATTCTAATTAACGAGTTTTTTTTAACGATAATTTGTAATTTGTTTAAAATATCTTAAACGTTAGGGAAAACAATTGTGTGTCTTTAATGGAAATTTTAAATATTTTAGTCAATAGTGGATATAAAATTGTTCTTGAACAACAAATACGAAATTATTATTACAGAATTTCTATAGTTTACTACGAGGTTTCGAATTATACCTAAAAAATTGATTATCACACGTGATTTTTGCCAAATAAATGTCTACATATAATAATCTCATTTCCGTCTGTCTGTCAGTCCTTCATTGTTAATTACGTGTTCGCATCACGTAATTAACAAAATAAGATAACAAAATTTTGTGAGGAGGTACCTTAGGATCCAGATCCCAATATAGGATACTTTTTTTCTGCAAAAATATCTTATTTCCAAGATAAAGTGGAGAAAAAGCAATGAACAACGCAATTTCCGGTTTAAAGCTGCTGAAATTTTCGGTTTAAAACTGGGATATTTTCAACACGGGTACGTTTTAACCACACACCTTTTTATTTTGGATAGTGGAGTATTTTAGAAGCTATTACGCAACAGATGGCGCCAGTTGATTAAAGTTTGTATTTTTACTTTGTGGAATTATTTTAGAATTTTTTATAAATTTTAGAATTTTAGAAATTAAATACATAAACCATAACTGAAGGACTATAAAAGTTAGAGTCTTTGAATTGGTGTGGAATACTTTAAAAGCAAAACCGAGCAAAATATTGTGAGGACGCCCATGACGCGGCGGGAACAGCTAGTTAATAATAAAATAAAAAAAAACTCAATTGCTTGCAGGCAGATATAAATAACGAAATGAATATAGTCTCTAACAGGATGCACCAAAATCGCGATGAAAAAATCTTTTAAAGATAAGAGAGCTATTTACATACATTGGATTATTAAATTTGTCTATTTTTTTTCGCAGATTTATATAGACACTTATTCAATATGTTAATAAACTGTCGTACAATACCTAGTATTAATTCGCCTTGGGCCATATCTGTGCTATTTGTGGAAATTTTGGCTTGGACTCCTTTAGTAAAAAATCAGAAACTATCTGACACTTCGGCGCAAGTTGTCTGGTGGCATCAAACAATACATTTTTACATTAACACAAACACAATAACAATGCAATTTGTTATATCTACCCCGAAGGAAATCTGGGGACAAGTGTCTCCAAGTCACCACATTTTCCTTTGATAAGAGAAAAAATCTAATATCGTTCACAAAGTATTATTATTTCTTTTCTAAAAATGACTTAAATTTATTTAGAAAAGTACCAAAAGTTTAGACTAGAATTACTAAAATATACTAGTGAAGCACTAGTTTCAATATTCAAGTGAATACCATGGTCCCAAAAGAACTACCTAGTCAATAGTACCAATGTCAATAGTGCATTTTCAATGACAAGCAAATGTTAAATGTCTATAGTACTGTGTCAATAGTAAGTCAGTATAGTTTCACTATTGACTTTTCCTGCAGGGTTATTTCTATGATGAAGGGTATACAAATTATATTTTGTAATTGTTTGACTTTCTAACACACTTTCACACAGGCTGTTGTAGTATTGAATTTGGTTAAACTGTTTACCCGTTATCTTAAAATGTCGTGTCATCATTTAAAAAAATTGTATATACAATCATATACATACATATACATGTATGTACGTATATATGTATGTGCATATATTTAAATAAATTTATTCATTGACGACATTTATATTCTAGACTATTTAAAAGTCAACAAAGAGTTCATTCATCATTTGAAATACACATTAAAAATAATTTCAGAACTTTTGTTGAACAAGCAAAATATTTTTTAGAATGCTTTCATTTACATACTGATTGCGAACTGGTATTGTAATTAAAACACCAAAATAAATTACTTCAAATATGTAGGTACATGCTACCATAAAATTTTAATTTCGTAAAATATCAACTAAATAAAGTTGAAATTAAACAAAAGAAATAATGAAAATAACAAATAAAAAATACAAATACAAGCACAATAATTCACCAGTGGTTATAGGTACCAAAAACCCGTTAAATAAGTGTGTTTATATGTATGTATGGATAAGTAGATATACCACTTACGTGCATACATACATGTTTATTTTTTAGTAGAAGTAATAAATAACGAGCTGTTTGTTGTTAGTAGTTTTATATAAAGACATTGACATCGTTTTTGGTAATGTAACCATCATGATGAATTTGTTGTTTTTTTAAATTTATCTCCAACATTTTCCATACTTTCTTTAAATCGCACACAAGTTGATTCATCATTTCGACATTGTGGAAAGGTGTTGGTGCCAAACGTAATTTTTCTTCTCCACGAGCAACTGTAGGATAGTTTATAGCCTGAATATAATGTCCAAATTGAAACATGAGTAGGTCTGATATTTTAGAACTTTTCAGAGGATCTCCTATGCGAATAGGAATGATATGACTGGGTGTATCTTCAACGGGAAACCCTAAATAAATTAAGTTAGAAAAAAGACAGATAAACAAATTGTATCATTAAGTAACAATAATAAATTTAACTTTTGAAATACGTGCCAATTTTTTGCTTTTGTTCTTTAAAATTTAAATCATGTATTTTTAATTTACCTTCAGCTCTTAAAAGATTACGCAAGTAGTTTACATTTCTTCTATGAAGTGCCCTTAATTCGCGTCCTTCTTCCGATGCTAATATTTCTACTGCCTGAAAAGCTCCACGACAGACCGTAGGTGGCAGGGATGTGGTAAATATAAAACCGGCAGCATAAGAACGTATCATATCCACTAAATTGTGAGAGCCTGCAATATATCCGCCAATATTACCGAAAGCTTTACCAAGCGTACCGGATATAATATCCATTTTGTGCAAAACATCATCCCGCTCGCCGATACCTGCACCATGCTCACCATAAAGTCCTACCGCATGAACTTCATCCACAAAGGTAATAGCGCCATATTCATGAGCAATATCACACATTTCTTCGAGAGGACAAATATCACCAGTCATGGAATGTACTGTCTCGAATGCAACAATTTTTGGAATTTTCTTATCTAGTTTTGCCAGCATATATTCCAAATGATCTACATCATTGTGACGAAATATGTGCTTGGGTACCCCACTATTTCGTATGCCTTGTATCATTGAAGCATGATTCCCCGCATCAGAGAATATGTGGCAATTGGGCAAGAGTTTAGCTAAAGTAAACAGAGTCGAATCGTTTGCCACAAAACACGAAGTAAACAAAAGTCCAGCTTCCTTTTCATGAAGCTTAGCTAATCGCGCTTCCAACAACTCATGATACAACGAGTTGCCAGAAATGTTACGAGTGCCACCAGCTCCAGAACCGTGGCATTCTAAAGCATCCGCTACAGCCTGTTTCACTCTTGGATGTGCCGACATACCCAAGTAGTCATTTGAACACCATACCGTAATTGGACGCTCCTCCCTAGTGGAATACTCCATCGCATGAGGAAAGAGACCCGAACCAGCCAAACGATTGACTTTTTTAAAAACGCGATACGAGTGATCCTTTTTCTTTTTCATTATTTGCTCATGAAAGAAGTTGTCATACGCAAAATGGTCTGCTGGTTGTTCACTTGTTGCCTTTGATGCAACAACAGGCACATCGTCCTTCTTAGCTGACATCACCACCTCCTCCTCGTTAGGCACATTAACATTCGAAGTTACATAGCTTCGGTTAGAGATTACATCAAATTGGCCCACTTCGTTTGGTAAAATAGCTTGGCCATTACTCCGCAATACAGGGCAGTAACGACTGTAGACCTGCATCAGATTCTCTGAATAATTACGTACAAAATTTGCACTCAAACGATTTAGGAAAGGGCAAGGCATATTGCACTCTTTTTGGGTAATTTTTACTCTTGTTGCCAATATTAAAAATATTTACTTCGATTAATTTTTTACACCTCACTTTTTTCTCGAGAGAAAATTGCGTAACGACACCTTCTAATACTGCAAACTGGTAGTTCCTTTTGTGTTTTCAAAGTCTTTTTTTTATTGTAGTTGTAACAAAATTTAAACACAGATACACTTTATTCTGTTTCAATCAACAACTGCTACTGCTAGTGTGCTGATGAAAGAACAAAAAGAAACTAATCGCAGAAAATTAAATTCCAACAATTTTTATAAAATAAATTTCAAGGTGGATGTACATGCAAACGAGGTAGGAGCAGTTCTTTAACGATAGAAAAATTTGTGCCCATACGTGATAGTAATGTCAAAATCAGGTGACTAATAGATATAAACGAAAGCAGAAAAACATGTAGTTTTTAACCGACAACCAGTGTGACCATTTTTGCTCTTTTCATCTGACCTGGCGGTTAAAACCTTCTGTTAAAACTTTAAAATTTAACGAACTTGTGTAAATGTGCATATTTTCGAAAATAGTTTGCATAACATTATTGTGTCTACAGTTGAGAACGGATAAGATTTTAGGTAGTGCTGGCAAAGTATTGAGTAGTGGGTACCGAGTACTTGATACTCGATAATTTTTTTGGGTACTCAATACACAAAAGTATTTAATCGATACTTTTACGGTAATATTTTTAGAAATAAATTTATAAAAATATTTGACAACTACGACGATAAATTTCCTCTGCTAGAATGTAAATGGAAGTATTGAGTACCCAATTGAAAAGTATTGAGTTGTATCGAGTAATTGAAAGTATTAGAAATTGCCAGCACTAATTTTAGGTCGTTGAGTATTATTTATGTACATAAGTATATATATGTACCAACTTTGAACTAATGAATTTTCGACAATATGCAGTCGGATTAAACCATAGTAAAAAGAATTCTAAATTGAAAGCAAAGACTTAACTTTTATATTATTTAATGTACCATCGTTCCAATCAGGATTGATAGAAACACTATTACGCCATGCGCATGATTTTAAGTTAAATGACGTACATAGTTTGTTCATTATTAACACTATGTCTTGACACGCTGTCGTGACGAGCCATTGTTTTGTTTGCACATGAATAAAACGTCAACATAAAAGAAAACAAAAATTTGTTTTTTTTCTTTTATGTGGCGAATACGTATCGATGTGTATGTTCCGACTAAACTATCTGCCTATTTCACAACGTCATACGAAGTCGTTCTTTCGCACAATTACATTTAAAACAAAAACAAATTTACAAATGTTGTTTTTGTTTTAAATGTAATTGTGCGAAAGAACGAATTCGTTTGACGTCACTCTAGATTTAACAGTTTTGTTTCTATATTTCAAATAGTTTTCATATTATGTATCTAGTTTTTTGCTTATCCTGTAAACTAATAAAATGTGATGTTACGTTATTTTCAATTTTTTGTGACGATATACACTTTACATCCCTGCATGCTTTGACATAAAACCAATAGGGTGGTAAAATGTCAAATATGGTGATTTTGGATATTTTGCTACAGTAAGTTTGGAGAGGGAATTGATTCTTCAATTGAATTAATATCGCCATTCCATAACACTGACAACAGTTTTCTGAAACAAATATTCGCCGGAAGAACTTCACTTTTCTACCATTGGTGCAAAATGTTAACATGGTTTAAAAATACGATTACATTCGTATTTTTTTGACTTATACATCGTGTTTCAAAAATAGTTTCAATCGAATCAAAATAAGCAATAATTCCTTTGGTTCTTATTACCTTAACACGGATAAGTTATTGATTACAGTCATTCATTCTAACCTAGACTTATGACCTTTGCTTTAATATTTTTCGCTATTTTAGTACTTCTTTATATGGGTGTCAGTTAAGTGGGGTTTTAAGACTTTGTCAATGATTCGGAACACTTTTTAGCATATTCCTACGATATTGCAACAAGTTTGTACTTGCGTATGTACCTTTAATACCCGATACTTAAATTTTTAATTAAAAAATTGTTCTTCTATTTTCTCTTACTACGCTCTCTTCAATGGCCAGAGAAGATTCGAATGCCAAATTTCTTCTATTTGTCTTTAGCATCCAACGACCGCGATGCACATTTTTTTTCACAATTTTTGTGATGGATACCCACCGATTTTTTTTTTTTTCAATTTAATAAATTTAATTTTATCTTTATACTGAGAAATAAGTAAATTTCAGTTATTTTTGTAGTATAATAATTTTCATTTACTTGGTGTTAAAAATAAAAAATACAAATTTCTAACATTCATTGTATGTATTTGTTTTTATTTTGTTCTCTCTTGGAAGCTCTTCTTCGAATTCTATTTAAAAATTCAGGAAGCACTCTTACTGAGATTATCGATTTTTATTGCCTATATATGTATGTATATATTAAAAAACAAAACATTTAGTATAGAGTTTAGATAAAAACTTTTAACATTTATAAACGTGTAAGAAGATGCATAAAAAACAAGAATTTGAGTAAAATAATAAATATCAATAAACTATTAAGTAGTTGCTTTAAATTATGAGTAAATTGTACTTTCGATCCATTCATCCATAGTAAATGTTGCAGTTTCAGTGTTATCCGTATCCTTATCCTTAAATATATCTAAAAAAAAAAACAAAAATAATTTATATTTATTTAATTCGAACTATTTTTATAACAATGAAATGTTTCCAAAAATTCTTAAATAATGTCTGTGGTAACAAAGTGTCTAGACTTAACAAAAATTTATATATTTTGTATAAAAATTATATGAAGTTTGAAGTTGAAAGAGTTTGAGTTGAAAGCAGAGAGTTCGTATTTCACTTTTCTTTCATTTTCCATATTCATGAAAAAACTGTTGAATTCCTTTTTGTTTTCTTCACTGACCACGAAATAAATTTTTTATTGCGTTTGTTTTTTCACATCTCTTTGTGTATTAATCAGCTTCCTTCTTTTTCACCGTCCATGAAAGAACAAAAATTTGTTTAAAAAATTGTTCACCACCATTCATCTTTTTTTTCGCCATACATTAAATATTGAGTATGATTTCTTTCGTTTGTACGATGTGTGAAACGAATATGAAAGAAAATAAAAAAATTGTTCATTCATTTCATGTCCAAAGAAGATATTTTAAAGCAATAGTAAATGTTCTATTGAAAAGGGTTATAAAATGTATGTTTTTACCGCATACTTATATATAAATATGTGCGTTATGTACATATAATTGTAAATATTTGGGATGTGTAATCAAAATGTGCATTGATTTCTTATTTTTAATTGTAAAAACATAATTTTCTGTAAAAAACATTTATTTAACTTTTTTGTAAAATTTTTTAAAAAAAAATTTTTTGTAAAAATATCTTTTTGAAAATGTTTTTTAAACATTGTTAAATTTATTTTAAATTTTTTTTTTTAAATTATATTGAATTTTTCTTAAATTTAAGACCCTCCTGCAATCCATTTTGAGTTATAATGGTCAAACTAAAGCAAAAAAAATATTTATTAAAAAAAAAAGCAAAAGAGAAAAAACAACCTGAAAAAATGTTAAAAAAAATTTAGGTAGGCGTGGTTTTTTGCCCGCTGCTTCGAATTGGTGTGCTTCAATTTTCTGTATCTCTTCGGGTGCCTTGGCAAAGTTGATTTCAATCCGAACGCGGACATCGCTAAATCAACTTCTCTATTTAAAAGGATCCGGAATATATGTATATACTTTATGTGGTCGGAAATTAATTTTGTACAAATTACACATGCAAGGACAAACTTATATATGTATACCCTTTCTACCTGCGGTGAAGGGTATAAAAAGTAATAACAAAGCATATTAAACAAGGTGATAGCGCAAGGGGGAAGCAATCTATATATAAAAAAATAAAAAAAAACAAAAAACCTTTTAATATTATGGATCCACCATGCGCTGTGATCTTGTTTAATATGCCTTGAACAATAACAAAATTTATTCTTAATGTTATGGTCATTTAAGGTTTAAGTTGAACTGTCAAATTCCAAATAAAAAATTAAAATTTCCCCTTAATATTATGCGCATTCCTGCTCAGGCTATCTTATTTAAAATGACTTGCTAGCGAGTTTATCTTGTATAGTCTAAGTCCATCACCCAGATATTTAATCGAAGTCACAATTATACCTGATTGCCGCGAATCTGATTTTTGTGAAAGACAAAGGAGTACAGATGCTCTTTACTTACCCATGTACGTTTTTATTTTAACAGCACACATTAGAAAATCATCAAATGCTATTTTTCCATCACGTAAACCGTAACGATGCACAAGAGCGTTTAAAATGCGATTGTTTAGATGGTAACCAGCTGAATTTAAGGCAGTGCGTAACTGGAATCCATCTATGCGTCCTGTTTGATATACATCATACATTTTAAACACAGCCTTCCACTTGGCAATATCCGTCAACAGAGCCTCAAACTCCTCGAAACCTAGTTTTCCAGATTTGTCCGAATCTAACATGGCCACCATGGAACGGCACACATCTTTTGAGAAACCGTCAGGACTTGCCATCATCACTAAAAAAGATTAATTCCAATTTTGTATAAGTAGGTATATAAATAAACATTTACACATACATATGTATGTTTAAACTAATTTAGTAGTCACTTCTTAATTCTTGCTTTAACGCAAAACGAACTTTGTCACTTCATCGAAAGCTTTATTTCGTTGGTATCAAAAGTTAAATGTTTGTTATGACCAACACCAAAATTTGGTTACTTCAATATTACCTAATGAAATGAATCTGTTTTCTAAAAGCTCACCGGTGTTATTGTGATCGTCTGTGGCCCTATGATCCACCAGACCTTGAGTAGTATTATTTTGTTCATCCAGTCCAAGCATTTCGTCAATATTATTTTTGTTACAAAGTCCGCATAGCAATGAAATGATGGTAGTGACAATATTGTTACCATCGAGTTCGGTATTGTTATTGTTTGGCCCCTCACCATTTTCCTTAGACAAAGGCGCAAAGTTTTCTCTAACATTTTGTGCAGTAATGTCTGACGACTTTGGCAATTCTACATGTAAGTATGTACATACATACATATGTTCATATGTGTTTTAAATGTTGGAATATGTAAAGGAATTTGCAAAAAAACAAAACAAAAAAATTGATGTTGGTATTAACTAATATTCTACTACTTTGGATTAAGGAACAAAAAACACAATATTGTTTAAAACACAAAAAAGAAACAAAAACAAAATATCTCGATAAAAATTATCATGCAAATATATGTAAATGATAGTTAGAGAGGAGAACTGCATATTGTAAGTATATATGCAGATATGTACATATGTATACATATACATCTGTATGTTTCTGTACATTATTTATTTTAAATGATAAATCAATTCTACTATAATTTTCTACATGAGCATTGATGAAGTATATATGAGGAGAATTACAGCAACGAGCAAGGCTCATTTAACAGGTAGCCTCGCTACGAAGAGAAAATATTAAGGCGACATTTTTAATTTTTTTTATATGGAGTTTGCTTGTTGTTGTCCATTTAAGGGGAAAAATTGCAAATTTAACTGTCAAAATACATATAAAAAATTAAAAATTTTCGCCTGAAGTCCAACATATTTCCCCTTCGTATTGAGGCCACCTGATAAATGTACCTTGACAACGAGGCACCGCACCTCCCAAAACATATCAATCAGGTAGCCCCACAACGGAGCACAAAATCGCACCTCTCAGGGGGTTATTGCCACCCGAGATCTATTGGTCTTCATCTAATATTTAGTTACTAAAAAGAGCAAACGAAAATCATTATATCCGAAAAATAAATAAAAACAACCTGATAAAATGCGAGAAAATATTGGTAGGCGTGGTTTCTTGCCCGCATCCTCGAATGGAATGGTCTAATATTGCTGAATTACAATAGCAAAATTTTCGTAACTATGGCTGGCAGACTCGTGGTCTTAAATTTTCTGTTTCTCTGTATCTTCTGGTGCCTTGGCAAGGTTGATTTCAACCCAAACGCAGACGGATATCGCTAAATCAACTTCTCTATGTATAAGGATAAGGTCGGAAATAAATATTGTAGAAATTACAGGAATGACAAATTTATATGTATGTATATACCCTTTCCAAATTATTCATTTGGTGCTCACATTTGTAGTGCTTTTATTTAACTCGTCTTAAGATGTGATTTCCTAAATCAAAGGCACAATTTATTTATTGCACTTAACATAAATATCTAAATATTTCTATGAACATAAAAAAATTATATACATAAAATAAAAACACAAAAACAAAACTCAAATATCTTTAATTTTTTAAATTGTATGCTTACCATCTCGCAGTGAATGATCTAGTATTCGTTTTAACTCCATCCAGTCCACTTCCATGTCTGCACCTGCAACACTATTGAATAGTCGCTGCAGTGCATCCCTCTGTGGATCAACAGGTTTGACCGGTGATGGCATATTGGGGTAAAGCTATAATGTAAAAATTTGTAATAAAACAACAATTATTGACGATATTTATAAGAAATGAAATAAGAATTAAAATTGAATGAAAGGGGGAAAAGCAACTCGGAGAATACAATTTCTTTTTGTACAGTTTAAAAGTCGTGCAATAACAATTACATTACAAAACCTTTTTTCACAAGTACTTTATTGTTTATCATTTGTACAATTCTACTTACTGGGGGTTTCACTTCATTGTCCTCATCGCCGTAACCTACGTGATCATCGTTTTCTCTAAAATAATTTGAAATTAAAATTAATACATTCAATAATTTTACAAAAGAAAAGAAATAAACGCTTGGAAAGAGCAGAGGAATACTTAAAGGAATCAAACAATTATTTTGTTGTAAAAACAATAACTTTGTTTAATTACAAAAAATAAACATGAAACAAATACAACAATAAATTAAACTACATTCGTTAGACAAAACCAATTTATTTACAAAAATTAAATTATTTAATAGTAATTTTCAACTACGATACGTACTCCATGTTGTTCTGAGATTCTGAGAAGACACGTATAATAAATTCTCCCTCTTCGTTTGGATCGAATGTGGAAGGAATAATTAGATAATGACCGGGAGGCAACCTAAAACGAGCTGTAACCTAAAGTAAATAAACTTTCGTATTAGTTAACTGACGCTGACGATTTTGCGCTAATATTTTTTAAGTTTACCTCTCTCGTGTTAATGAAATGAGGCGAGCGAGCTACGGAAGCTTTGTATTTGAAAAAGCTCAAGCCCTGAGGACGAACATGAAAGTCGCGTTCATTTAGATGGTATATGGCAAAACCTATAGTTAAACACTCCATGCCCAAATTACGTTTGGAACGGCGATTCTTTTGCATTAAGGCCACAATTACAGTACATTTGCCATCGTCATCTTCTTCATCGGGATCCTCAAGGGTAATGACATATTGGGGATTATGCCAAAAAGTATCTAGGAAATTACGGCATCCACCTGCGGTAACGCCTGTCGTCCATTCGCCCTCAAACATGGACATTTCCCACTTGCGTTTGCCGTCATTTTGTTGGCTTTCCGTTAGAGAATCGGGTGACAAATTGCAAATTTCTACACGATCAAAATGATTTAGAAAATCTTGAAAAGACATCCAAAATTCGCCATCACGATCAAAATTTAAGCCAATCTCGTGTTTTTGTTCCTCAGGTATGTAACGCCACTCTGGTGAGCTATCGCTCCAAGGACCATTCCATTCAGCTTCATTGCCCCACGGATTACGTAGACGTATCATTGGTATTCTTCCCTGCCTATTTGGTGTGACGATATCAATCATGCATACCTTGGTAATAGAATAGGCATGTCCACGAATGAGACCTTCTGGCGTTTCAGCTTCTAAAACGTTGGGATCGGGTTCTAGAGAACAACCCATCATTGAGTTGCGTTCAGCTGCTTTGGCGAGAATATTAAACAAATTTGATGGAGCTTCCTTCAAATCGTACCATTCAGTAACTCCACCTGTAAAATCTTCCATAGCTTCACAGGTCGAACCACCTTTTAGGGCTTCATAAGAACCATGAAGTCTAAGCAAGATTTGAAAAATATGTGTTCAATATAAATTCTAAAATTATGATGGATACTACTCCCTTACTTGGCATATGCTTTCTCTAACAGAGCGCTCCAGAATTCATTTTTCTCTGTCGAATGCATGTACATTAATTCACCTCTATATGTGGGCAGTCTGTCGTCTACGACAACATCTATCCATTTTCCATACTGCCAAAAGCGAAAGTGAAATACACCGGCGTAATTTTCTTCGAAACTTTGATCTGGAGGTACGACGCGGAAAAAGAGACTCGAATCTTGAGTAAGATTTGCAGTAGCAGCCAATAACCAACAATCGCCCAATTCACCTTGTTGGACATCAAATCTAGAGTAGCCTTCTACGAAGAACTGCGGATCGTCGGCAATTTCCTACAAAAGTATATTAAAAATTAAGTCATTATGTAAACATTTAGCAGGTGATAAATATGCCTATGGGTCACTTACGTGAGGTCTCAGCCATTCTATGTATCGATCTGGACGTCTTGAAAACATTAGAGATTCATTACTAGCTGTAAATAATGGATCTTCAAAAAGAGAACCATTTTCTAAACACTGTTGACGTATAGTTTCGAAATCCTGAATTTCTGTTTGTGGCCTATGACTGCCCAAAGGTTTTTCTCCAAGCTAAAATATTTAGCAGAATTTAAACGAGATTATAATCGTTTGACGTATGTACTTATCGATAAGCAAGCACATCATTTAAAGCATATATGTATATAAACCTATGTACATATATACATTTATATACATATATATATACAGTATTTGATGAATGGTTAGTGAAGAGTCCTCATTCCTCGGATTAGTTCCATATTTCCGATGATTACATATGAACGGTTATTCTTCCCATACGATTACTTTATGATTATTAAAATATTATATAATTTAGTAGTATGTACATTAGATGAAAGATTTGGTTAATAACTCTTATTTAACAAATAAATATGCTGGTAAAAAATAAATGTTTTGTGTACAAATGAGTGAGTTATTTATGTATGTATGTACATATGTATGAGTATATATAAATTTGGAAGTCTTCTGGAACAGTAAAAGTCAAGTTGTACACGAGTTGAAATGTTTGTGGGCTTGTGTTATTAAAGCTATTTGTCGGTTGTACGAAATATCAAAAAATTTGATTTTCTGTCATGTTGTACAGCACGTCGCAATGTGTTTGTGCCTGTCGGATACTATTTTATGTAGTATTTGTGTTTAGTAATTTTGTGTCTACCTTGCAGTTAACATTTAATGTTAAGTATTATTTTCGGATGACAATTATAGCATACGCGATAATATTGAACGCCGTCTGACTTTGAAAGAGCTTGGTTGTTAAATGAAGTTGTACAGGAGATCTCACACGAACTTGTAAAGTTTGTGAAATAAGCGTACAACTGATTCCTAGAATTGTTGTTACAACGGTCGCAACGTCTATGGCTTGCTTTATAGTGTCTAGGTCTAACATAAATATGTATAGAGAATTGCCAACTCTATCTTTAATCTTTAATAATAAGTGCTTTTAGGGCTCCGTACCCAAAGGGTAAAAACGCAATCGTAATAATATCCCCGCCAATCATAGGACTCTAATTCTTAAACTGCAATATATAAAAAATGGAATACCGGGTAGTCCAAATACATATAAGTTTTTAAATCAAATAAAATGAACTAAACTTTGGCATATTATGGCTTTATTAGAAGTAGCAAATATTCGCATGATTTATGGATAACGATTTCATTCATGTGTCAATGTGCTTATCCTGTTAGTCGAAGACTATGTTCTATCTTCATTAATGTATCTACCGTTATAAGCTTAAAGGGTGTAAATCGGTCTATAACGACACCCCACGAAAAAGTCTAAAGAAGTCTCGTCACAATTTCAAAGTTGCCAAATAACATTGCTAAGATGGCTGATATCACGATTATCGAATTTAGTGCAATCAAGTCGATTATTTGATGCGCTGTGTCACATGGTGTACCATCCAGTTAAAACCAAAGTTCATATATTTTATTCCAGGCTATAGTAAAAACTCTGCAGCGTTCGTAGACGTTTTTGCCTCACAAAATTTTATACCAAACTATTACTATCTGTAGATACATTGGCTTTTCGACAATGAGGTTCGAACGCCTGAACGCCTTATGCGGCAATTTTGATAAAGCCGCCGGAATGAAAATGCTTCTCTTCAAAAAAAAAAAAAAAAAAAAGATTTTTAAGACAACTTCGAAGCTTTAGCAAAATATATGGTCGTTTGAGTTTTGCAAATTTATCACCATGCTGTTGGTGCGTGAAATGCCGAGTTGTTAAGATTAATCGTGAGTCGCCTTAATGGATTGAGTTGAACACTTTCGGTCACAGCAGCCGATAGGTACCATACGAGGAGGGAAACCATAAATGTTATCCACTAGTAAGCCAGTCTCACGAGCTTTTTGCACATACATACGTAAAGTATTTGCGGAGGGTAGGTGCTTTATTTCGGCTAAAATTTCTTTTAAAACACAGTTTGGGCCACACATTTAGAAATAAGTTTGCAACATTTTTCTCAATTTTATTTAAGCGTCTGTAGTAATTATTAATTTATAAGAAGAAACGTTACTATAACGTTACGTAAACTAATAAGGAATGATGCAGGCGGTAAGCTTCCACAAGCAAGAAATTAAAAACTCAACGATAGAATATCATCAAGAAAATTGAAGGGTTGTGTGAGCGAATAGCATATTTTGTAAAGGTTCTTACAAAAAGTTCTAAAGGATTTTAAGTAAATAGAAATACAAAATTTTTCCTTAGATTAGTTAGGACATAAGCACATTTTATTCGGGTATGTGTCATGTTTGAGGGGCTGTATGACATGTAGAACCGTTTTGTTGAAACCAAATGTCTTCCACTTTAATATCACTTAATTTAGGTAAAAAGAAAAAAAAAACTCTAACTTAATTTATTAAAATTAAGTAAGTTGTGCAATTTTGTTAACTTTGTGAAACAGACCCACGGGTTTAAATTTGGCTAACTCCTTTAAGAGATTTTAATAAACACCAGGTATACAAAAAATATTTTATATTACTAACATATTTATGGTATGTATATGTTAAACAAAATGCACACACATTTTACATAAACATAATTACTGATTATAATATAAGAGTGTGTAAGTTAAGAAAACTGTGTTACAAAGAACAGAGTTTAAATCAAAAAGAGATTGACTGACCATCTTAAGATATAAAAATGTCCGAACATAATATAAAATTAATATAAGGGATTTTATTATACAAATAAAAATGTTTGGCTCATTTAAAAAATAAATATAAATATAAAAACTATTTAATTAATTTTGTTCTACATACCACCAATTGTTTTTGTTTTAAAAGCTTAAATTTTGTTAGAATGGATGAATGAATGAATGCATTAAACTAATGTGATATAGAATTAAAACAATTTAAGAAAACTTACCACTCGCATATTTTTAATACTGGGTAATATTCTTTTTGTTTCGGCTTCTTTCTTTATAAAAATTTCATTTATAACCGAACCCATAACATCCTTAGCTGCGCCCATTGCGGCTTCCCCGGCTGCATTGATAAACTCTTTGCCGGCTTGTTTAAAAAACCCTTTTATTTCATCCATTTTTTAAGGGTTTATGTATGGAGTAAACCTTAAAAAAGATAAAAAAAAATACAATTGAAGGAATGTTAAAAAGTGTTTGTAAACAATAGATGAATGTTCAAAATTTTGCGACCGAAATGGAATATAAAACAACAATTTTTAAAATTTTTGTCTATCTGTCTGTGTTCGCATCACGTAAAAACTATTGAATGAGTTTTAATAAAATGAGGAGGAATCATAGTATCTTGCTTCAAATATAGGATACTTTTTTTCCGCAAATATCTCACTCCTAAGAGAAAATATATAAATTTACAGAACTTTAAAATAATTTTAGAATTTTATATAAATTTTAGAATTTATTCCACGGATGAGTACCTCTATATAATAAAAATACATAAACCATAACTGAAGCACTATAAATAAACGTAAGTCTTAAAATTTGGTATGGATTACTTTCAAAGCAAAATCGAACAAAATATAGTCAGGACGCCCACGACGTGGCGGCCACAGCCAAACAATTAACATTTTTTGAAAAGCCAAAAACATTAAGTATTAAAATTTTTAAAAACAGATTGAGAATTCTATGTTTGTATGTTTGTTTGTCGGAAAGCTATAGTTGCCTACACCAGTGAACCGATCTTTCTGAAACTTTCACAGGTTGTTATTAGATATACGGTTGGTAAAATAGGATTTTTATTTGTTGATATTATAACCTCTATATTAAGATACATAGTTTATAGAAAGATAGACTGGATTGATTTAGTGGGCCTGGTACCTCTCATGCAAAGTGGTACCTCATGTATCTAGAAAACTGAATTAGGTAGCACCTTGGAATTTTGCACCTGTAACGCCCATATTACGTACATAGTCAAGCTAAACAAAGGCTCAATTGGAATAGTAGGCGTGGTACCTCCCATACAAAGTGAACAATTATTATTGTGTTCCTGGCAAACTACAATAGATAAAGCCTTGAAGCTTTGCACGAGTAACCTCTACGCTAATGCGCATAGTCTACCAAAATACAAACTGGATTGGGGCAGTGGGCGTGGTACCTCCTATACATAGTGAAAAATTATTATCGTGTACCTGAAGAACTACAATAGGTAGAATCTTGAAACTTTGCACAAGTAACGCTCAGAGTAATGCGCATTGTCTTGCAAAATATAAAGTGGATAAGGATAGTGGGAGTGGTACCTCCTATACAAAGTATAATATTATTATCGTGTTAATACGTATAGTCTAAAAAAACCAGATTGCGTGCAAACAGTAGGCGTCGTACCTTGTATATAAATTAAAACATTTTCGATGTGGAAATAGCGTGCGAAAAGGTAAGACTTCCAGTCCAACAGTGGTAATAAAAAAATAATACCAACACAATATTGCCAAAGATGGCAATATCTGTCCACGTTCGATTCGGGCCAGCCAACGGTTTTAAATGTGTTTTGAGCTTCTGCAAATACGTCGACGCATGTTACGCGATGTCTGCTTAAACCAATGGCTCGTTTAGATCTATATGGATGTTTCAATAATCCTCCACTTATGTAGAGGATTTTCCTAATTATTAAAATTAAAAAGTATTTCTTTTTTTCTTTTTAATTGAAATAAAAAGCTTACTGCGCACCTAATTTAATTGATTGAAATTAAAACCATCTAAATCGATTTGAGAATTGAGAGGAAATGCTTGTATGAATCATTTCCAGTCATATAATTTCAACACTTAGGCAGGGATGTGTTAGTATGAGCATGTTTGCATGGCATATGATGATGCATTATCAAAGATGGAAACTTTATAATTTTTGATTTCGTATTTTTGAAACAAATGAAAAAGAAAAACCGTCTGATAAAATAAAACGCTTTCAGCGTGTTGAAAGAGATTAGTAATATATTTTACATCTTTTGTTGGACTGTTGTATATAAAGAATTAAATGAAAATAAATATGTAAATAAATAAATATAAATTATCAAGGCATTACGCAGTGAGAAATGAAAAAAAAAAAACATACACACATGGAAATGGAAAAAAATATACACAATGTGCCTAATATAGAATAAAATACTATAACAGCTGCGATTTTTTTTCAAATATTAGGTTCTTTCGTTTACTTTTTCAGTAAACTCCAGATGGCATAGTAAATACTAATATCTATAAGAATAATAAATAAGTATAAGTATGATTCAAATTCGGCACGGCCGAATCCTCTATACCCTTAACCACGGTGATTTTATTTTTACAGACATAGGTACAAAATTGATTTAATTTAAGAGACAATCGTATAAAGAACTACGCTGTCTCCATCATATTTCGTATATGTTATATATCGTCATCTGAAATGCCTAACTATGTAAACATTTTATAGAAAATTTTTTGTAAAAAACTTATAGAAAATTTTTTGTAAAAAACTTATAGAAAATTTTTTTGTAAAAATTTTATAGAAAATTTCTTGGAAAACTTTTTTTAAATATTTGTTTTAAAATATTTTTTATACAATTTTTTAAAATTTTTTTCAACATTTTTTTTTTAATTTTTTTCTAAAAATTTTATTTAAAATTTTTTGTAAAAATTTTATTGAAAATTGTTTGTAAAAATTTTATTGAAAACATTTTTTGTAAAAATATTATTTAAACTATTTTGTAAAAATTTTATTGAAAATCTTTTGAAAAATTTTATAGAAAATCTTTGTAAAAATTTTAAGGAAAATTTTTTTTGTAAAAATTTTATAGAAAATATTTTGTAAATTTTTTTTTAAAACTTTTTGTAAAATTTTTTTTGAAAAAAATTTTGGAAAATATATTTTTGAAATACAAAATATTAATAAATTTTATAATATAAAATAATTATTAATAAATTTTTTTTTTTAAATTTTCAATAAAATTTTTTTTAATAATTTTTTTTTAATTTTTAGTAAAAATATTTTTAGAATATAGTTTTGATTTTTTTTTTAATTTTTAGTAAAAGTTTTTCTAAAATTTGTTTTTGAAATTTTTCGTTAAAATTGTTTGAAAATTTTATCTAAAATTTTTTTGTTATAGTTTTATGTAAAACTTTTTTGGAAAATATTTTGTAAATTTGTTTAATTTATTGTAAAAAATAGGACGTTCCTGTAATCTAAATTGCGTTAGAATATTCAGACAAGAGAAAAAAATCATCTTATTGACCGATCTGCTGGTCGTGGTCTAATATTTATTTAAAAAAAAGCAAAAGAGAATAATCATTACAACCGAAAAATATATAGGTAGGCGTGGTTTTTTGCCCACAGCCTCTAATGAAAGGGTCTGAAAAAAAGTAATTTTGTTGCTAGAAAACTATACATAAAAATTCGTAATTAATTGAACTTTAACAAATATTTATTCAGTAAAACTTGCAAATTCTTAGTCATCCAATTGCCGCTTTTTTCTCTCAATTTGGACTCTACTCTCTTTTACTTGTTTAAACGAACGCAATCCAGTAAAGTGGCATTAAAAATATTAAAAATGTTTGAGTAAACGAATGCAACTTATAATAAAACAATTGATAGCTAAATTTTACACATACAAGTACATATGTATATGTATTTGAGTACATACATCCACATACACACATTGGGGTGATTCCCTTTAAAAAATAATTTTCTTTTTTTTAATTAAACATAAAATTTATGTTTTTTTAACATTTAAGCTCATCCGTTAGCGACAAACGTTTTGTCATTGTTAATTTTAAAAAAATTTTCTATTTTATTTTCATATTTTTAAAAACATAAAAGGAAACTATGAGTAAGATCTGAAGGGAATGTACATACATACATATGTATGTATGTATATCTTCCTATTATTTCGAATTTTGATGTTGTATAGGAGTGAATTTTTAACTTTGAAGTTTAAATATAAATAAAATAAAATGTAGTTCGTTGGCAATCGCATTACTTAAGAACGGCTGGGCAGATTTGGCTAATTTTTTCTTAATCGTCATCATAACCCAACTAAGGTTTTTGCGGAAAGAAAATTGACCAAGCCCACTTTGACACCCACTTTTTAAATTTATCTAAAATCGAAGAACGGTTTGACCGATTTGTCTATTTTTTTTATATTCGTAGTAATCCAATTTAAGTTTTTACGGAAAGAAAAATAGGGGATATACAGGCGGGTTTAGAAAAATGGGAGTGGTAATTTCCATAAAAAGAAAAAAATATTACAGTATAATTAGAGAACTAGAACAGGTAGGGTCTTGAAATTTTGTGCGAAGAAGTCCCTTATTAATGTGCATTGCCGCACAAAAAATTTACTGGATACTATAATTGGTAAGATTTTTAAATTGTATACGTTTAACCTCCGTCGAACGAAAAACTATCTGGGTTGGAATAGTGGGCGTTGTACCTCATGCGAGGTCGAAAATTACACACTGTGTAATTTTTTAAGTCATGGCAAAATAACCATATACGGAAACCACCTAAGATCTCAATAAACAACTTTCTAGAACATATGAACTTCCTAGGAATGATTCTTAACACTGTTTAGGTAGCCGCAAAAGTGAAAAATTTCCCGAAAATTTTTAAATTCATTTCGTCTACCTAAGCGCTACCTAAACGGTGTTAAGAATCATTCCTAGGAAGTTCATATGTTCTAGAAAGTTATTTATTGATTTCTAAGGTTAATTTTTTATATGTTAAAAATTTTTGTTCTTTATGACAAGGGCTACAACTTTGCCTCAGAGAGTATATCAAAATTTCAAACGGTTTGCAAAATATGAGCTTAGGTAAATGATCATTTTTTGCAAAAATGACATCGAGGCCCCACATATTTGAGGGCCCATAAAAAAACTTGGAGGACTTTGGGCAAAACTGGGAGACAGGGGTCTTTTTTTTTAGTCTTTTATGACGTAGTGGTGTCCGTATATGGTTATTTTTTCCGTGTTGCACTGTGTTATTGTCGGTAAACTATCTAACTATAATAGATAGTGTTGAAATTTTGTACTCTAAAAATAATGTTAAAGTGTTCCTTTTATAGTTATTGTTCTTTCTATTTTCCCAGATAATTATAAAAATTTGGGTTAACTCTTTGTTGCTGCAAACTCTTTAATTCTAGAAGTTTTAAAATTTAGCTTTCCTTTGCAAACTAATAAGAAATTTTTCAGAAAGTCGTCTAAACGAAATAATTCACTAGGGCACTCAGGTGAACATTCTGTCAAAAAGGCATTGTGTAGGATAGTTAATCCTGGCCTTAATACATGGAAATATTCATTAATAATACACTCGCGATCGAAGGATTAGAAGCACTTAAATTTCTGCTTTGAAACTGTGCTCGGATATTTAACAGATATTTTAAACTATGAGAAAAAAAAGAGAACATCTTGTGAATTGCGTCAAACTCTGCTCTTTCAGCACCAACAATCAGATCTCAAGCTAGTAGCCAGACAAATATCTCAACGATAAATAGAGCCCTTTCATGCTGTGAATAACTGAAACTTAAAAAAACTAAAAAAAACACCGCTGAATAATGTAAGTAAATAATATCCATTACAATTCGCTAGAGACCATATGGCATGACGAAAGGAAATTCAATTTGAATGGCCCGGCTCAGTCCGCTACATTTATGTATTATTTTCCTCAAACAAGAAAAGGGGAACTATTTTCAAATTTCAAAAATAATATTTTCAAACCTAATTTGATGGATTCTACAACAAAAAATTGTTTATATCAAAATGTTAGTTTTCTTAATGGCCACCACATTCTCCCAACCTAAACATTATTAACAAGAGTGCTATATTCAGGCAAAGCGGAATCTTATATTCACCATAGAAATGCTAGATATTGTGTTACCGTCTTATGTTTCTTTGAAAATTGATTGAAATTTTTTTTAAAAACTTTTTGTAAAATTTATTTTGCGTTTTTTTCTAAATTATTAGTAAAACTTTTTTTTACATTTTTTTATTAAAAATTTTTAGTAAAACTGTTTTTGAAAATTTTATATGAACATTTTTTAAAATTGTTTTTCTATTTTTTTTTAACATTAGGACCTTCTTGCAATCTATATTACTTTAGAATGGTCAGGCTCAAGCAAAAAAAAATCCTTATGACAAACTTATATATACCCTTTTCCACCAGTGGTGAAGGGTACAAAAAAATAATGAATTGCCTTTCCCGCAAGGTTTATGAAAGTGGTAGACAGTTCGATAATAAGGAATCACTAATTCAAGCATTTTTAATTAAATTTGGGTTTTAATCATATTCACGAGGAAAAAATTGTAAATTGTTTGTCTCTTTCTGGAAAGGGTACTTTAAATTGCTGTTAAAACAAACTTTATATATTGTTGTTTATACTTTTGTAATTTTAAGAAAGAGCTCTTTCCGATGGTAGTAGAATTTTAGGTTTCGGTGAAAAATTTAAAATGACTTAGCCAAAAGTTTTAAGAAATTATTTTCTTGCGTAATTACAGTATTATGGAAGACCAAATTATAATTGAATTGATGACTACGTCGATACAAAGTGATGACGATGTCGTCGCCACCAAAAAAAAACTAACAAAAAAACAAAAACATTTTGTTTATTAGAAACATCGACAACATATCAGAACATATCAGAACCACCCTAATGCACTAGAATATGCATAGAAATTATATACTGTAATGGGTACAAATAATATACTCAAGAAAATTGTTTACATTCACATTTTAAAACGAACGTTTTATAAACTTCTTCGCTACTATGCGGTTATCTCTTGATACGAGAGCTGTTGCATAATTACCAGAACTTATTAAAAATAAATTCGGCGCTTTTATTGTAGTTTTTCGCTTTTTTTAGACAGCTGTTTTCATGTCAGAGTTGATGAACTGGATACATGTTTTGTTCGTGTTTACGAATCGACGTAAAACTCAGCTCGCTAATTCTGCTCGAAAATTGCTGCTGTTTTCATCTGTATAACTGGATAAAATTATACATTGTTACTACTTAATCGCAATTTTAAATTCCATAATCTCTAATTGAGGGATTGCACTCGTATTTTAAATTAAAAACGAACATATGATTAAATTGTTTAATTTACACAGATGGATGTTACAATAGGCTGCAATTTAAATAAATTACGTACATACATATATTGCTGAATATCTCGGTCTTAAATCAACACCCTTAACAATCTATATATGATATGTTTGTTTGTATGTATGTTTGTTTGTTTGTCGGAAAGCTTGTCGGATAGCTACATACACCAGTGAACCGATCTGGTACCTGCCATACAAAAAGAAAAATTATTATCGTATATATAGAGTACTATAATGGTACGGTCTTGAATGTAGGTACAAGTAACTCTCGTACCCATGCGTATACTCTAGAAAAACATAGGCTGGATTAGGACAGTGAACGTGGTACCCCACATACAAAGTAAAATCCTGTATCTAGCGAACTGCAATAGGTAGCGTCTTTGATATTGCATCATTAACCTTCATATTAAGATAATGTAGATAAAACAAACTGAATTCGAATAGTGGCAGTGGTATCTCCTTTACACAGTGAGAAATTATTATGGTGTACCTACAAAACTACAATAGATAGAGCCTTAAAGCTTTGCAGGAGTAACCCCTATGCTAAAGCGCATAGTCTACCAAAATACAATATAGATTGGGGCAGTGGGCGTGGTAACTCGTATATAAAGTGAAAAATTGTTATCATGTACCTGGAGAACTACAATAGGTAGAGTATTGAAACTTTGCATAAGTAATCCTTAGAGTTTAGCAAAATACAGACTGGATTGGGACAGTGGGCGTGGTACCTAGAGAACTACAATAGGTAGAGTCTTGAAAGTTTGCACAATAACCCTCATACTAATGTGCATAGTCCAGCAAAAAACAATAACATTAGTGGGAGTGGTACTTTTCATAAGAAGTGAAAAATTATTATTGTGTTAATACGTATAGTCTAGCAAAAACAGATTAGATGGGAACAGTGGCCGTCGTACCTTGCATATAAACTAAAAACTAGGCACAAACTCCAGATTTATATTCTGGATCATTATCTTGATTCAGATTTATAAGTTGTTTTATATCTAGTTTTTCTGCACCTGGCTTATGGTTATTTTTAGGGTTCCGTACCCAAAGGGTAAAAACGTCCGTTCGTCGCCACTATAGCAACAAATACTAAAACTTATAGGAAGAGACGTTTTATTCACGTATATGTGTTTATTTCTTGAACTGTAGGAGGCATTTACACTATACAAACAATAATTAAAACTTAGTTCGCTATATAAACAAGTATAAAAATATAAACCTAAAAATTAAATGGTGTTTCGATAGTCAATTGATTCGCATGTATATGGCCCAAGTTTTGAATCATAACAGATAGACTCTTGAAAGTTTAACAGAAGGTGTATAACTGTGGCCGCTATAGCAACAAATACTAAAACTGATAGGGTGTTCCAAAAGATACGTGTTATTTGCGTTTATGTCTTTCTGTCTTTCTTGAGCTGTAGAAAGCAACCACTTAAAATTTGCATACAGGTATTACTATTTTGAAAATTTTAATTTTAATTTTGAAAATTTTAATTTGTAATTTAATTAATTCTTTCTTAGAGAGAATAAAAACGAACTTAAGCTTGATTATAAAATTTCATTGTAGGTATTAAAACTATGTTCGCTTTATAAACAAATATATAAAATTAAACCTAAAAATTAAAGGGTGTTCCGATAGTGACGTAATTTGCATGTATATGGACTCTTGAAATTGTTACAGGAGGTGTATTACTATGGCCACTATAACAAATAGTAAAATTTATAGGGTGTTCCCACAGTGACGAAATTTGATGAATATGGCTTAATTTTTTAACCCTAATAGGTAGACTCTTGAATTTTCACAGATAGTAAAAATTAAAAGGATAGTAAAAATTAAAGGGTTTTCCGACAGTGACGTGAAATATATACATATATTGCCTTATTTTTAAACCGTAATAGGTAGACTCTTTAAATTACTAAAAATTAAAGGGTGTTCCGATAGTGACATGTTTTACGTATAGTGACTTATTTTTTTAATCGTAATAGGTAGACGCTTGATATATTCATGGTAAGGGAATTGCCATGGCCGCTATAAAAAATAATAAAATTAAAGGATGCTCCGACAGCGACATGCTTTGTATGTTAATAGACTCTTGAGATGTTTACTGTAGATGTGTTGCATTAGTGTCATGTTTTTACATTAGTTGCATTAGTGTCATGTTTTTAGGTAGAATATGATGGGATTTAGACGATGATTTTAAAACATGTCTTTTTTTGTTCAGGTTAGAGAAAAAAGTACGATTTATGTTTTGATTTTAGAAAACAAATCGTATCTTTTTTTCTCTACCGTCAACAGAACAGAATTTTTTTAAATCATAATATAAAAATATTATGTTCTACTTTACCTAATAATTAATATTAATTTGGTAGCAAATGGAATTATAACACTTTTTATGTACATACATACATACATACATACATACATACATACATACATACGTATCTGTTATGCAAATTAAAAGAACTCATTTATATGTACTTATATTCATTTTCTCTTGCATTATTTTAATAAAAACTTTCTACATTTCGAAGTTCTTAATCACATGTGAATCAATTTCACTGTGAGCCACTGTATGTAGATGTGATAATGTACCACATTTATATTAGTATTTTAGCTTAAGGAGTGTCAGCACGAATTTGTTAAAAATTAGAAAACTTTATCTAGAGGACATTCCTTAACTTCCTTCATAAATAAACGTTACTTTGAAATTAGAGAATTTCCATTAATTTTGTTATGTAAAGCAAAAAGTTAGTTGGAGGGGATCCAGAAAAACACTCCTAATTTTTGTCGCAAGGGCATAATAATTTTGTCGCAACGTTCGAGTGTACATTGTATGTGCATATCTACTGTGTGTACATACACACAAATAGTACAATGTAACCATAAATAAATATACTATTTAAAATTTTGGAAAAATTCTTATATTCTGAAGACATAGTGAAATATGCCTTAATGTTTTCCAAGAAAAAAGATTTCATACACATGAATATGTATGTATGTTCATATCCATACATATGTACGTATGGATGGAAGTTTGTATGAAATAAAATATTTATATCTGTCTCACAATATTAATTTATTCAAAATTCCTTCCATATGAATTTATTTTTTGCTTACTAAGCTGTTTTAATATTCGATAGATTGAAATAATTGCTTACGGTTAGATTAGGTACTTAGAAAGAAAAATAACTTAAATAAATGACACATATTGTTCATGTTGATGCTCAGCAATTTTTTCTTTTTTTTCGTTAGCACACATTATTAAACTAATTTTTTATCTTTAAGGGATTTAAAAGTATTATTTTTTAATTATAATAATTAAATGTGATGACATCATCTGATTAAACTTATTTTCTTAAATTTAAGTTTTTTTATATGCACTTGTATGTTTTGCAAATTATTGGAAATTTTAATTAAAAACACATTAATATTCTGTTGTCGAAATTTTTAAATTAAGTTAATGTAAGACAAAAAAAAAATAATAAATAAACACGTACAGAAAAATACACCAACAAACAGGAAAATTTCTCTTTATAGCACAACAAATTTAATGAACGACTGATTGACGGCGTGAACTTGATTTTCTATTTGTATCTGGTTTATTGTATTTATTTCTAAAGTCTCTATATTTACATCACTATCAGGGATGAAAAATTAATTATTACGTACTATTTTGTGTACGATTCGAACGTATGAAACGTCTGTGTTTCCACACAGAGTTGTATAAATTTTATGTTATAAAAAAAGTTTAAAAAATCAATAGTTACCTGAAGTCTACACCTGAAAATTTTCTATCACGATAAACCTTATGCTCAATATACAACAACATTAAATATAGATTTTTTTGTATGTAATTTGTCTTTTTTTAAATATACAATCATCAGGTGAAAATACTTTATAATAAACGTTATAAATCTGACAGAATTCTATCCTACTAAAAAAATTGTTTCAAAATGGCGTTGTATACAAAATAAGATTATAAAACTCTATTCTCATAAAAAAAATTATTTTTGAATTTTTTATAAAAGATTATAAAATCACACACATACAATCTCATGGAAAAAAAATAATTTATGATTTTTTTATAAAAGATTATCAAATCACACACAAACAATTCTAATTCTGTCGTACGATCTCTCAAAAATAGCATGTGTGCTTAAAAAGTATGAGACTGTGGATTAGGAAATGTATATGTGCGACAGACTTTTTGACAGGTGTGTACGGTTTGATAATCCTTTGAAAAAATTCTTAAATATTTTTTCCTGGCCTTAATCCGCATTTGAAAGATCAAGATAGAACGACTTAAAATTTGACAGATCGAACGACTGAGTATGATAGTGATAGCCTTTTTAAGTTGTCATGATGAATGTCGAATGTTCGATTAGATTTTAATTCTCTGTTATATTGGCATCTTCATATTTGTTAAATTTAAGTTGAGTTGGATTAGGTGTCTCGGCACTCGGACACTCGTGATTCATTGTAAGCCTTTCTAATTTCTTGGATGGCTACACTATCAATAATCGAATCGATTTCAATGACAAATCTGATGACATCATCATTTAGTTGATATAGCAGGGTATAGACCCTGCCATATCAACTAAATTTCTTTGGAATCATACCCCTAGTTCTTGACCTTGGTTTACATTTTCCAACTGCTCATCTTGCAAAAAACAGGAGAGATCTTTTCCCGTAAACTTCTTCTTGCTCTAACCAAACAATATATAGTAATCACAACTCTTAGAAACGTTCGGCCCATTTTTTAAAATGTCATCAGAAACTAACCTCGCAAGTTCATACTTTGGTTATCTGACTTTTAACTAACCATGTATAATGGCGACTTTCATATTTTTTAATAAGTACTTTTCTCGGACGTTTTAAGTTAATTAAAATAAGTGCGAACTTTTTGCATTTATTTAAAAATATATTGAAATTATGTAATATAAAAAGTATAAACTATACGATGTAGATCAATTGTTAATTAATAAATGTTATATTTGAGTTTTAAAATAAATATTATAAGATAGTTGTTATGACAAATCTCATCACAAATATGAAAAAAATATAACGTATATATATGGAGATATGCACGTGTATTCATGTGTTCATATACAAAATTAAAATGCAATTTATTTTACAAATTTACTAAATACTAAATTATTATTTTTTTTAGGAAGTCATTCCGAAAAAACGTATCATGAGTTGATGAAGTTATTTTCATCGGTGGTATGAAATATTGATATATTTATTCAAATAAGAGGGCAAGTGTACTTTTCCCGAAATTCGACAGTAAAAGTTAACTGAACCAGTGTTGCATTTGAAATTCTGTGCCAGAAACACAAGACAGCAGTTCAGTATTTAATAACAGTTAACAGAAGGAGTGTTCCATATAAAACTTCTGCGATTATAAATACAAAAAGTCAAGAAATTGGCAAGCTATCATTATAATAGATGCTTGCTCAAAATGCAACTGTAGATAGTATTAAAGTTCTTGCCCAAAAGTAGTCAGTTGTCTAATATTAGATAACCGTTAACTGCCCTCGTAATAAAAGCCACTTGCCCTCGTAATAGAAGCAACTTGCACAGAACTCGGCAGTATTAGCTAACACTTATCAAGATCAGTCTTGCGTTAAAAATGACTGCGCTGGAAATACAAAAGGTCATGGAATTTTAAAACTACTCTCGTAATGGATGCAGCTAACCTCTTGATATAGTTAAAATTCGACAGCCAGAGGGGCCAGTAATAGTTATATAATATTTTACTATGTTTCCTGTTTTACCCCTTTTACGTTTATGATTTTCATGTTTTTTAAAAAACTTCGATAGTATCGATAGTTTTTAAGTAAACAATCGAATGTGTGCACCTGTGCTTTGATTTGATTGCGGCATCTATCGCGTGGATTACTTTTTCAGTTTCATTCCATGGATTTATCGACTATTTCTGGCGTGACAACCTGAAAGTTGAGCATCAGATTTTAGTTACTAATAGTTAAATATGCAGGAGGTTCAATTACGTTAGCTGGCTTCAGATTTGCTTATAGGAAAATTTTTTGCAATTAGGATTTATTAATAACTAGCTGTGACCACACACGTTGTGTGCGTCCTGACAATATTTTGATTTGAAAGTAATCAGCACCAAATTTTAAGACTCTTACTCTTATAGTGCTTCACATATACGTATTTACTTTATATAAAGGTACCCATCCCTGGATAAAATCCTAAATTTATATAAAATTCTTAAAAGTATTGTATTAAATTGGTTTAAAAATTGCGTTTTTTTACTGCTTTTTTGAGGAAAAATGTATCCTATATTAAAATCAGGATACTAAGATACCTCCTTGTTTATTAAAAATCATCCCGTAATTTTTAGTGAAGCCAACATATACAGAGTTACTGTTTTATTATAAGTATAGATTATATATGTACATGTGTAAGTTGAAATATTTTTAGCGTTCCATATCCAAGGCATAAAACTATTGTTTTCACTATTTACTATTACAGCCCTATATCTGTGGAATCGTAATGAGCAGACTGAGTTAAAGTTAAAAATTAAAGGGTTTCCCGATAGTGATTTCTAACCCTTGACATTTGTATTACTGTATTCACTATAAAAACAAAAAGGTGACCCTACAGAAGACGTGATAACGAAAATGGCATTATCTTTTAAACCGTTACAGGCACACAATAGAAATTTTACAGAATATGTAAAACTATGTCCACTATAATAAGTAAAATAAAGCGTGTCCCAATACAGTAGTCGCTCACAAATTAGAGCTTTCAGTAATTCGAACATCCAGAAATTAGAATCAGTGTTTGCAATACATTAAATTTCTGAGCGTGCTTTTTTTTTATTTGAACAGAATAAATCCCCAATTTATTTTCATTCTGTTTGAACAAAGTAAAACTAAAAAAGGGAATCACCAAAACATATATATGTATATATGTATATATGTATATGTATATGTTTTTCCCTATTTGTTATGTATATTTGTGGCTAGAGTTTATTTGTAAAATTTGATACGCGTGTACATATTTTGGCAGTCTCTATTAAAAAGTAAAAGTGTATCATTAGAAATGTCAAATAAACGTAAAAAAAACACATTATCATTGGAAACTAAAGTCAAAATATTAGAAAAGCTTGACAAAGGCGTTCAAGATAACAGATTAGCCCTAGATTTTAATGTGAAAACATCTTCAATCAGCTACATAAAATCACATAGAACAGCAATATTAAATGCTGTTTCCCACACATATCAGGCGGCAACCAATAAATCTTTGCACAGCGCTGAATATACAAAAAAAAAAATTGTTGTAAATTTTGTCATTGTGCAGTCTATCCCTCAAATAACTTTTAACTTTATTATTTAATTTTTTTTAATACTTATGTAAAATATTTTAGTTTTTAATTAAAGACAAATACATGTGATGTAATTGAACTGAATTGTTATGTTTTGTTGCTATTATTTTTTTTATATTCATATTTTTAATAAAAAAAAAAAACATTTAATGTATTGGACTGAATTGTTACGTTTAAAGAGTTTTATTTTAGTTTTTGGAAGTAAATTTACTCAATTTTTTATTTTTTATATGAAAAAAAAACGTCCAGAAATTAGAATAATTCAGAAATTAGAATTGCCTCAATATCAAAGCGGTTCTAATTTGCGATCGTCTACTGTATTGACATAATTTGCAGGTATATGGCCTTATTTTTTTTTTAAACCGTAATAGGCCGACGCAGGCAATTCACATTTTTCAGCATGTTTACTAAAACAACAAGTATTAAAAATAAAATTTTAGCGTTCCGCTAGCAGTCGAGGTTTTCGCAAATAGGGCATACTTTTGCTTTAAACTTTATAGGCAGACTGTTTAAATGTATACGGGGTATATAATACTATGCTCGCTATTATAACAAGAATGAAAAATAATTATAAATTAAAGGGTGTGCCAATATAAGACGTGATTGTTACGTATATGTTGTTATCGAATCTGAACCGTTACACGCAGATACTTAACAAATACATAAATTAAATATTCAATGTGAAACAATTGAAATTTTGTATTTTAAAAGTTATATGTAGTACGGTGGCACGGAACCCTACTGAAATGTAAAATTGTGATCGTCGAAAGTAGTGAGTTGATTTTTAGCTTTCTTCTTTAATCTCATCAAATCAGATCATATTAAAAAAACTAATAACTTTCGAAATTTAAACATTACCTGTTACATGATATAAGGTTCTGCAAATAAATAAAATCAAATAAAATTCCATTTACATACAATAACATTGTATGTATAACAAAATGTGTAAAAATGTTCTTTTATATTTTTTTCTTTAATATTTAAATTTGAATGTTGCATTACAGTTTATATATTACATACATACATCATACAAAATGTAAAAAATAATAATAAAAAATAATCATGTATACGATGTAATGTTATAGTTTAAAAAATACATACAAAAAAGTAGAAAAGAAGATGGAAATGTTAAAATTAACAAAATGCATAAATATATATTTGAATGTGTATGTTTGTAGGTATTTTATAAATACATACATACATACAGAAATACATATGTATATTTTACAGCAAATTTTTTAAAACTACTATTCGCGTAAATTTTTTGCTAACAATAAATTGTTGTGGTGGCCAGACAAATGTCGGACCAACTCTTGTACTGATTCGAAATACATTGAACAGAAGCAGCAACAATAGCGGGTGTCATTGTCGTTGCCGTTTGTGGTAATTACGTTTCTATGAACTGAACACAAGTGTTTTAATAGATGGGCCTTTTGTTTGAACATCGCTATACAGAGACGGCAGGCGAAAGGCTTTTCGCCAGTGTGAACTCTCAGATGAGTTTTTAAGTTCCAGGACATACCGAACTGTTTACCGCAATACTCGCAACGATATTCTCGGACGGAGTTTTGGGTATTATTACATAAGCCAGTGTTCGGACTGTTTTGATTGCTAGAGCCTTCGAGGCTTAAATTAATATCCGAAATGGATGTAAGGCCAGGTTGTAGATGAGATAATGAGGACATATTCGAGTTGTGCGTTGATTGCCATTGGTATACCAATTGTGGTGGCAGTTGTACTGTCTTTTCAGGGCTGTCGTGTCGGGATATATTTTTTTCAAGCAAATTTCGATTCGGAGGCAATATATCAGTAGGGTTAACCACACTCTCATCGAGTGGCATTAATAGATTTTTTTCCGGCAAATAGCCGGTCATTGGTGAGAGCGACGATTTAGCGGAACGAAATTCATCAAGCAGATTTTGTTGATACGACGCGAATGGTTTGTGGCTAGGCGAAGAATGAAAACCGGGTCGTCGTTTTCGATGTGGCGTAACAACATAATTGTCTGGTGAACTATTTATGTCTCCATGTTCTGATAATGATTTAAGGCAATCCTTCGTAGAGTCAGAAAAAAGTGTTTTTCGCTTAGCACTTTCCATAATGTTGAGAGAGTCATAGTCTGGAGAATAACTGCTTTTTCCACGGAATATATTTTTCATACTGTGTTCGGGCTTAGTGCGTATACCCAGAGATAAATTTACCGGATTAAGGCCACTTATATTGTTTGTATCTGACAGGCTGTCAATGTCATTTGTATCTTTGTTTTTGTTTAAGTCTGCTGTACTGTCACTGTCAATATTCAAGTTGTCGTCATCGTTGTCTTCTGAGTTTTGTTTGTCCGAGCTACATGATGAGGCAGGGCTCTTTTTTATGTCGCTGCAATTTTCGGTTTTAAGTTTCTTTTCGCATTCATTGCTTTCAGCTGAAACCGAAGCTTTTCTATTCGAATTAAGTTGAGTAGATCCGCTATCTGAGCCGTTGCCAGTACCAGCCAATGTAGTGTCAGTTGTCTTCCAGTTGTCCGATTTAATCTGCAGCAACAAAAGCAAATCGTGCAAATAATTGACATCTCTTGATGTAATGCAGGTCTGGCCCGAGTACAAAAAGTCCAATAAGAATTTAAAATATGTGGCATTAACATCCGGAAAATAAACAGTCGTCATGCAATCATAAAATTGAGTATCCTCCAATAGGTTTCTTAAAGACATAAAAATCAATACGGAATGAAAATGTAGTTCATATTTAATAATTTTAAAGTGAAAGAAAAATTGAGTTTTGATTACCTTATTAGTGGACTTGCTGCTGCCAAAACCAATTTGTGAGCATGTAACTTTACTTTGTTCTCACAGACAATCGTCAAATCAGCGGGATGTTCTCCACGAAATGCAGCTCCAATTTCTTTAAGAATACATTCGCCATGTTTGCTGTATTGCAACATCAACATTCTCGGTACCTTAAATGAAATGAACAAATAAATGAAATAAAATCATAAGCTCTGACCACAAATTCATTTTAGTTGTCTGAAGAAATAAATAAAAAAATATAAACGCCATAAGACAAGACGAGTTGAGTAAGTAAGAGTTAGATAGTAAGAGGCCTTGGATTTCGAAATAAATATTATAAATTTTTTTATTGTATCTGTGTGTATGTGCTGTGTTTTTTTTTATTTTTTCGTATTTAAAAGACTTGATCAAAACTACTTTCTAAAAATGGTTTACATCTCTTTCTTCGTAAGCTCTCGTACAAAAACATTCACTCTCAAATACAGACGCAAATATAATCAGAGAGAATATTTGTAGGCGTAACATGGTGAGAGAATCACAAACTATTTGTACCAGGGAGGGTAATTGGTTTTTTTCAAATTGTACCACAAGGCTCTTAGTTGGTACAATACTAGTTATTAAATACTAATTTTTTTAATAATAATTTTACAAAACCGACTTTATTGTCAATTAGTACATGTATTTTTCCAATTTGGCGGGACGGAAGATAGAAGTAAGTAGATACTTTAAAATCATTCATCATTTTGTAATATTAAACCTGAAGTTAACTGGATACACAGAAAATAAAAAAATGTCTGCAATTAATACTTTAACTCAAAGAGAAGTGTGCGAAAAAAATAATTGCAGTGTAACATCGTCTACGTCCCATGTCAAAAGCGTAATAACTTCATATAAATATTAAGTGTAATAATAATTAAATAGTTGCATTATCAAGCTCATCTAATAGGTGTGCTCATAAGTTCATGAGAAATTGGCTATACTCGAACATAAACTAGCTTACTGAAAACAAGCCTACTCATACCGTACTATTAGTGAGCATTGCTCTGTTTGTATCATAAATGCAATGAGATGACTGAGTAAGACGAACATTCTATATTAGTTTTTTGTTTATAAGTTGCGTAGAACTTTTTTATTAGGCTTGTTGCGATTTCCTTGTACCACTAGGGTTTTTAGAATTACTTAAGAAATTGTTTTTGTATTTGTTAAAAAATCCTGTATTTTTTGTTTGTGTTTCACTTAAAGCATTAAACTGCTTGGACTAACTCAAGTTCATGTTCAACATTTACTCATATTTGTTCAAACTTGCCTATGGAAACTCTGCATGCTCATCGAATTTAGCTCGAACTTAGCTCTTTGGTCTTCGTTGTTACTCTCATGCGCAATGAACAGACATGAATTTAATGAAATGATATGATGAGTGTCTCATGGATTTCATTTTTTGTACTCATGTATTCTTAAGTATATTTTAAAATATACTTTAATGTACTAACAGTACTAAAAAATGAAAAAAAAAAAAATATTTTTTCCCTTGTATTTCGCAATATGTAATGATCTAGTACAATAAAATATCGCTCTAAATTGTAAACAGCGGAGATGTAATGCTTAAATGTCTCACATTATTAGCTCTATAGCTAATACACACCTAACAGTTGGTGCTTCTTTCTTTCTTAAACATTGTGTCGTTAACTTTCCTAATTTATATATATATATATATATATATATATATATATATATATATATATATGATATATATATATATATACCTATTACGATATAGGTATTTGCTATTTTTCTTAACCCATTAACGCCCAAGATGAAAATAATGCTTATTCTTTTAATTTATAGCTATTTGTTATTAAAATATGAAGTCCTCCGAATTAAGATCGCTTAACGCATAGTGTTTTATGACAAAGCTCACGCCGCCAGCGAACTCTTAATAATGGCCTAAAAATCTCTTTTCCGTATGTCCAAAATTATTTTTCGTCACAGGTATTTGGCTACCAATGGCGAATCAAGATCTTCGTCTAAACTCTAGTAGGAACGTTTCGTTGTTAATTCGCAGTAACCAGGTAACAATATATCCAAAAATCTCTTCAAATTCGTCCTGTTAAGTTCAAAGATGTGTCTATTGCCTGCTAACTATAGCAGGATCTGGTGGCACTACTTGTATTCTACGGTAGAAATTTTGGGAATATTTTTTTGCGATAGGGGTGAATAGAAAGAGAACGGTAAAATACGCCTTATTATATTTTAAAAATCAGAATAATAATAGTTGGCATATAAAATCACCAACAACATACATAAATCTAGGATCACCTACAACATAAAACTGGTATATTGTTAATTGTACCAAATGATGCATTGGTGTACGATTGTACTTTTCTGCTTGGACAATTTTACGAATTCTACCATCCCTGATTTGTACCAATGAAATGGAAAGTGTTCTTAACAAACAAGATAGTGTTTGAAAAGTGGTTGTGTATATCACAATGTGTGCACAGTAGTTACTGATTTGGTTTTTATATAAAAAAAATGCTTTAGCAATCGCTAGTGTTACACCAATACACATGCGCATACTATTTGGTTCAACCATAATGTGGCCACTCACTCACTCACTTACTCACTAAATGTCTGTCTTGCTGCCGTTTTCAAGTAGACTATGGCAGCTTTTTTCTTGGCACATTCCCTCTTACACAAACGAAAGCTTGATTAAACTCTCTTATTCTTCCGTTTAACTTCTTTTCACATACAACGATACAACAATTGTGCAATATCTCTCAAAAGTTATTCCTTTCACGAAAAAGCTCCGAGTAGTCAATTACGTATGCGTAACAGATATTAATCCAACCAGCCAGTCTTTGGTACGAAAGCAGCAGATACTTAAATACAGAACAAATGGATGTTCATACATACTTACAAACATCATACATACATACATACATACATACATACATACAAACACATTTATACGAAGTATAAAATTTAAATGCGAGAAATTTTTACTCTCACAAATTTAGGAAATTAAAACTGTAATGGCAAACCTTTTTAGTTTTTTATTTTGACCAATATCAGCGTTATGTAGACGGCGTTAAAGTATGTATGTAGTATGTTTTCGTAATGAACAAAAACATAAATTCGTTTAATTAATGAAAAGAAAAAGTTGTGTCTCGTTTCAAGAGCATAGAGCTCCAAGAAAATGTTTTGATTACAATAAATCTAATTAACACACATGCATATGTATGTATGTGTGCAGTTATGTCGCAATGGGCCACATGTACGTCATACCAGGCCTTTTGCCTCTATTTTGAATTTACTCGTTCACAAAATGCTGAAATGTTGGGTCTGGTTAGGTTTCGTAGCTCTCTTTTCTAGTATGTTTTTGGTATACCTTTCGTTTTCATATGTACAGTCTATGTAAACACATCCATTCACACATAGTATATGCATACGTACACGCTCGTATTAAAACAAGAAAAGTAGTAAACATTTCCCAACAAACAAATAAGTTAAGGAAGGTATAAATTTTAATTACGAGTATTTTTAAAAATTTATTTGTATGTAAAAACATAAATAGACTTTCCTAATAGGAACTTCTTATGGAATTATTTTTTAAAAACGTTTAGAAAGGTTTTTTTTTTTGCGTATGAAGATCGTAAAACACTTTTCAATCCGGGTCTAGCGCCTAATGTAATGTTAACTTATTTTGTTTAATAAAATCTATTAATGCCCCTATTACGGTTTACAACTCAACTCAGTTGAGTTGTCTAAAAGACAACTTGAAAGACAACTGCTACTAATGAGTTGTAATTTGAAACAACTGCTACTCATGAGTTGTGATTTTTTTAAACTTTTGTTAACCGAACTAACACAGGGTTGTAAACGGTGAAACTACAGCCGAGTTGTAGCACAATTTAAATTTAACTTAAATATTTTTGACGAGTTGAGTTGTAATAGATAATACCAAATTGTAAAATTTCAACTGAAGTAGATTTGAGTTGTAAACCGTAATAGGGGCCTAAATTTAAACTCAAAATGAAGTTTATATTTATTAGCAAAATGCCATCACACTTACACAAAAACACGGGCAGTTTATTTGCATCCAAATTAGGGTGCAAACAAACTGACGGGTTGTGGGTTCGATTCCTACCAATATTTTACATTACAAGAATATGGTGTTTGGATATAATGTGGGTGCCTACAAATTGTTAGTGACACGTCACGTACTCAGTTATTATCTGGTCAAGTTAAAATTCTGTGCATGGAAATAGTATAAAACAAAAAAGGCTTTGGACCAGCGTGGGCAGACAGCTATAAGCAAATTTTAGCAATAACAATAGACTTGAGGAGGAAGAATGTCGATATGTATCATTCGGCAGTCTAAATGCACGAGACTCAATCGTAAATTTCCAATCGGATACCAGAAATCATTGAGGGATGAAGGGGGTCGAAACGGGACCCATGAAGTTAGTGGTCTGCTTCGGTATCCCTCCTACAAAATAATCATTGCATCCAACTGCACTACCTAACACTCTGTCAAAATTGGATTTTTCAATTACTAAGCGTTAACGCCGCGCTATTTAGGTTTACTTTATACATTTTATACGTACATACATGAGAACAATAAAAAACTTTAAATAAATTAAAGAAGTATTTTAATTCATAAAAACTATTACTAAATACATATGATAATTAAAAAAAGTATGTTCGTGATGTGTTCAAAGAAAGACACAGTCAAAGAGTTTCTGCAACAAACTGATAAAACGTATGGTTTGACTCTAAAAAAAATTATTCAATTTGGAGAAAATCTTTTTTTTTAATCTTGTCAGCTGTAATTAACACTAAAGAAATATCGCGTAACAAAGAGTCTTAGAAAATCATTTGATGCACCATACGGATAAAAGGTTTTAGTTTTCAGTAATTATATATATTTTCTACAAAAAATTAAGTTATTTTTTGCAATAAAATGTTCTAGTTTCCTTTTTTATTGCTTACATTTATTTATATGTATGTTCTCATTTCATAAGAATCTAAAAATATATATAATATATTTCTTTGGGTGTCCAGCAAAACCCAACTCCCAATTATTTTATGGAAAATGCATGCGAGTATCATGATTTTTGGTAAAGTACAAGAATTCGTTTACTAGAAAATTATTTTTAAATTCATAGATACGAAATAAATCAATTGTTTATTATATTATCTAATTACAATTCTTATGTATAGCCTAAACAGATATTTATGGCTTAAACTCCATGCATTTATTGTATGATAAGACATATAATATATAAAGGTATACATACATACGTACGATTGCAAAAGAAAGTACACATTTCTTATCCCACAGCTTGAATGTTCGTTTCTTACGGTTAAAAAACTTTGACCTAATTTTAAATACAAACTTGTCGTTTAAAGACTTTTCATAAGGCCTTAGTGGATTAAACAAAATAAGGATTTCAATTTAGGCTACTTTTATTTCAACACAATATTTTATATAACATTTTAAATTTACATGGATGCCCGGGCACACTAACATAAATAATAAGTTAAATAGGTTTAAAATTTTAACACATGTTTAAAAAAAACTTTTATTTGGTGTTTAGGGGTAGTATCGAAGTAGACAGCTTCCTTAATAAGTCTCTTTTCGACTTTATTTGGTATTAATGCAAACATTAAATAAGTTACTAAAGATATTCGGTGAAACTAACCTAAAGCTTAGAAAAATTATTTTATTATGCCCTTGGTGAAAAACTATGGGTACGTTATTTATTGTGTGTAAGAGAAATAGGTTGAGTGATCGCTAATTTTATTTTATAATTTTAGAAAAGTTTGCATATGCTGGAATGAAGATACATAATATGCTGCACTAAGGACCTGTAGAAAAATATACACGTCTTTCAATATTAAATATTTTATATTTTTTAAATATTTTTACTTTTTTAGTCATGTTGAATTTATTATGAATTTAAATGAAGGTACTAAAATAATTTAAAATAATTTCAATAATAGAAAACGTTAACAAATGGTGGAATGTAATTGTAATTAAAAATTCCAATTACAATTACATATAATTGCGTAATTGAATGTGTAATTAAATACAAACTGTAATTGACATAACCCAAGTCTGTATAAAACGAATCACAACCCGGGAATCAACGTAATATGAAGCTAGACTATACGGTCCTGCTGTAGAACATCAAAATGTGAATGTTTTTTGTATTACCCCATGTTCTCTTTTTACCTAATTCTATTCTACCCTACAAAATTGAAGTGCACAATTTTGTAGGGTTTTTTTTTTTAAGAAACTCGCGGTACCCTCTGTAATAAAGCATCGACCTACTTTAAACTATCAAGATGCGAAGCTTAAGCTTGGCTACACCGCTGCTTTAGCCATGTGAAGCTTCAATACATCCGTTTAGAAACACAGAATTATTACCAATATTTTTTGGATAAATCCCCTACTGTGTGTCGTCGCTTCGACGAAAAAAATTCTAAGTGTATTAAAAATAAAAAAACTGCGTCTAAGTTAAATAAACAAAACAATGTTTTAAGTGCCGAATTACATTATGCAATTTTGTCGCTGCAATTTTTCTCGCTTTTTGTTTAATATTGCAGTTGTGTTTATATCATGCAATTTTTATTGCAGCAATTTCTATGCATGTACATATACATTTGTTTATATTTTAAACTTCAAAATTAAAACTAAGAATAAGAGGAGAAAACGAATTTCAAGAGTACATTTTTTAACCCTCTCGCCGACTAATGAAGAATTGCAGCGACAAAAGTTGCATAATGTAAATAAACAAAACAATTTATAAAACAAATCAATCTATACATATAATAAAACAATAACCGGACCATTTCTGTACATGAAATATTTTTTTTAAATTTTGTTCGCATCACGTAAAAACTACTAGATGAATTTTAATAAAAATGTCTCATTTCCAAAAAAAAAAATAGAAAAAGTACTGAAAGTACGCAATTTTACCAATTTAAATGGACTGCAAACTTGACAACACATGTTATTTTTGAAAGCGGGATATTTTAAACACTATTAACAGAACTCTACAATTATATTAGAACTTTATATACATTTTAGAATTGTATCTAGGGATGGGTACCCTTATATAAGTAAGATTTTTAAGATTTGGTATGGAATACTTTCAAAGCCAAATCTAACAAAATATTATCAGGACGCCCCCAATACGAAGATGTGGCGGGCACAGCTAGTAACTAATACATTACTGTCCAAGGCACATAAAACAGGTAGCCTCAGTACGGAAGGGAAACATTGAGACGAAAATATTAATTTTTTTTATATAGAGTTTGACAGTTAAACTTTCATTAAAGTGAAAAGATTGTGAATTTAAGTTTCAAAATCCATATAAAAAATTAATATTTTCACACGGTAGTGCCTTGTTGCTGTCTGTTGAAAGTGTGTGAAAGTTCTTTATAACTGATTTGTTAACTGGGCAACAGTAGTAAGCTTATGAATGTATGCACAAGTGAGTACGAATGTATATATGTATACATGTATTTATGTATGAATGTTGGCTTGAGTGTATGCACGTTTTTATTGTGTGCTATGTGGTAATACCTCCTAAGCAAGCAGCAACAACAACTTTTCGAAAGTTTGTCATTAAGAAGTATGATCGATCTACTACTTTTTAGTAACGTTGAGATTAAATAAAGTCTGCCTTTCACAAAAAGCTCTCAAATCGTCTTTTATACGACCGATATCGTCGTAATAGTATAATATTATTATACATGCATACATACATCGGTACCGATGTGACCGACATCGTAGTCAGCTACAACAATAACAACAATACAATTGTTCGTAAATAGCAAACAAACAAACATAAGTGTTTAAGTATAGGAGATGTGATTGCATTAAACTAGGTACAACAAATAAAAATTTACAATAAGAAATAAAAAAAAATTAAAAAAAAATTTCGTAAGTTTTATATTTTCTTGATGTTGTTACTGTTGCTGTTGTTGTTGTTGTTGTTGTGTTTTGTGAAACTTTAAAAAGTGGTAATATTTATCGCAAGCATTTGTTGTCTGTAGATATGTTTGTTTGTATGTATGTATGTTTGGATGTGTGTTTGTATGTATATGTATATTTCTTGTTTTTATTTTATTTCTGTTTTTGTGTCTTACTTCTTAATACAAAACTTCTGTGAAGACCAACAAATAAAGTAAAACAAAGAAACTATTTATGTTAAATGTACGCAGAAATGAGAAAAAATTCAAATTTAAAAGAAGAAACTTGAAGTGAAGGTCGTATATATGTATGTACATAGATATATATGTATGTTTGTATATAAGTATGTATGTAAACATGTCCATACATATGTTTGTATTAAATTTACAAGTAATAAATTTATTTTGATATACATAGGTGTGTGTGTGCGTTTGTTGAACACAATTCATCTATGTAAATATGTATCCACGTTTATTTATTATTGTTTGCATGTATGCGTGCAAATATGAAGAAAGATGTTATACATGTATGTATACCCGACCTACATAAAAGAAAATTATTCACTTTAATAAATTAACTTACCTCTTTCATTTACAATAGTTTTCTGCTGTTGTTGCTTTTCGAAACGCAAAAAAAAAAAATAATTTTCCTTAAGATGTTTCAACTTGTTTTAAGTGGGTTTTTCTATTTTGTAACTTTTTATTGTTAGTTTTATTTACAATTTAAACAAATACTTTTTTATAACTTCTTGTTGGCTTTTGTTATTGTGCAAACGAAACGATCGGTTGGTTGGTCGGTAGGTCACACTTTGAAATTAGTTGTTTCTTCATTTAATTTCATTAGTTGCTGGATACAGCTCATTAATACTATTTGTAAATTTTAAATTTCTTTTGTTTTGCTTTTTCTTTTTTCTTAATTGTACACTACTAATTTGTATGTGTCCTCAAATCACTTAATTTTATTGTCAAACAACATGGGGGGAGAGAAATAAATTCCACTCACTTTAATGAACGACAGAAAAAATAATAAAAAAAAACAACCAGAAAATAAAAATCAAGAAATAACACTTTCCAACACCCAACAGGTTTTCCGATCTGCTTGCTTAAATATCACTTTTCTTACTGTGCCGAAACTTTTAAGTAAACACATTTCGTGGTCTAAAACACAACTGCAGCAAAACTTCATGCTTAGCTTTTAGTTTTCAGATCAGTTTAGTTCAGTTTCAGTCGTTTAGTTTGGTTGGTTTTATGTATTGCTTTTTTTTTCTTTTTTATTATTTGGTTTTGGTGTTCACCATCTCTTTTTTCAATTCAATGCAATTGTACTAGATACGTTTAAGTTTAATTTTCTCCTTCTTTCAATGTGATCTTTTCCAACCTTAAACACATTCTGTTTGTTGTGTTTGTGTGAATGGAGAATTTAAATGGTTGTTTTTCCATCGCTATTGTTTCAACTTTCGTGTGAAGAGCTGCCGTTCGATTGTGTATGCTCTCCAAAAGCTGCGATGAATGGTGTTGGTGTCGGTCGTTCGGTTTTGGTGTCTAGTGCTCTTTCTTTTTGTGTGTTTGTGTGTGAGTTCGGTTTTTTTTGTATTTTTCTTTTAAAGTTCACATTGATGGTGAAGAGCTTTTCTCAATTTCTCATTTTAATGATGGTAATGGTGAATCATAATCACCATTCTTCTTTAGTAGTAACAAAGAAACATAATCATAGGCGTAGAAAATTTTAAGAGTACATATAGCCAGCCCTCCGGCCTAATAGTGTGTTAACAAAGCCAAATCTTTAATACTTCTCGCTCATAAATAATATTTGTGTTATTGGTTTTTCATCGTTTTGTTGCATTATTTCGCTTTAACAAATAAAGTTTTAAAATAAATGATATTCCGCGTTGAAATATTATAGGTATTAACAAGATTTTAGTTTAAGATTTTTTACCGTAATGTTCTTGCAGGTGAAGCGCTTTAACTCGTAGAAGTTTACAATAAATCATAAATTTTGTTTTAAAATTGACTATGTTTGGATAGGGCTGAAGGGAGGATCGTTGCAATTTATGACCCAATTTTTTTATTCACATTTGCTATGGGTGGGTTGTCTTTAAAATAGTTCAAAAACTTGGATACCAGTAGTACGCAAGTAAGATTAATTTATCCTAGCTGTGCCCGCCACATCGTAGGCGCCCTGACAATATTTTGTTGGATTTTGCTGTTAAAGTAAACCACACCAAATTTTAAGACTCTTACTTTTACAGTTCAGTTATGGCTTATGTATTTTCTTTATATAGAGGTATCCCTGGAAAAAATTCTAAAATTTATATAAAATTCTAAAATTATTGTAGAGTTCTGTAAATAGTATTTAAAATATCCCGCTGAAACAAATAAAAGGTGCTGTCAAGTTTTCAGTACCTTTAAATCGGTAAAATTGCATACTTTCACTACTTTTTCTGTATTGTCTTTAGGAAACGAGATATTTTGCAGAAAAAATATTCTATATTTGAACCAAGATACCAAGGTACCTCACAAAAATTATTAAAATTCATATAGGTAGTAGTTTTAACGTTATGCGAACACTGACAGGCTGACGAAATTTTAATTTTTAAAAAGTATTTCATGTACAGAAGAAAAAGCCATATCGCCTTTCCGAATTCAGACACTTGAAACTTTTTAACGAAACGTGCTCTCAGAGTTAAAATAGTGCTCATACTATTTTATTCCCAATTTTATAGAGTGCAGCCGATGTATTAACAATCCGATCATAAATGAGTCCGCATATCAAAAATAAATACTAAGTAAAGGTCGGCCAAAAATTAAAAAAAAAAAAAAAATATTTTCTAAGCCAATTTTATGAATGTAGTTAATTTAATTTTAAAAGATCTTCACATTTGAATTATAAATAAACTTTATGACAATTAAAAAATAATATGAACAGGGTACCCAACTTTGGAGACTTACTCACAAGCTCTGCTTACTCTCTGCTTTGCCCTTGTAAAATATAATTAAGATATCTTGAGTGGTTCATGAACTACCGAAATAAAACGTTATTAAACCACTTTGCATCGTCGGATTCTACAATAGTTGTACAAAAAATAGTGTTACAACACTTACAACTTTTAATATGAACGGGGTACCCAACTTTGGGGACTTACTCACAAGCTCTGCTTACTCTCTGTTTTGCCCCTGTAAAATATAATTAAGATATCTTGAGTGGTTCATGAACTACCGAAATAAAACGTTATTAAACTACTTTGCGTCGTCGGATTCTTACAACTTTTTTCCATATGTTTATCGAATATCATAAAATAACATCATGAATGGAAAAGGCTATGTTCTTATACCCTTCACCACAGGTGGAAAGGTATTATATACATAAGTTTGTCATTCCGTGTGTAATTTCTACAATATTCATTTCCGACCCCATAAAGTATATATGTATATTCTGAAGCCTTATCCATAGAGAAGTTGATTAAGCGATGTCCGTCTGTGTTCGAGTTACCAGAAAAGATAGAGAAAATTTAAGACCACTGATCTGCCAGGCATAGTTTTCTGAATTTCACTAATGGAATTCAGCAACATCAGACCCTTCCATTTGAGGCTTTGTGCAAAAAACTACGCCTACCTAAATTTTTTTACGTTGTTTTTTCGGTTGTAATGATTCTCCTTTGCTTTTTTTAAATCTGATAACATTTTTTTAAGGATTTTTTGCTTTTGTCTGAACATTATAACGCAATTTAGATTGCAAAATGGTCCTATTTTTTACAAAATAATTTAAAAAAATAGTAAAATTCTTACAAAAAAATTTCAAAAAAATTTTAACAAAAAGTTAAAAAAAAATTTTACCAAACATTTTCAAAAACAAAATTTGAAAAAAAAATTTTAGTCAAAATTAAAAAAAATTAACTAAAAATTTTTACAAATTTTTGAAAATAATTTTCAAAAAAATGTTATTAAATAATTTAAAACAAAAAAAAATTACAAAAAATTTTCAAAATATTTTCTAAAAAATTTTTACAAAATATTTTCTATAAAATTTTTATATTATTTTCTATAAAATTTTCTAGAAAACTTTTCAAAAGATTTCAATAATAATTTTCACAAAATAGTTTCAATAAAATTTTTCCAAAAATATTTTCTATAAAATTAAAAAAAAAAATTACAAGAAATTTTCCAAAAAAATTTCTACAAAAAATATTTAAAAAAAAGTTTTTCAAAAAATTTTTATAAAAAGTTTCCAAACAATTTTTATAAAATTTTTACAAAAAAAAAAATATAAAATTTTAACAAAAAAATTTTCTATAAAATTTAAGATATTACAGAAAATTTTCAAAAATAGTTAAAAAGTATTTTACAATAAATATTAAAAAACAAGTTTCCAAAAAAATTGTATAAAATGTTTCTGAAAAAAATTTTATAAATTTTTACAAAAAAAAATTTTCTGTAAAATTTAAAAAAAAAACTATAAAATTTAAAAAAAAAATCTCTATAAAATGTTTACATACTTAGGCATTTCAGGTGACGATATTACCGTATACGAAATACTGCTGATTAGTGGAAAAAAGCGCACTTTTTTTTTAATGCGTTTGTCTCTTAAATTAAATTTTGTACATAATTCTGTATAAATAAAATTACCGCGGTGGTGTAGGGTATAGAATCTTCGGCACGGCCGAATATAGCACTCTTACTTTTTTTATTTTTTTATAAATATTATTTTTAAAGCTACTATTTTGTATCAAATGAAATTCCATTTTAATTTCCAATTTTTTATTTAAAATTTTAAAATACATAAAATATAAAGACATTTAGACAAAAAATATGACCATCTACTAACGCGATCAAAAAAAAAATTATAATATTTTTATTTAAGGTTCCTCCAAATACTTCTCGTACAAAATTATTTCTTTTCGTGACAAGTTATAGGGATAATTGAGTGTGGTGGGAACAAATATGTCACCTGTCATATTTCTAAAATGTATTTTTTTTATTAAATTTTGACAGCAAAAATTTTAAAAAAGAAATTCTTACTTGTAACCACCTTCATTATAGCCCACAGTAAAGCCATACGGTAAATTGGATATAGTTTTGCCTCTTTCACACCAAAGTGGAGCTTTTTGTACAGCATAAAAAGGGAAATCAAACGCATTTACATATATACGAACACATAATCCATGGCTACTGAAATATGGTTGACTTAGCATGGCCGGTTGAGTATAGCCACACTGACCAAGACGTATGTTTTGATGGCATGTGTGAAAATGAGAACCCTTATCAAGACTCGAGTAGTAACATTGAACATTTTCCGCCGCTTCACTGTGATTAAAATAGCTGAGAAAGTCAAATCCTGGTCCAGCCATATCGCAAACTAAAAACCAATAAAAGAGAATAACAAGCATACGGTAGCATACATACATACATATGTAATTTGTACATACATATGTATGTACATATGTACACTCAAGTGTTATTAACCTACTATCAATTTTTTTAATATTATATTTAGGTTTCAAGAGGCGTCCGATTTTTGAAGCAATTTGCCCGCCATAACTAAAACCAAACATAAACATTTTATTTGGATTGAAGCCGATTTGTATTAACCCGAAAACTTCTTCATATAAAATCTCACTTATGGCATCGAACTTTCGTAATAATTGTATGTAGGATTTCTTAGACCAAGAACTGTAATCGACACATATGATGCAACCTCCTCGATGAAATGTTAATCCTGCAAACAAAAGAACAATCAAATTGATTAATCGAATGTATTTTGAAATTTAAAAATTACTTCGTTATAGCTAAATTTCATTATTATCTTTCTTTCTTTATTTATTATCGATTACACATCTGGCACTACTTTTAATTGACGAATTAAATAAATCCTTAAAGGATGAAACTTTTTATAAAAAATAATGTTTTTTATACGGAGTTTAAATTTATGTTAGATCTAGACACTAGGTAATGAAACTTTGCAAGAAGCTGTTGAATGTATGCTTTACGATAAGTAAATATTTATGTACATATAACTGCTGTTTAGCTTGAGGTACAATGTCCAACCTCCAAACTTTTCTACTTTTTTGCGATAGCAGCATTTCTCATTTATATTCATTCCATAACAGGTCGAGCTAGTTTTAGATTGGAGCCAAGGGACAAAACATGAATGATACGCTCAATCATGATCTGATTGGGGTCGTGTATATAGTAGAATTTAAGCTTGTAAGACTCAATTTTGTATGCTTACGCACAGATGTGTGTTCGAAAATGATGCCTCATTTGTAGCTGAGGGAGATTAGATATCAGGGAATCAGCAGCTCTTGATGTTCTTGTCGTGAAAATCTAGTGGGATGTCCGATGGACTAAACATATTTTTTGAAATGGTTTAAAAGATACTTCATTCACTCCATCTTATCTTCTTACTATTTGCATCATTTATATCCGGCCTAAAATGGAATGCAGGTCTCATGTCTAATGTGTTCAAGTCAAATCTACAGAAACACTACTCCCTCTAACCTTCTTCTCATAACCAAATTTCCTAGTTCCGGAACAAGTAGGGGTCATCCCCTACTTGTTGAATTTTGGGATAAAATTTGACTTTACACAGTTTCTCTCGTCCCGGTGTAATATTAAAGTTTTTAAATCGATTTTATTTCTAAAAGCTTTTCCTTAGTTTTATCTCCGCCGGTGTCTCCCTCCGGAGACTTACATGGAGATTCTCAAATCTGAGACCAATGTTATATCTGACCACCAGTTCCCGAGGCATGTACGGGACCTAAAGGATAAGGTTCCAAACGTCTGGTACTACTCGAACTGGTAGCCGCATGGAGACCAGTCGCCTCTGTGACCGGGAGTGGCACCAAACCTGGCACTGATGTAAATCTGTTTCAAATCGGAGCACGACCATTCAATATAATAAGCTTTTATATATTAGGTTGGCAACTAAGTGATTGCCTATTTCAAATAAGAAGAAAAATACAAAATTTTTTTTTTTAAATATACATATGTAACTTTAATAATTAGATCCTGTGCGATACATTGAGCTTCTCTGCAATATCACGTGTTGTGTTATGCCTATCTGAATCGACAATAGCGTTGATATCGGTTTCATCGACATCGACTGGAACATTTTTCAACGAAAAATCACTACAACGAAATCTGGCAAACCAATTTCGACACTGCCTTTCTTTCCAAGCTTAATTTCCATATACGGCACATAACTTTTTTTGAGCTTGCGATGCGTTTTTGCTTTTTTCGAAGTGCAAGTCCTTTATATATATTTTTTACTAAATTAAAGGTAGAAGTCTAAACAATAAAAAATATAGGTTAGATGCTTTAACCGCGTTTACAAAACAAAAGAAAGTGTAAAGTCCATCTATTCACAAAATCGGCAATCACTTAGTTGCCAACCTAATAATTCTTTTTAACTGATTCTAATTATAAACTTTAAATTATTTTGACAGTTGATTTGCAATGTTGTGTAAGACCGCATCACACTATACAACAAGTATTAATACTTTTGAATAAAATGCAACCCTGATCTAATCGCTGTTAGAAATTTTTCAAAAAACAATAACTCAAAATCTCAGAGTTTAATTTTCCTTAAAAGTATTAATACTTGTATTATAGTGTGAAACGGTCTTTAGCAATTGGATAATAATGTGAGTGAGATGAACTTACGTTCAATTAATTGAGAAATCCACTCGGCATAACAGCTTTCGGTCCATCCATGGAAAATGAATGAGATCTTTTCATGCACACAAGAATTGATGATAAATGAATATGGTTGAGAAGATGTTGTCTCTATTCCTGGGGATATCTGTAATAAAACCTTTCCATTTCTAAAAAAAGCAATTGCTTGAAAATGTTCAAAATGCGTTTGTAAATGGTATAAATAGCAGATTTTTGATAGGACACCTACTTGTAATATATTAAATATAAACTTTTTTGCAGACTATATTTATTTTGTTGTTCACTTGTTTTAGTTGCGATCGTAAAATGTCTAAAACTTCTTGTCATATATTGAGATTTCAGAGGAATTATTTTTATAAATGTTAAATTTTGAAGGGCTTCCGTTGATCCGAAAGTACTGTTCCGAATGGCAAAGTTTATTTCACCTGAACTATTCGGTATGTAAAGAGTCGACCATTGCAATAAAAATAAACGTGAAAATAAATCAAATTTGTTGTTACAAAAACTATAAGTTGACATTTTAAAAAGGCGCATAATACAAAGTACAAGGTTGACAATGGTAATCTGCTTATGGAAGCATCTCAAATTAAACTGAAACACCAATAGGAAAAGACAAACATTGGGAGATTTAAAAAACAGATAATAGTACGAAAGTAAAATTTGCCAAATTTCTGTTCAGGAAAAGAAAGTAATTTGTCATTTTTATTTTCTTTTGTCTTCTTTATCCACAGAAAATAAAAACTTCTCGTATTGTGTGAAATTAAAAGCTTAAAGAAGACATTAAGAAAATCATTGAGCAATCGAAACTCTGGTTTTGATCGTCGTACTATTGTTTTTGGGAATTTATTATCATTAAATAAAGAATGTCATTGAAAATTTCGTGCATAACATTTGTGTGTGTTCATATACACACGTACACGTATACATACTACACGTTTCCATGTGTTTGTTGGATGTATGAACATGTGTGTGTGTGTGTGTAGTAAAAAGTAGAGTGTAATTTGTGCTGTTTTATGCTTTTTTTTATACGAGTACAACTAAAGTGAAGGTGGTCAAAACTTGTTTTGTTTCATCACTTAAGAAAAAAAGCTTTTTTCGTAAAGAAAAATTTAGCTAACACTCGACAGCGAAAAAGAAACAATAAATAAAGTTGTTGCATAGCTAAACAATGTGTATATTTTAAATACGATTATAACCAGAGAGTGCGTGTGTGTGTACTTGTATTTCAATCGCGGTGAATTACTTGCCAAACCAACCAACCAACCAACCAACCAACACGTTAGCAAAGTTATTGAATTCAAAATCTACCTTTTTTAATTTTTTTAATTTTTAATCTTTATTGAGAGGACTTTCGGATTTGATGTTCCTTCCGTCACCAATAAAAGTATCGTAATTAAATAATGTAATGCTTTTGTATACAGATGTTGAGAAGTATTTAATACAACTCTTTACGCTAAAAATAATTGAAATTTTATTGAACTTTAAGGAAAAATGATAAATAAAACGAGTTTTGTTTTTCTTAAAGCCAAGGATGCCAGGCAGGATCCATGCGACATAAATTGTCATGATTTGTTGCTTGTTGTAATAAGATAGAGATTTTTTTCGACTCTATATTGTCGAAATATGAGATCGTTGTCAAACGATTTAATATTGCATTCACTGCCTTATTCACCACTCGAATCATATTTTCAGTTGTGTTGGCATCCGTCGTCCCATCTTCCATGGCGTCAATGGGTTTGTTGTCGCGCATGCGTTTTTTGTGCAAAGCAATGATTTCATCACGAAGAATTGTTCTTAAAATGGAAGATAGCTTGTAGTTGGGATGCACGAAACAGCGTGCTGTGGCGATAATAGCTGCCGACAAGGGTCCCGAAATGCCAATATTTGTAAGAAATTCGGCAATATTCGGAGTAAGGCGGAACGGCACCGGTCGATTGTGATCCAACTCCTCCTTCTCATCGTTAATATCAAATTTAAAGTAAGAAACGTTCATTAACCCCGAATCTTGGTGTATGTATATCATGTCTGTATTTAAACGCGTCAAGTGCAATGCATATTCGCATAAAAAGGCTAAAGCCGTTTGTAGAGTCATCTGTGTAAAATAAATATATATATATATAAGTGTAGTGAATAGATTTTCAATATACAAAGTAGGTGGGTGCGTACCATTTTTCTAAATTGCCAAAAGTCTGTAGCAGAAACGAACGTTTTAATGGCCCATTGTTTGAAGAGAGTCTTTGGCACCATTTTATTTTGTATCTCCCGAAATATGTCACGAAGCATTGCATGCGTAATTTGAGCCCCCTGCGATTGGACCTCGGACAAGCGTTCATAATACTTCATGATTGGTAAATCATGTTCGACATCTATTTTGGCACAAGTGCTTTTGTAGATTTCATACAATGAGATGCTAGCCGGATTGTCTTCGGCCAAACGCATTTGTGGTGAAATTGGTACAACACGTGGCACAGTAATGTTGAGAAAACGTCGTGTTGTCTCCTTTTGCTTTTCCAAGTAGTAGTTTAGCATGCGCAGAAGTTGTAAGACTCTTTCTTCGCGGCGGGCATCCCCTAGTCCGGTATCGATCACAACCAAATACGGATAGATTTTGCCATTCGTACCTCGTATATGCAGACGTCGAGCAGCCGTATTATTTTTTTGTACAATTTCCACTCGGGGCATAAATCGAGAAATGCGAATGTGATAATGGGAGGAGGAAGGTATGAGAAACTCGCCTGGCAACTCAACTTCGGCAGTCTTTTGACTAAAGTTTGATAAAAATCTACATTTGTCTTCGATTAGGAAGGAAGTTGGCAGCTTTTTGACCTTTATTTCTAGAGCTTTTATCCACGATTTCAGTTTTGTTATCAAATTGTGCAGTTTCATCGAGTCTGGCTTTGTAAAGTCAAAATCGCGTGTAAACTGTTCTTTCATCATCTGAAACGCGGGGTCTTGGAAAGTAACTTGAGCCCGGCGAGCCAAAGACTCGGATGCCGCCGAGTTAGAAGATGATGATGCCACCGATCCCGGGATGTTTTCAATGCCAATGCCAAATGTTGAACCCAATTTTTTTACAAAATGCAATGTATGTGGGGTAATAGTGGCTTCGCTGACCGTACTTCTTGTCTCAAAGGCAATGGCGTAGCATTTGATTAAACCCTGTCGCAGTTGGCGCAATACTTCTTCAGTCCAACTCTCTCTAAACCAAACCATTTGGTCAACAATGCCCTCTAATGAGCTGAGTATGGTGGGATGTATTTCTCTTTGAACATGCATTACTTTAGAACAGCGCCACATTGGAGGAGTAGCCTTAATAGGATTAATCGACGTAGGCCCAGAAGCTGAACTTGTATTAGTGAAAACTTGGTTCATGTTGTTTTCCAAATTTTGCTAATTTTATTTAGAATTTTAAAACGTTTAAATGAAATGGAAGAAAATAAATGTTATCTTGGAAACTCACATGATTTTGGGGTCTTCCGGAAGCCTGTTCAGCCGTCTTGTGTTTTTCACGTTGTTCGATTTTCAAAGTCAAGTATAGAGTCCGAATAGGAAAGTAAACAGCCTGTGGATACAAGCGCCCTACCTGTAAAAGTATTTGGATTAATATTGGAAATATTCTTTAGTTTGGACTGTAGCTATTTACATGGCTTAACAAATTAAGTATAACACTTCCATCATATTGTACTAAACAACACAAAAGCTGAGGTATCCATGGAAGCCAATAGGAGGGAGGTACTCCAACTACATATTTTTCAAGAGTGCTCATTAATGTGTTGCTAGCGTTGTCGTATGATAAGAACCATAATACTTTGGCTAAGTATTTTCGAGTCTTGCTTTCGCTTTGATGACGACAAGCATGTAAGTAGCAAGTTAGGGCGCTGACACCCAGAGCAATTTGTTTGTCGCGCAAGAACATTTGTTCCATAAAATCGCCCCACATGGCCCACGCCTTTGTAAGGCCGTCATGCAACTGAACTGCTGCACTAAATGCCTTTCCGGCTTCTTCTGATCGCCCAATCTTTGCTAGAAGCAAGCCCTTCAGAGCATAAAATTCAGCATTCATTTCTGCCGTGAAATATTTAAGATTTGTCGATTCTATAACCTCCAAAGCCTCGTTAAGATCATTGCGACCAGCGGATGAAGCTGTCTGAATGTAACATTTAACCTGTTGCCTTATTTTCTAAATAAAAGAAATAAATGTAAAAGAAAAATAAAGTTGTGTTAACTTTTTAATAAGTGAACTTACCTGGAAACAGTCGACAATGGGAACGGAAGGTATAGTGTAGATGCGGGATAGTGTTTCCTGGCACACTCCAGTCAAATTATGCTTTCTTGATATTTTGCCGAAATAAATAATAGCTTGCGCTGATGCATGTACACCAAGCATAGTATTGCCTTGATCGGATTGTTGTTCGAGATGCTGAGTGATGATCTGATAGTGATGTTGTCGCCAAGTGAAAATATCTGACCAGTGGGATAGATCATCAGCTATAACAGGCAAACGATTTCTCCATGTTTTAACAATGGCTTTCATATCATGCAGTGACGTATTGCGGGATTGCAATAAACCCTGGTGTATCTGGCTGGCCTCGTGTAGTTCAATTATTTGTTGAGCAGCTTGCAAATATTGCAAGTGTATATGGGACACAATATGTGGCAGTCTTCCCCATTCGCGAATGCATAGACCAGAAGATATTTCCACATATTTCTCAACATTGGCCAATTGCCTTTCTTCGGGATGAAGAATTGCTAAAAATCCTTTATAAAGATTTACCTTGTAGCCGAACTGCTTTGAATAGGCTTGCTCTATTTTAAGCAAAGCTTTTTTCATTAGGCTCCAGTCAGGTACCCGCCAAGCACTTTCCATAATAAGGACTTCATGTTGTTCTCGGTTGGTCTGGGCATAGTCGAGCAGAATATCCCACTGATTAAGTTCTTTAGCACAACGTATCCAATGATTTTCCCATAACATTATTTCGCTGTTCATATGGGAATTACAAATGCCATTCGATAAGTCCTCTTTAAATTTCGACATTGCCAAGTCGTATGCGCCTTGAGCCTCTTCAAAAAAGCCCATTTGTTCATACGATATAGCTACATTGGTTTCGGAATACTGGGCATATTTCATCCACAACCCAGCCCACAAATCCTCTTCATGCATTGCCGAATACATTTGCGACAAAGAGTCATGTACAGAAGTTTGATTACCATTGCTATCCTGCTGGTGATCGCTATAGTCCATTATGGAAGAGCCAGAATGGTAAATGCTTTGCTTTGCCACCATCTCCTCCAGTGTAAGAGTCATGCGATGCCACAAATTATGCGCTTTTCCCAAGTATGTGCAAAGATTTGGAGGTATATAAATTTTAGGATTGCACTGCGTCAGTCCCTCAACAAAGGTGTTTATAGCACTGGGTGAACAATCCTTCTGTATGATATTCGTTCCGGAAGAAAGGAAGGGTATTATCTCCTTGACAATGGTGTGTTGCTGATCAGTGCTGAATATTGACCATATACGTGGAAATATCGTTAGCCAAACACTCTCTGCCAAGCTCGTATCCATATGACAGAGTTGTGATGTTGCTACCAAAAGTTGATCCGTGCGTATTTTACGATTTATTTCTAAAAACTCCATTTGCCGATGAATTAATTTACATATTTTCGTTTTTCTAGCAGGAAGCATTCGCTCGCTGTCTGGCTGATCAGGCTGTGTGTTGATAAAGTCTAAGTTGACGTCAACATCGAACTCTTCATCTTTGTCATCGATGCCATGCATAATATCCATACAGTCCGTTTGTGAAGACGTGTATATGACAAACTGGCTTTTCTCCTCGTTGTCGCCCATATTGATTATGGAAGTTATGCTGGGAATTTTATGCATGTCATTTGCATTCTGGATGGGAGTCATTGTGTTGGCTGTTAAAACTAATAATTCAATACATTGTTTTATCCAGTAATGGGTGCCAATTGAGTCCCATGCTTGGGAGCATACAATGTACAGCAAACGATCATGTAGCCGTCTTCTCATCGATGCATCGATAATCTCAAAGAATTTAGATCTAATTGCCGGATTTTGACTTCTTAGTCCTGTTAAGAAGGCGCCTTCTAGTTTGGCACTTAATTCCGTTTGCTTTAAGTACTCGTCTCTGTATATGTAGTTAATCATTTCCAAGAATTGGACGTGCAGTTCACTCTCATCAGAAAACTTCTTTTCAACATATTGCATTAGCTTAACAAGTAAAACGGATTTTTCACGTATCGACGGTATCTGAACAATGGCATTTTGCTCCTTTACTCTAATCCAATCATCCAGCATCTTAATAATGCACTTAATTATTTTGGCATCCATGCTCTTCTCAATCAAATTTGATATAATGCTACCAATCAGAAGTTTTCGCACTTCAACGCTCATTATAACGATGCGATTTTTGATCATGTCCAAAGATAATATCAACAGTTCCAATGACAAGTGATTGTTTTCCGTAGTTGGATTGATTGAGGGTTGTGTATTGTTTTGCTGTGCTATGTGTTCTTTAGTCAGACGATTTAATACTTTAATAAACTGGAGCATTAAATGATCAATATAGTCGGGATTGTTGGCACAGCAGGCCTTCAGAATCATCAAGGTTCCAAAAAGCGATGAGGGATTCGGCTGTGGACTCTTCTCGTACAATGTTAAATTGTCCACAATCATTTTACTTATCGCACTATACAATATCTCGAGCTCATCATTTTTGTGTTGTAAGTCCGGCGGAAAGATTGTCATTAAGCGTGTTATGAGAACGTGCATAAGACGAACAATTTTTGTATTCTGATGTATAATACAGGCTGAAAGACCCTTTTGTATGGGTCTTATAATGGCCAGTAGTTGGTCAGGTTTCATTATATTTGTCAAAAATGTTAGAAAATCCAAAGCTGTGCAAATATTGTTGATATTTGTATGAGGAGACTCTATTGTAGCAAAAATCTTATCCATCCAATTTAGTTTTAATTCAAAGGGTTGTGGCCACACATCTGGCCGCATTGCGGTTCTCAGCAGTATTATGCATCTGAAACAATGTTAAATTGTAATACCAACTTGAGTGGTAATAAACAAAACCAAAAATGAGAAATTACCTTCTAGATAAATTATCTCCGGAGTTAAGAATAGTTGGTTGGCTGTCATTAACTTGGCATGCCAATCTTATAAGGAAATTTAAGACTGTGTCGCAGTGAACCTTTCCTATTGAGCGACAACTTTCATCCACTTTCGAACTCAAAGAAGCTTCGCTTGCATCTATTTATTTGAAAAAAAGGAAAACAACTTAAAAAAAATTTATTCATTCATTAGTTTTATAGGATCAACGCACTACTACCCCGAGCGGTTTCTGTCTGTAGTTTCTTTCTTTGGGATTCATTAAAGTCTTCACTTGATGTTCGTTTAATTGTAGACTTATCATCCACTTCGTCGTCAGTAGTAGAGTTTAATAGTTTGCTTTCACTTTCGTCGTCTTTGATTCGCTGCAATTCCCATTTGATAATGACTTCAGCCAAATCAACGGAAAGTTTTTTATGTTCTAAAGAAGCATTTGGAGGAAAGCCTAATCGCTGCATGTAATTAACTAAATGTGTAACTAATTGATGTCTTACGGGGAAGTAAACCTAATAAAAATTATTTAAATCAATTCCAACTTACTACTTGAACTTCTCATTTGTACACACACACACGTACCTTATAATGTCGAACAATTAACTGCAAAATGTGGAATAGTTGTTGCATTGAATGTCCTTCTTCAACAATTATTTTTTTAGTCCAGTGCGTCAGCATTGTGTTGCCATCTTCCATTCGCAGTGGCATAGCTGGCGTTAAGACATCTAGTGCTTGGCGTACCACTGGTCTTGCCTCTAAAGCATGACCTTTCAATAATGAGTGGAATACCTGTAACACAATCTTTTTGTGTATTGCCAGACGTGCAATTATGTGAGCTAAAAGCAAATGGCCATGATAACGAGCTGTTGGATCAACGGAATTCTTGCTTAGGAGACAAGGCCAAGCAAATGTCATAAGTCTTCTTAATTTGTTGCCTTGTCTCTTATTGTTGGCATCACCGTCATGAATGTGTTGGGAGGCTCTTTCTACCAAAAGGCAGGCGAACTGAAGCAAAGCAATTCTTACGGCATCGTCGTTAGCGTACGGCTTGTCGGGATCGAAAACTTTGCTTATAAATACAGATACGATGTTGCTGTCGTCTTCTTGAAAGGGAGTTGGTGGAGCTCCGATTAGTTTGTTACCTTCGCCTTTATCAAAACTGGCTATGAAACACGGTACTAAAATCGATGTTATGATTTTAGCTTTCAGCTCTTCCGACAGAGAGACGTTGTTGAAATTCTCAACAAAGTAGAAAAATGCCTGACGTTTCCAGTAGACCGTATAGCTTTGAGCAACAGTGTTTTGCAGAAAGTCTCTAAGGAAATAAAAATCAGGTATAAAATGCAAACACAGGGCTCTTGACAATTGAAAAAGTAATTCAATTTCGTTCGTATTGAGGGAAAAATATTTTAGCAAAATCTTCCCCACCAAATGCCACTTATAGCTGATAACATTCTCCTGGCAACTATTGCTCAAATTAAATTGCCACAAATGTTTTAGGCAATTGATCAATTCGGTTTGCGTAGCAATCCACTGATCGTCGATCTCCATTACTGTGTATACTATTTTGATTGCCTGTTCTTGAGCCTCCTGCTTTTGAACATCTGACATGGTCGTACTGTCAATTTGATTTCCACCTATGAGTCGTATCAGACCGTTAATGTATGACTGAGTTTTAAGAACGTTGTGAAATGGTTGGCCGTCTTTATGCTTTAAAATGTGAATAAAAAAGCGATTCCATTGATCATCAACTATGTAGACGTCAGAGAGAAAATAGTCGACCGTTTCGTTCGGAAAACGTAAAAGGAATTTAAGAAGCGGTGCTCTATATGGAGAAGAGGATTCAATCATAAGATTTTTTTCTGTCTGCAAAACCAATTGACATAAGTTTTCTATGTATTTTGGTGTGGCAGCCGTTATTTGATGAAACATTTCTATTAAGCAAACAACTTTCTGCTCATACTCTCCGCCTCTAATGACAGCAAAGAAATTTCCGCCTTGTTGACCCTGCTTGCAGATTTGGATAGAAATTTCAAGAAGTTTTTTGCAGAGCTGCAGGATCTGTTCGCTCAATTTCTCGTTAAACGTTTGGGGAAAAAGTTGTGTAAAATAGGACAAACGTTTGGTGGCTGTTAAAGTTAGGTTACGGTGATCGCCTAGCGTCAATAGCAGCGGTCTTATGCAGTTATGTATCTCCTTTTTGTCGATTTGTATGCCAGCGTTGAATCGTTTCATGCACTTGAAAGCGGCTTCCTGCAGTTCTGGCTTTTTGTGTTCCATTAGTTTAAACAAAATATTTATAATTTTATCTTTATGTTGTGTATCCGTTATGTAATGGCAAGCAGCCAAGGCCCTTAAGGCACTTATCCGCAATGGCACCAAGTTGGTGACATTTTTGTAGCAATCAAGTTTCATGAGTGTAGAGTCTTCAGCTTCCGACAGGGTTATCAGCTCGTGAAAGAATAGTTTGTGATAGCTGTTGGTTAGATTTATTGTAAAAAGTCTTGGTTCCAAAGTTGTGCAGAAAGTGTTTCCTTCCATTAAACCAATCTGAGCATTGACTGGCTGATGTCTAAGCAAATGTTTTTTCGGTGGTATAATATCTGCCAGGACCTCTTTGTGGGGGTCCATTACTTCCGATACTGTACGGTTTTGAAGTGTGGCTATATACTTGAGCGATGCCATCGATTCTTGTCGAACCAAAGTATTTGGACTAGTTACTTGCCGTACCAGTTCGTGAATGACATCATAAATAGCTTTATTCTTAATGGTAGTGATTTCATCGTTTTCTTGCTCCTTTGGTGCCATGCACAGATCCAGCAAAGACCTCAAATTCGTTTTTGCTATGTAAATCGCTCCGTTTGACACTTCTCCTTCAAGATCCATTAGAACAAACATAAATGCTTTTACGAACGAAAAGAGATGTTGGTAAAGTGAACGCAAAGAAAAGTGCTGGTACAGAAATTGAATCGCTTTGCAGCCACCAACTTTTGCATACCATGGCCTTTCATAACATAGTGCTGTCATCCTTTCTGCCAAATACTGCATTAAGGGCAAGCGACAGGCTCTTTCTTTAGTGCCCAGAATATTAGCTGCTGTATCCAGAATCAATCCTATACATAGTTGTCCTGGTTTGCATAATTCCTTCTCTTCATGTCCCATGCAAATGGCCAAGGCATCGATAAGGACTAATGGATCAATACCATTGAAGGTGTAGTACTGTTTGTAGGGAAAAGGCCCGGCCTGTTGCGCTATCGAAACCATAGTGTAGTGACGAACCACTGCAACCATAACAGGAAACACGTATTCCCTTAAATCTTTAGTTGCCGAAGCTACGAACATACCAGTCAAAGCATTTTGAAGAGTTTTTCGTGCCTGAAAATCTTCAATCTTACTTTGACTTATCGGCATATTAACGATGTTATTTTCGAGAAAACTGGGATGTAGGAAGAACTTTTGCAATGTATGCTTTTCATCATCTAAATTTATGGATGCTGCTAAAAAACAACGTATAACTTCCCAACTTTGGCGGCGATAAAACGAGTCTGTCGCATTCGAACTGAGGGCAGAAAATGCCGCTTCTATCGCTTTATCTATTGGAAACTCGATGGGCTTGTCGAGCTCCTGAAAGTAAGTTACAACTGCTGTGGGCTGGATTTCGCTGTTGGCATACTGTATACTTTGTGGCTCTGTCATCATTTTTCGATTACCGCCACCGAATTTTCCCAGCACACGAAATGCCACTAATGCAGCGTTGTCTTGGTTACGAAGTGTTTTCCAAAGAGCTTGCATTAAAGCTGCTCTTACTGGCTGGATATGGTCATATAAAAAATCTGGTTGTAAATTATCAACACATAGTTCTAACGTTCTCAAGCCCTAAAACAATAATGAGTTCAAATATTAAATTATATGGAAGAAAACAACAGTCCGGTCTGAGATTACCTGGCTGACCAATGTAGCCGAACCGTTTAATGCTGAGACCAGGGGATCCATAAGCATCGGCAAGTAGGGTAGAAGTGAGGACAGTCTCACCGGTACTGTCAAGCACAGTTCAACAAAAAGATCTTTCATGTGTTGTTTGTGAAAACCACTCTGTAAACGATTTAAACCTTCCAATAAATTTGGAAGCAACGGTAAAAATTCTTGATATAATAGATCGTGCGAACCTCCCCCGATCGAACGAAAGAGTGCTCGCAATAGAAGAAAATAATTATATGGTTCCTCTGCCGTTAAAGCCAACTCCATCGATTGATTGACTATATTATGTAAATGGGGCTTCAACATTTGTTCGTTCTCCACCGGAAAAAGACTTACACTTCCAAATACCAGCTTAAACAGTCGCAAATATAAGTTAGATCTCTCGACACTTGTGCCCATTTCATGCATTTTCCCCAAAAGGTACTCAACAAGCACCGTTGCGAATAGCGGTGATGTAGTAGGATTGGCTAGGAATGAATTCGCCACTATCTGAAGTGACGGATTTTTGTGTATGCGCTCAACCATAAAATCGATAGTTGTGGCAAAAACTTCTTGAAAATTTTGCGAATGCATCATAATGAACTAGAAACCAAAACGCAAAACAATCGCATTGAGTTCACTTTATTTCATTTCACCAAATTTCCAATACTTACGATACCGCTGAAATGTTCAAGAACCTCCTTTTCCTCTTTAGTTCGTGGAATAATACCTGACGTTTTAAGTTGATTGGCTGTTGAGGCGTTAATCGAAAAAATGTCCAAAGCTTCCATCGCCCAATGTACGAGATCAATATAAATACTAACTTCATATGGCTGAAAGAGCTTTTCCTGTTTATTCTTGGTAATATCGACTGAAGGAGACTGTTTGTTTAAAATGGGGAGAAAAATGAAATAGAAGTAATAAATCTGAAAATAATTTTAATGTTTACTTTGGAACTGAGAAATCCCCATGTTATAGTTTTAACTCCACCAACTAATGTCTTCACCAAACTACGATATTCCACTATATTAAGGAGAACAAAGCATTTGATTTCCAACTAAACTTGATTTAGAAATGGGATCTGTAGCATAGTCCTGAAAACAAGATTATTTATATTTCCTAAATAACAATCATTTGGGAGCTCAAAGCTTACGCTTATATTTTCTTTATTATCTAACACCGCCGCCGGTGTGGATGTTGTTGAGGCAGGGGAGGTCAGTGAAGGTGTTGTCTGAGCTTTCCTGCAAATAGTATTTACATATTTAATAAAACTTCCATTTACATCCACCCCTGTTCTGTGAATCCTAGAATCTTGTTCAATTCAAAGCAAATTCAATTTCTTGCTTTTCTGTAAATCGTTTAGAATTTTCAGTTATTTTTCGAATAATTCTCTTTTATTTACATGACTTATTACTCAAACTTAATTGCAAATAACTAAATCGCTCTATAATTCTCGCTTCGAAATAACTTGAATTTTAAAAACTACTCAATTTACAGAACAGGGTTGATAAAAATTAAAACTTACAATCTTTGCGTTATGCTGGGAAAGCGTAATTTTAGCTATTGTTTGAAATTTATAAACGAAACTTTCAACAATGTTGTTAGTAAATTTCTAGCTTTAAGTGGTTCCACCTCACTGTGATGCCGCACACAGTCGACAAGATTCAGCAATAGCTTACACGACATCGTCTGTATACCCGTGGCCAAAGATTCGTCATGAACATTTTAGAAAATAGTTTTTATAGCCTTTTCCAGAACATCTAAACTCAAACTTTGACGTACATGGTGAGCCAGATCGGCAATGTGGAATAAGCCAAAGGACGTATTGAATCCAGAGTAACACCCTTGCCAATTAACAAATCTTCATCGAATAAACGTTCAATTGAAGGTATGAATTCTAGAAATAATTTTGATAATAAAAATCACAAATGTTCATAACTTGCTCATGTCACAATTACTTTGTCGTAAGTCGGTGGCAAAAATGTGTCGAGCCGCAATCAAAAGCTCCTTTCTTAGGTGTGCCGCTTCTTTAGGGCACAGATGCATCAAACTTAAAATTCCACTTGTTACGGAAGCGGAATGTGTCATTATTGTCTCCTAAATGTCAATCAAAAATAAATTTATATCTGTTCACGACACAAAATCATTTATTTAAACGCAAACAAACCTGAAACAATCTTACGATGTAGGCCAGAAAAGACAACGTCTTTATTTGGGCTCCCATAAAATCAAATAAAAATTTCTTTATTAAAAAATTGTGAATTCCTTGAAAATAAAATTTAGAATTTAATCTTAATGCCAACGAACGAATTCTATGCACAGACTTACACACATGCGACGACATACATACCTGTGAACCATTGAAGGTTGCAAATTAATTGTGGTCATAATAAGTGGTATGAATTCGGATACTTCTTGGTGAACAGCGTTTTTATAGATCTGGTACATGAGTACAACTATGATGGGCAATTCTTGCAATACTCTTAATGAAACCATGCCTCTGGGCAATAGATTATACTAAAACAATTTAAATATTAGATCATAAAATAAGTGTTGTTTCCTCCCAATCATTGCACAAATAAACATCTATCGAAATACAATCAATACATATAAATAGATTATTCATTTTAAGATAATACTATCTGCGAAGCTCCTGGCTTGCCTGCGGAAATCGAACCCGCCTGAAAATTCCAAATTAAATTTAAATCTTCAATGAATAAGAACTAAAATAAAAACGTAGTTTGTTTGATGGTGTTTTGTTACAGCTTAAGTTTTGTATTACGATTCTACTAGCATAATTCTCATTCTGTTTTTAGAAGGTTATTACTAAAATTTGGAAAAAGGTTTTATGATAATCTGACCTAAGCAACCAATGCAGTATGTTAAGGAACTAGTATTTAAGAAATTTAGTTTTCAAGAAACAGAAATACACACAGCCCTAATTTGTTTTATGTTACATGTTTTTATACCCTTCACAGGTGATAAGGGTATATACAAGTTTTTCATTCCGTGTGTAATTTCTACAATATTCATTTCCGACCCCATAAAGTATATATATATATATATATATATATATATATATATATATATATATATATATATATATATATATATATATATATATGAATTGAACAAGATTCTATTATATATATATATATATTTTTTTTTTTTTTTTTCTTTATTCTCACCATTCTAACTAATAACAAAAAATCACAAAATTCACAAAAAATTAAAAAAAAATGTACAAAAAATAAAAAAATTTACATAAAATTTTACAAAAAAAAAATCACAAAAATACAAATGAAATTTGAAGTCAATATTAAGTTCGTTTTATTCTCTAAGAAAGAATAATTAAAATTACAAATTAGGTAATTATTAAAGAAAAATTGGGAATATTTAATTTTTAGACACTTGCAGAGCGGAATGCACATTATTTAGACAGCTACGCCCGTCATCAGCACTTCGTATCTGTTAACTTTGGGTAGTGTTAAGTTGTAAAATTCATCTATTTAACCAACCAAAGTCATATAAAGGAATACAAGAAAACTGTATTCAATCATTAATTGTCAGCTGGCGAGAACGAAGTCTATCACTACCTAAAGCTTCGCTCTTGTTTAATATTTTTACTTTAATATTTTTCACCTTATATTTGTTGTTGCTTCAGAAAATTTTTTAAAAAAATTCACAGTTAAAAAAAACACAACAATTTTAAAAAAATATTACACCAAAATTAAAAAAAAAAATACAAAAATTTTAAATTTTAAAAAGAATTTTTACAAAAAAATTTTATGTGAAATTAAAAAAAAAAATCCATAAAAACGATTTTCTGTCAAATTTATGTAGAAACAATTTTTTGAATTTTTTTTTTTTAATTTTCTATAAATTGTCTACAAAAAATTTTTCTATAACATTTTTACAAAAAAAAAAATTCTATAAAATTAACAAAAAGAAAAATCCATAAATTTTTTACAAAAATAATTTTCTGTGAAATTTTTACAAAAACAATTTTCTGTAAAATTATTACAAAAACAATTAAAGAAAAACTGCAAAATTTTTACAGTAACAATTTTTTGAAAATTTTTTTAAAAATTTTCTATAAAATTTAAAAAAAAAAAAAATATAAAATTTTTAAAGTAAATTTTCTATACAATTATTACATGGTTAGGAATTTCCGGTGACGATATACATAAGTATACCGTATACGAGATTTTACTGATTAGTGAAACAAAAAAGCGCAATTCTTTTTTTATTGACTTTATCTCTCAAATTAAAACAACTTGTACCTAATTCTGTATATATAAAATAACCGCGGTGAAGGGTATAGACGATTCGGCACGGGCGAATATAGCACTTTTATTTGTTTAATATAATTTCTTTGCAGCTCCTTTGATACGGTATTTAATCACTATTTTATTTATAGTTTGCCGGTAAAAATTATGTGAAGAAAATTGGCAGGTTCTGTTTGTTCCTTATTCCAGATATTTTTATTCTGTGGTCCAATTTGTGACATACGTTTTTAATTAGATTTAAATCAGGCGACTAACTCCTCTTTCAAATATCTTTTATACATAAAACGAGATTGTTGATCTCAATAAAAATGTGTTTACCAACCCCGGACAACCACAGAGTTAGCGTATAATTTTCTGTGCAGTAAAAATTTTTTTTATTTCTTTTAGGGATTGTAAATGAATGAAAATTAAGTTTAGGTTATCTAAACTGTTTATAAAATATCCTACAATATAATTCTTTTTAGTTTAAATCCTACCATTTGCTGTAAAACTAATTCAGCTATCGAGTATACATCGTATTCTGTGCCACTGTATGTATTTTAAGTTAAAATACATACGTATAGTAAAAAACAATTACTGATAAATAATAAATTTATATCCGATAATCTGGCATAATTAGGTTAACGTACATACCATTTGAAATGTTACCGAGTCTGTTGGATTTTCTACATGAACAGATTTAATAGCATACGTTTCAGAAAGCAGCTGTTCCATATTGAGCTCCTTCAAGTCTTTTATTCTTATCTGCTGAGCTGGTTCAAATATTTTGTTCATATGATTGGGAAGTTCTGTATAAATTTTCTTTACTAAAGCCAAAAATTGCTGAACCTGAAATAACAATTTTTTGTGGATTTACTTAAAATTTTAATACCTATACATAATAAATAAAATTTTAATAAACTTAAATAAATAGAACCTATTTGAAATGTATTTAGAACAAATTTTGTATGATCAATTTATTCTAATTATAAAAATAATATTAAAAAAAATAAATTTATAGTTTTGTCAAAAATGCACAAAAATATTTTATTGACTAGACAATTTTTAAATTGTACTAAAAAATACATAAATTAAATAAAAAAATAAAATTATTTCAGCCCAAATTGTACTAAAAGGTGTCCACGATAAATTATTGTGGCGCCATCTTTTCTTTAAATGATTGAATTGTCAGCCCAGCAGCTTTGTCTACGATAACTATGTTGGTATTGAAAACTGGTTTATGAATCGGATAGTGGATTAGTTGATTTTATTACCGATAAATTATCAGTAAAAATTGTCTTTTATAACACACCACATAATATCGATAAATTAAAAATCTTTAAAAGGTATCAACATGTAATCAGAAGCTATCGTGGTTAACTCATTAAATGAATTATCATTTATATGCATTCAATACTTTTTGCATTTATTAAAACTAAGAAAATTTTAAAATATATTGTACGGCTTTTAATTGCATTTTACTTTATTGTTGTAAATAAAAATTGGAATTGTTTATTAACTTATTTGAATTAATCATATTTTAAAAACCGAAATTCACTAATAATTATTACAAATTTTAAAAATTTATTAATATCCAAAATTTTAACATGCAGATAAAACTTTGAAGTCAGGCTTAATTAAGATACCTACCTATATTGTAAAAATTATGAAAAAAAAATAATGTTTAAATACATACATATCTCCTTTAATTCAATATAGTAATATTAAAAAAAAAATTAAATAAATAAATTAAATGCTGTTTCTCTCGAAATTAAACTGCTTAAGGCACACATTCAATAGTAATTTTACTGATGACAGATAAGTCCTTCTTTTTGTTTTGATAGAAATTTCACTTTCCTAACACACATATGCATGTATGTATCTACACATATCTACGTACATGTATGTAAATGTCTGATTTAAACTTGAAAATCTTGAAAACAGAATACTGATTTCACATTTGTATCATTAATATAATAGTTTTTATACACTTATAGCTCTTATATATAAATTTATAACACAGTCAATCCTTACCTCATTGTTAAAGGACGGCCTAAAGTTTTTATGCAGCTCTATTATAATCCTCAGGCAAACGAGTACGTTCTCCTCATTATCAATTTGTAAGATTTTCAGCATTAAGGATATTATTGACTTTACATGTTGCCTTAGGTTTTCACTAATAGGAAGTCGATGTATCATTTCTAAAATTAATTTACGCACCTTGAGGAGGAGGAAAAATATACAAGACGAGTTAATTTATTGCACTAATTTCATAATCGAAACAAAATATTGTCTGCGACATACCTGATGTGCTTGATATTCCTGTATAAATTGGGCCTCTCCATCTTGTAAGAAATGCATAAAAGCCTTAAGGGAATGTTCCAAAAATGATGGATATGAAGAGCTTTGCACAACAACTTCAAAGTGTTCACTTAGCTCCTGTGCCGCTCGAAGCTTCTTGTCGTCGGTTGCTTTAGCATCTCCCAGTATGGTTATGTAGCTTCGAAAGGTGTTGAGTTGAAAACTTTCACTATGAGCCATTTTAAAATTCAGTATTTTTTAAACATCTAGGAATTTTCTTAGTTTTTTAATTTGCACCATAAACAAAATGTGCCACAGAAATGTTTAATTTCTGTCAAAACAAACAGCGTCTTGTGCAAAGACCTACAGGGTGGTCTATAAATTTAAAAAGTAATTGAAAACATCTCTGTAATATTACAGTGGATTTGTTACTAAAAAATTATAAAAAATAATGTAAACGAATTAAAAAAATGAACACTGGTTTGTAATATAGACTATCTGGGACTAGGGTGGCTGTTATATAATTTTTATGAATAAATTAATAAATAAATTGAGAGCTTTACAATGCTGCTTAAAATTTTTAAAATTTAGTTAAATTAAAATTTTGTAATTTGTTATACATTCAGAATGCAAGTTCGACTGCATAATATAATAATGTCTTTTTTATAGTTCGGGAATGTTTAGATTGAATATAAACTTGTAAAAAATAACTTGAAGCTCCATTAAAAGAAACAATACCATGTCTAGACATATATGTGTTATGTTATTATCCAAGGTGCAATATTAATTTCTTACCACAAGTATGACGTTAAGAAAAAGGTCGTGTGATCCGATTAAAATATGAATAAAATCTAAATAATGAGCATCACAACTTTTTTCGGTTTCAAATTGTTTCGTCTTGATTTCATTCATTTGCAACTGAGCAAAATAACATTTTTGTTACGAGGATTTTTTTGTGCGAATAAAGAAAAACGCTGTTAATATGTACAATTTTTGCATGTTTTAGAACCCTAATTTATATATTTCAAATATAAAGCCCAAACAGGGCCAAAATAACAATAAGCTCATATTACACACATGTAAAAAAAGTATATTTTTAGCTGAATTTCTTCATTAGGGTTTTGTGTACATATTTCACCTCTTTAATTATTCTTCAATGCCTCTAGAACATATTAAATAAAACTACAAAATGATATAACAGATGAATTCGTTTTGTACTTGTATTTGTATGAATCTAATAGAATATCTTATTATTTTTCATCTTTACACTATAAATTCAAAAATATTTATTTTACAACACCGCCTTAAAGAAACAATGCGAAGTTGTAAATATTAAATTAAAATAATACGATTTATTGTTATTCAAAAACAAAACATGTTGGTAGTCATAAATTATGTGCGTCAGAAATGACTTATTTAATAATTAAACTATTCAATTTAGTAAAGATTGTACATTCTAAGTTTTCAAAATAAATTTGTTATATATTTTAATATTAATGATTTACTTGTTTATACCTAATAAATTAAATAGTTATAATAATGCAATATTCTGAAAATATAAATAATTTTCCACTTCGAAAAAACTCATTTAATAAGAAACATTTTTTAACGCCCAGTTAAATGTAAAAATCATAATTTTATAATATATTAAAAAATATTCGGCCATCTTGGAACTTAATAAGAAAATTTATTTTTGGATGTTTTAAAATTTCTTACTATTATCATTATTTCTCAGTATTTTAAAACGTTAAACAAATAAAACCCATAAAAAATATAGATTATTTCGAGTAGAATTAATCTTTTTTATCATAACACATTTTACAATTTTGTGTTAAAAATTATTATTTCATGTAATAACATATATTTTATAAATGCTCATTGTTATTTAAATAATTTGTTTTTTGCACGAACAAGTTAGCGATCAAGTTTTCAAAAGTATCCACAAGATAGTGATCGCCATTTTTAGCAATTAAAATGATGCTTAAAGAATTAATTACATATTTTTATTTATCTATCATTTTATAGCTAATTTAATCAAATTACTTTTCTAAAATTTATCAATCTAAATACAAAATAATAATAGTGATATTTAAAAAAATAATATATTGTTATATGCAAATATATTGTTTGCATGTGAGACGTATGATGGTTGGGTTGTTGGAGTATGTATGTATGTATATATTACAAATTGGTGCAATGTGTCAAATATTGTTTGTCGCTTGAACGTAATCTATTTCAAAGCGGACTATGCTCAGAATCGTCCCGTTCCTGTATTGCCGTTATGCTTTGTTGTAAGGCATTTGGAGTCAGCCACTCTCTAAAATAAGAATAAAACGATTTAATACAGAATATATGATTTTCCTAAACATACTCAATGCACTTACTTTGGTAAACATCTTTGTAAAAATGGTACACAAGAACTAAAATGTGCTAAACGGTTTACCCAGCTGGGAATTTCTTGGCCACAAAGGATCTGAAAGAAATACGTTTTTACAAAACGTATTACAACATTGGATTATGAGATCAAAATAAGACACACCTGAGTAAGAGCACTAGAGAAATGATTGCAATTATTATTCATTAAATGATATCTGTCACCACGAAATTGGTTACCCAATTCTTCCACAATACGTCTTACTTCCTGATACGTAAAATCTGTACAGCCAATTTGTATACTTTGTCTAAACTGAAATTGTTCTCCTAATTCGTCATGATCTCTAGGAGTGATTTCGAAAACGCCAGTAAATGGAAACGGATGACCGCCATAAGCAAACTCAGTTCCAAAAGCTTCAACTCCAGAATGAAAAACTCCCAAACCAATTGAAGTTGTATATTCGTTAATCCAATACTGTAGAAAAGATAATGTGGATTGGTTCTTAAACAAAATATTTTATCCGAAAATTTATGTTCTTACCATGTCGTATACATTTAATATAACTGGCTCTCTATTGCCAGAGTTGCAGGGCAACAATTCATCATTTCCACTGTCCTTAGATACCCCTAAACAACTGGGAAATGGTAAATTGCAAGGAAGACCATTCGTAAACATTTTTGAGTTTCTGTTGACTGGAAACAATTTTCAATAAAAGTTCATTTATTACATGTCATACATGTGTCGAATTTAATGTACACTACACTGTCACTTTGTTTTTTGGAAATTAAAAAAATCAATGCTTCATAATAAAATCTATGCTATAATTACATACATATGTATGTACATAAGTATGTAAAAAATGCAAGAAATATATAAAAGCTGTTGCAAACGATTCTTGTCAAAACATTAACCATTTATTAATGCTTTTCACTTTTAATCTTTTCTTTATGTTTGAACTTTATGCTTTAAACAAAGGCATTTTTATTTCTTTTTTTATTTAAATGCGTGAATACAATTGAGAATATTTGTCCTAACACAAGTGAAGAAATACCTTGGGAAATATGATTTGGTTCAAGACAAAACCTAAACGAATTTTTGTTTCAACTATAACAACTTATTTTCTTTAAACACAGGACTTCAAACAGTATCATTCAATAAATTTTATGTATCACTTTACAATAATTACGGACAAATGTTTATTTTTAGTAAAATTGTAGCTAAAACATGAAATTATCATATTGCTGCAAACAGGGTGATTTAGATATTAGATATTGTTTTTGTCTCAATTCATTTATTGTGAAACATGCTGTCAAGGTATATTTATCTTACTAGGTAGTGTCGTCCGCCCAGCTGATTTAGTAGTTCGACATGTCAAAAGTTGTATGTGTTCAGAAATTTTATAGTGTAGAAGTGAGAAAGCAATAAAATACATACACGCCTTCTCAATTTGCTTCTATGTTTTTTGACATTTCGAACTACAAAGCAACAACAAAATGCTATGTTGTTCTTGTATTGTTGTATTTGTTGTAGGGATGCCACTACCTAGTAAAATAAATATACCTTGCATGCTGTGAGGAAATTTTATTACACGTAAAAAAAGTTTACAGAATGCAATATCAAAGTTTACCACCTTTGCTCATTCATTTATTTACATTGCGTTTATACTTGACAATGATGTAAAGACAGACAATAACAATACATACACATTTTTTCACTAATATATGCACGCTTTCAATTGTCTGAATTACTGTCTTGAATGTTATAAAGACAGTTAATAGGTCTGTGATTTGACGTATGCAGTCAATAATTCAAATTTTTGTGTATAAAAAAAATCAAAAACTTAAATGATTTGCCATAACTATTGTCCGGACGCCTACACTGCAAAGACAATTGCCAGAATTCTTTACAACTCACCTAGTGTCTATAGCTGATATATAGTAATTTATCTTGACAAAAGTAAAACTTCGTATAAAAAAACCCATAATTAAAAATAATTTTTTTAATATGAAGTCGTAAAGTAGCTCTGGGTTGGGGAACATCGTTCGCGCGTCATTGTCGTTATCTTTAAAAGTCAATCAGGCCGTCCTTGTTAGTCTGCCTTCGTGTGGTTTGCGGGTCACTCTTGCGCTAGTTGATTGGCTTCCTCGAATGGCTGTACTGCGGTACTGTTATTGGTGTTTGCAATCGTGTTGGTTATCGTGTTATCGTGTATAATCGAAGCTGAATTTGGGAATTGTCACTTCCTATAGGCAGGTATAGGTCGCGTAACAGATGCTGAAGAAGTCTAATGGAGTTTAACCTGGCAGTTTGTGAATATAATTATTCCGCCAACCAATTTTAAGTTAAAAAAAACGATAATATGAAGTTTGAGTTTTATTAAAATACATTTTTGTCAGGTATAGACAAAAATGTATAGGAAACCCGGTGTGCTTCACTACCCCCATAGCTAAAACTAAAAAACTTCTTTCCCACTTGATCGCACGAGTTTTCGTCTGACTGCTATAAAAAGAAATATGTATTATTTAAAATTACTTTTACTTGAAAAATCACGCTATTCTTAGAGTTACCTATGTACAACAAATTTGGAAAGTGTGACTATTATAGAACTACAGCCGTAGGATAATAATTATTTAATTTATATGGGAAGTATCCATCCACCGTTTTTAACTCGAGAAGCCAATCAAAAATTTAGAGATCGCCATGCATTAAGGTAATTTAGAATTAGCTGTATAGTGAGTATTCGCACGAGCGTTATATACCACCTAGGTTTTACCCGAAAAAGGTCGCTGCTCTCAGAGTAGCCCGTATAAAATTGAAAAAGAGCCACTATCAAGTTCTCTAGGTATAGTATAATTAATAATTACTGTATATGGGGAGTATCCGGCCCCTACGTTCTATATCGTTAAACAGTTTTTCGAAAACACGCGTTAGTCTTAGAAAAGAGGCTATGCCAAATTTAAAGAGTACATCATTACAGTTCTCTAGATATAGGATCATCCTATATTATCAAGCTTTTAATTGTGATGAACGCATGCTATTCGCTATATAGGATAATAGATAATTACTTTTATTGGAGAGTACCGCTCTCCCCGTCCTATACTGCCAAGTTTTTATTCGAAAACACATGATAGTCTTAAAGTATAATATATTAAATTTAGCAAGTGTCATTTTTATAATTCTCTAGAACAATATAATTATTAATTACCAATTACCACCAAGTTTTTACTCGAAAGCACATGTTATTCATAGTGAAGCCTATGTCAAATTAAGAGTGTTACTATTAAGGTTTCCTAGATGTAGTATAACTAATAGTTATTCTCTATGGGGAGTATCCGTTCCTCCATCCTGTATCGCCAAGCTTTTAGTCAAAAATTCACTTTTGTCTTAGAGGAGCTTTTGTCAAATTTAGGTTGTGTCGCTATTGTAGTTCTCAAGATACAGAATAACTAATATTTACAATGTATAGGGGTACACTTCCCTCCAGCCAGCTCAAAAAATATAGTCGTCATTAAGCTGGGTCCACCATTTAAAACTAAAATCACGGAATAGAGTTTTTTACCAACTTTAATTCTTTTAATAAATTTGTTTTCGGTGTTACAGTCAAGTGGTTTCTCTACTGTTTAAACCACCTTCGAAAGTTGACGTTTAGCAAGTATAACGGGTATGGCGAGAAATGCGGTGTAGTGAATACATTTGGGTAGATCTGTCTTATAACACTTAAAACCAATCAAAGCACAGTTTAAATGGGACGTTAAAAAGAACGAATTAAACTTATATGAAATTAAAATCGTGATCATATATTTATTTCCTATAGTTTTCTATAGATAGGCTTTCAAGGTCAATTTTTTGTGTAAATAAAAAGACTATTTATTTAACAAAGTTATTCCGACGTTTCGTTGGCAGTTTTTTCCAACATCATCAGGGAAATTTTTATTAAATATATATTCTTTTTCGTCAAGTTTACATTATTCTAAATTTTATCACAGTTTTGTAAAAGTGGGACATCACTACACAAAACTTAAAATAATCAAAAACAAATGTAAAATGAACTTAAAAATAAAATATCACAGTAAATATATTCTTCTTTGATCACAGTTGCTTTATTCAAATTAACACTTAATTTGAAACACTGCGGAACAAATTAAAGTTAGCATAAGTTAGGTCGATTCCTTCTATTTTTAATACATGTATGTACATATATAACTTATGCGCAAAAGCTGCTGTATCGAAAAAGTTTAGGACTAAAAAATACTTCCATTTTCTTTCAAATACTAACATATTGCTCCGATCTGTGGTTATGCATTAATACTAACCGCTATTCCAAATAGTAAATTCAGTATTAACACAAAATGAAGTGTGTTTTTGAAAGCGTTGCTCGTAGGATCCCGATCATAATGATAACCTGTAACAATTTACATATAATGAAGTTTACTTGTTTAAACCAAATTAAGCTTATGGTTCTCCGAGAACCGTTGGACTTTTGTTTTCTTTACCAGAAGGTTCATCTTCTAGTAAGTTTTGATATGATTAACACTTAGGCTGCTAGTTGCTTAAAATCCAAACGTCTTGAATATTTTTATGCTTGGTGATTTTTTAATATATTTAGCCAACCAATGATTTTAATAAAAAGATGTCGGTCCGAAAGCTCTAAACTCTTTATCTTGTCAATTAATCTTTGCAATGTTTTTCATAAAAGTGAAGTTACGCGGTGCTTTGAAAATGTTTTGCCAAAGTGTGCAATCTTTTATCACCTTAGAGTCCCTATATATTTTTATTAAGTCTTTCCTTGTTTTTGGTGATACTTTTTAGGAAAAAAATAATGCTTAAACAGCACAAGAAATTCGAGTCTGCTTTCAATGGATGTCAAAAGCAAACTAAAAGACACGGCTAGCTAAAAATTTAGCAGTAGTTATAGATAACAGTTAACGGGATTAGTGTTTTGCAATAAAGTTACTGCGCTGAAAATAGAAAAAGTCTTGGAATTTTCAAATTACCCTCGTATACTATTTTTCCATATTTTTATTATTAAATAGAACTGTTATTATAAAATAAAACTTAATATTATTGATTATTTAGTATGAAGGCGTTGATCTGCTGATATGTATAGAATGTCTCTCCTGCTTTCTAAATTTAGCTCTGCGATTCTGGAACCAGACCTAAAAATAAATTTTTGTTATAAATAAAAAATATATTAGTTTCAATTTAATTTATTAAGCTTGAGGTGCAAGCATGATAAATTAAATTGAAAATAATTAAAAAAGCTGAATAAACTACATTATTAAAAAATATATATTTTATTTCTGTTTATTGAATACTAGCTGTGCCCACCACGTCGTGGGCGTCCTGACAATATTTTGTTCGATTTTGCATTGCAAGTAATCCACACCAAATTTTAGAGTCTTACTTTTATAGCGTTTGAGTTATGGTTTATATGTTTTCTTTATATAGAGGTACCCATCCCTGGATACAATTTTAAAATTTTTATAAAGTTCTAAAATTATTGTAGAGTTATGTAAATAGTGTTAGAAATATCCCGCATTCAAAAATAAAATGTGCTGTCAAGTTTGCAGTGCATTAAATCGGTAAAGTTGCGTACTTTTATTACTTTTTCTCTAGTTTCTCTTGGAAATGAGATATTTCTGCAGAAAAAAGTATCCTATATTTGAATCAATATACTAAGGCACATCCTCAAAAAATTTTATTAAAATTCATCTAGTAGTTTTTACGTGATAGGGACACACAGACGGACAAAAAACTGCTGTTTTGTATTCCATTTCGATTACTAACTGCACCAGCAACAAATTTTTCAAAAATATTTCATGTACAAAAGTGCTCCTGTTAGAGTTTTACATCATAGTGGGAAGTACAAAACTTTGGTTAAGTTCTTTATCATTTGTTCTTACAGCTCCGAGCAACTAATTAGGTACCACTATATTAGTAATATATGAACTTAAAGAACAATTTTGTAAAATTGTAGTGCAGCCAAAATACAATTTAACCAAGTTGTGCTAATTGAAGTTGTTCGTCGACAGTTGGATGATCATTTGCTTCACTAAAGTTGGTCGAGCCGTTTCCAATTTGTTCATGTACGAACCGATGGTGCTTATTCACATATTGCTTCTGGTGTAAAATTTTGAAGACACTTAGCCTATTGTACCTTGAAAAATCATCAAAATCGTTTCAGACGTTTAAATTAACATTCCGGTCTTTTCTGTTCCCCGGGTCAGAGTGTTAAAAATAGATAAACACGATTGCACGAATATTAATATTTTTGAAATCATGAAGTAAAAGTTAAAAGTGTTGTTCGATTTTACTTTGAAGGTAACCTATACCAAACTTTAAGACTCTTACGTTTTTACTTTATATAAAGGTACCCATTCCTGGTTAAAAAAATATTTTAAGGCTCTGTGAAAGGTGCCATCTGTTGCGCAACAGGGTTTAAAATATCCCGCTTTCAAAAATAAAAGATGTCTTAAAGTATGCAGTACCTTTAAATCGGTAAAAAATCGGCATACTTTCACTGCTTTTTCTCCACTTTATCTGCGGAAAAAAGTATCCTATATTGTAATCAGGTTACTAAGGTACCTCTTCACAAAATTTTGTTAAAATCCATTTAGCAGTTTTTACGTGATGCGAACACAAAAAAAGACAGACAGACAGACAGACAGACAGACAGGAAATGAGTTACTATTTTATTATATGTATAGATATACCCTTTTAGCCTTAAGTTTACTATCAGGAAGTGATTAAAATATTCGCTCACCTGTACTCTAGCTTCAGTTAGATCTATTTTTGTTGCAATTTCTTCACGTGTATATATATCAGGATAATGAGTTTCCTGAAATATTTTTTCCAATTCTTTTATTTGCGCCGAACTGAATGTGGTGCGCATTCGTCTTTGCTTTTGCCGATCTACTTGATATGATGATGAATCATTTTTAAAATCTGTAAATGAAGAACATAAAAAGAAATATTCACTTCGTTGTCGCTGAGGCAGTTTTGCAACAATGATGTGTCCTAAACTCAAAATAAACTGTATTAGTTTTTTACACCTTTAACCATTACTTTTGAAATGGCGTAAATTACACGTTTTCTTTTAATAATAATATTAAAGTCTATTATTAAGGTAGCTGGCACTGATCAAGCTCTTCAACATCTGCGATGTTCAGATATGTTGTATAATGCTTTTGAACACTCCCATATGTTTTGAATTGTTCTAGAAATTTTTAGAGGACGAAACCTGCAGCTCTTATATCTTTTTCGTGGATAGAGGGTAGAGAGAGAGAGAGAGAGAGGGGGAAAAGAGTCATTTTTGAGTTTTAGCGGAACGCAGTGTAGACTTTCTTTTACTATATATATATATATAGAATTTTTACTCAACATTTTTTGTCATCTTCTCACCTTGGTGAAAATGGTTACAGCGTTTCACTCTCTATAAGCAGAACTTTGAATACTGAACATAACTTTGCAATCATACTTGGAATTTTTTCCTTGGCATTATTTAAATTAATTAAAATTTATATTATTTTCTCTTAGAAATTACGTAAGTAAAGTCGTACCGTCTAAATCAACCTTTACTCGTGTGCAATGAACAGACATGAATTCAATGAAATATTATGACGAGTGTTTAATGAGCTTCGTTTTATGTGCTCATGCAGTGCTTTAATATTTATTAGCAAATTTATTTATTTACCATAATTTTTGTGAATATCGCGAATATAGAAATTTTGTTTAATAATAAAGCAATAATAATTGATAACAATAAAAATATTAATAATAATATTTGTAATAATAATGATATGATAGAAATAACTAAATCTCAACTTCTAGATTCATAGGCTACCAACTTGTCTACCGTTGCAACCATGTTTGGCAATAATTTCATATTTTTTTATTAATTAACTTTAAATTTACTAATCTTGCACTGCACGCTTTTGAATTATCTTAATCTAACGAATTTTCAATCATGTATGTATGTATGTATGTATGTATGTGTGTATGTATGTATGTATGTATGTATGTATGTATGTATGTATGTATGTATGTATGTATGTATGTATGTATGTATGTATGTATGTATGTATGTATGTATGTATGTATGTATGTATGTATGTATGGATGTATGTCTGTCTGTCGAATCTGAATGAATTTTCTTTTGTTTTTAATTTTCTCCCTTTGAAGTTAGAACAAATGTTTTGCATCTACGTATGTATAGTTATAAATTATTCGAGTTATATTTTGTTCGAATAAAAATTATTTAAGATTTTTTATATTTGACAAACAACAAAATTATATTTTATTTAATGGTTTTGTATATAATGATGTATTGATTTTATAAAAAAAATTTTTTATAATCCATATTTGACGAAGTTTCATTAACATAAAAAAACACCTATAAGTGATATTAAAAGAAACGGACTTCTTATAAAGGTTTGAACGGGACAATGCAAGCTTAATTGCAATGCTTAATATATGGTTTACTTAGTTCCTTTGTGGTCGCAACAGCACAAATGTCTTCACAAATAGTTGATCGCAGAAGTACAATAAAGCAACATAACACATATCACCGGTCATATGCAGCCAGAGCCATGGAAAATTTGATATTTCAGATGCGTGCCATCCTACTACGGCGGTCAGTAGTAGGAATTTATATTTCATACATTTTGTTAAAATGTTGCCATAAACATTTCAATGTTATTCCACAGTAAAAACAGAGTACTACTTCTGCATCATTTTTTCATGACTTTTTTATACGAATTGTTTATGTAAGTATGTAGTTTGACAGATTGACAGATGTTTCTGGCAACATTTCATTAAAAATGTGAAATAAAGCAAATGGGCATTATTTGATGTGGAATTTTTTGTAAAATTGTTTGTGTAAAATAATGTTTTATATTGAAAAGCAATAAAATCGTAAAATTCTTCTAAATCGCGAGATTGACACCACGAAATTGACATTTTAAATGTCAAATTTTCCTTGTAAAATAATATATGTTGGCCATCATTTTTCACAAATTCGAACATAGTACTACTAAGCTTTAGACTTAAGATATGAGTAATTATTGCTAGTTCAAAAATATTGTAGATACAATAAATAATAAATGTCCTCAAAAACAAACAAAAAAAGAATGTATTGGAGTATTCGAGTTTTCCGAATAACATACACAAATCGACCATTTATTTTATTCTACCTCTATCCATTCGAGTAAAGCAAAATCAAATAGATGATATTTGATTTGAATGACAACCCTAGTAATTCTTAATGCATGTTATTGTTGTAAACGTGTTACAAGCAAATGGCCAATTTACTTAAGTGTTTTGAGTGTAAACTTTCAAGTAACAATGAATAAGAAGGTCGCCCATCGTGCACATCTGGGTGAATAAAAATTAAACAGCGTGTGAGGGTAAAATTAAGCAGGCGTCATTTTGAATGTCTATATTTGTATAAAAGCATTGAGGGCTTGTGGCAGGCAGTGTGTTTATTTGGTTGTTTGTTTGCTTGATTGTTTATTTGTATTGTAAGTTATGGGAATAAGTGTTAATTTTATTTCTGGTTAGAGTACTTAGCATTAGAAGAGGTGTATATTCATACACATGAACACACAACAAAAGAACGTCATTCGTAAGGATTAATGAATGTTGTTCTTGTTTGTTGTACAACATACATATTTGTTACGGAAACAAAGTTAAAATCATAACTGTAAGTAAGGGTGCTTGTTTGATTTTATATTTAAATTGTTTTAATAAGAATAATAATAAAAATGATAAGATTATAACACGTACCTGAATATTGATTACTTATTGCTGTATTGGCGTTAAAGTTGATATAAATATCCGGTTCCTCTTGATTTTCGTATCCAACTTGTGGATTTAAATCATTAACTGATGTACTATGGTGCGCCGAATGGCTGTGGCAATTTTTGAAATGATCCATTACCAGGTCATAACTGGACAATATCTCTCTGCCGATTACATTAGAACTATAAAACGTTTTTGCGGATTCTTTAAGATTTTCCGAAATCACAAAATTCTTTAATGAATACTCCATTTCTAAGATTGTTTTATTTCATATATGTAAGTATATTTTTAGTTTTATTATTTATTATTTATTTAATATTTAATACTTCTTTTATTGTACAATATTAATTAAACAAAAAATATAAAATCAATTTGAAAAATAACTTTATTACCACTATACAATATTATCTGAAGGATGCAATTTATACTCAAATTACAATACACGCTTTAAAGCGAGTAATTTGATAAAAATAACAATAAAAACAAATAAAAAAGAAAATCAACTTCACATAAAAGGCGGTGCCAAAAATTAGGGGTGGAATTCAAATTTTCCACAAGATGCTACATTATTTCCATTCATCATTTTAGTTGTTTAATAGCGCATGTATCATTTGTGTCTGTGTTTTTGCTGTTACAAAGTATTACATCATGATATTTGTCTTATTATTAAACTTGCTTTTAACATGAAATGTTTCTCTAACTATAAAATCTGCTTTAATTCAAAAGTTATCTAGTAAACAAATGTTCGAATTGGGTTGTAAGGAGGAGCAGATTAAAACTGCAGCCCAACAGTTGTAGGGTGACAAAAGTGAAAATTTTTGCTGATTCTGGGCAGTAACGTTTGTTCGTGCTCTACTCTTAATAAATTAATTTCATCAGTTTCATGCCAGTTTTGTGACATTTAAGATTTTGTACCTTAAATAGTTTTTAGGTTTTACTTACATTTGATTCCACCGCGTAATAGCAAAATTCAGCAAGATTTCAGGCGCAATAAAAGGACGATTTGCGTCGTAAATATTATTAAACTCAATTATCGGCATATTATAAACTATCTATATAAATAATAAAAATATAACGGGACCGTTTCTGTACATGAAAAATTTTTTGAAAATTTGGTTGCTGTTGTAGATAACTATCGAAATGGAATACATAACCACAATTTTTAGAATTTTTATCTGTATGTATGTGTTTGCATCACATAAAAACTACTGGATGAATTTTAATAATATTTTGTGAGGAGGTTACTTAGTATCTTGGTTCAAATATAGGATATTTTTCCGCAAAAAATCTCATTTTCAAGAGAAAATAAAGAAAATGCAGTGAAAGTGCTTAATTTTGCCGATGCAAATGTACTGCAAACTTGACAGCACCTTTTATTTTTATCAGAGAGACACAATCGCAAAACCACAATAATTTTAGAATTTTAGAATTCTATATAAATTTTAGAATTTTATCCAGGGATGGGTACCTCTATATAAAGAAAATAAGCCATGAGTGAAAAATTTGGTGTGGATTACTTTCAAAGCAAAACCGAACAAAATATTGTCTGGACGCCTACGACGTGGCGGGCGCAGCTAGTAAATTGTTAGACAATAACGTTCCTACTATAGTCAAATCAAAATTTAGAACTTTTCATCAAATTTAAGATACAGCAACATCGTTTTCACATGTTTTAGCCAGAAACCAGTCGATATGCTATGCGGCTATTTATTTATATAAAATTGCGATTCTGACTTCTCAAAAACATGTTTAAAATTGACAAACATATCAAAAGCTTACCGATAACAATTATCGGCTTTGGAAATGGATGTGTTTTCCAAAAAAAAAAAAAAACAATTTTATAGGTTCAAAAATAAGAAATTCGTATCAGCTTAAATTATTTAATTTAAGCTGATATTAATTAAATTATACTCGAGATGCTCAAACTTGGCTTGTTTTAGGGTTGTCAGATAATAGAAGTCAAATAACTAGACAATGGAAAGAATTCACCTGTATTTTGAAAAAATAACTGGGAAGTTTAAAAATGCACTTATTGTTCAAAAGAGAAATATTTTACTAAATTTTTTCTTTTTTTATTATTTATTTTTAGTCAAATTTTTCTTTACAAAAATAAAAAAATCTTAACTTTACCATATACCTCATGGAAACATATGGATATTTTGCATAAAAAATAAAAGTTAAAAGTATATCCGAATCGAAAAAATAATTATTTTCAGTTTGGGGTGTCAAGTAAACTACCCCTCCCCCTTCCCGATTATCCCCAAAACCTATATACGGCACATACCGAATTTCATTTTGGTATGTCAAACGATATGTCCTGTAGAGCGTTCACAAAAAGAAATATACACCCGCAATCGTAAAGATCCGTTGAAATCCCGACATCGTTTTTTTACGATTACTATACTTTATCTATAATAATATAAAAACTAGGATAGGTAACATTTAAAATACATTCTTACGTCATATTACATAAATATATATGTAGTAGCTGTACCCACACACGTTGTGTGCGTCTTGATATTATTTTGTTCGATTATATAAAATTCTAAAAACTATTGTAAGGCTGTGTAAAAGGTGTTTAAAATAGTTTAATAACAATGTAATTTCACAAAGTAAAAATACAAATCAAATACAATTTCATATTTTACAGTTCATATTTTGTGATTATTTTAAAACAGCGCCATCTGTAGCGTGTTTAAAATATCCCGCTTTCAAAAATAAGACGCCCTAAAGTACTTTCACTGCTTTTTTCCGCTTTTTCTTGGAAATAAGATAGTTTTGCAGAAAAAAAGTATCCTAAATATATTGGAATAAGGATTCTAAAGTACCACCTCACAAAATTTTGTTAAAATCCATTCAGTAGTTCTTACGTGTTGCGTACACAAACAGTAAGACAGACAGACATACAGGAAATGAGTTACTATGTATAAATATATATACAAATATTTTGTTTTTTTTATTTTCAGAATCTAGTAACTCTTTTGCTTTAGTTGTAAGCAAAAATGTTTGCAACTTTTATTAAAATTTCAGCCTTTGTTAGGTCGAAGAACTTTCAATTCCTTTCTTGTGAGTGTAAATTATTAAAAATGTAAAAAGTTCTTGCATAAAAAGCATTGCTAATTGTTATGGAAAGGCGGACCTTATCTTATCAATGGAAATATCTTTCGGCAAATTATCAAAGGGTTCTCACAGGCAGTAGAAGTCAGTGTACAATTAATAGTACATTTAATATTTCTTTAAAAGATCCGACAAGTTATCCCATGATAAAAGAGATTGTTTTAATTTTGTTCTAATTAACAAAAATAATATATATTTCAAATTTAAAGAAATTCTTTTTTAACTGGACAAATTGTGTTTTAGCTTTCTTTAGCTGGTAACTGGAACCATATTTTAACAATCCAGGCCATTTCAGGCCGTCTGGTAACCCTAACTTGTCTGCAGGATACATATTGAATCCGAACAATGATCCAAAGCATACTACTGAAATTGTAAAACTCTGACTACTATACTACTATAACAACTAGATACAACAACTATACTATACATAACAACCAGATACACCTCCTCAATCTCCATATCTCAATACAATTGATTTTTTGGAACATAAAATTACAGGTCATAAAATTTCATCCAAGGCTTTGTTAAAAGATTGGAATGCAGCTAAATCTCATCTGAAGAAACATCGAAGTTAGTAATGTCAATACCTAAATGTTTGGTAGAAGTATTAAAGCGTATAGGGTACCGTAAAGGATATCTCTTTTTTAGTAGTACTTAATTTTTATGTTGCACTACTGATGTTGTACGCAAAGTTTTTGTGAAATCATGATTTTGTTCCTGTTATTTTTTTCCAACAATGTTGTTTGAATGCTTATTGCACAGCAGATAGTAGTAGTACGGTTGAGCAACAGATGGCGCTGTTTGAAAAAAAAAACTTTCAAACAAAAATATAACAACAACATTTTTATGTTACCCCGTCTACATTAGTCATCAACATGTCTTAACAAAAGTCAAACTTCATATAAAAAAAACATTACTTTTAATAATGTCGAATTTCATATTAAAAAAAAACAGTATTAAAAATAACGGTTTTTTGTAAGAAGTTTGACTTTTGTTAAGACATGTTAATGGTTAATGTAGACGTGTGGTTAAGACTGAAAAAAACATTAACATGGGTAGTCTACACTTAACACTACCATGATGTTAGTGTTAATGTTTTTCATTTTATGTCTAATGTAGACGAGGGGTAACAATACTCAAGTGTAAACTTACCTGCACTTTTAGAAAGAAGTAGACTGGTTAATCCCTAAAGGAACATCTGAAGCAATAGCCTCTCTATAGAAAATCCAGAAAGTTACTTAGGTACAAGCAGGGTACCTTAAGCTGGTTAACTGCGTTAGTGACAGTTCATGGCAACTTAAAGTATCATCTGGCCAAGATGAAAATCATAAAAGAAGATACTTGCAGATTATGCCTGGAGTTGATAATCCGCATTGTATGTTAATGTTCTGCACTGGGTAGCGTTAGACTTAGAAAATGCACGGACAAACGCTATAGGTTAAGGTCGCCCATAGCGTATATATTAAATATGTGTCAGTCTTAGAAATATGTTAGGAATTACCAGAGACTGTGTTAAGAAAAAAGGTCGACAGTGCGAAATCACTATAGTCGAAAGTTATGGGTGATCAATTTCGTGGTACTTTTTTCAATAGCCTTTTTTGACAGCTCACGTGTGAGTCGTGTCAAGCTGTTATGTTGTTTTTATTAAGTATTGTTTGGCATTTCATAATGGAAAGACTTACGTCTGAATCGCTTCGCTCTATGGGCTCTTAAAACCAAGAAGATCCGACGTTTTCGAGGGAAATTTTGTTTAGCGATGAGGCCAATGGGTATGTAAACCAACAAAATTGCTGCATTTGGGACGAAGAGCAACCTGAAGAGAATCAAGAGCTGTTACTTTATCTAGAAAAAAACAACGGTTTGGTGTGGTTTGTGGGCCTGTGGAATCATCGGTCCATATTTCTTTAAAAATGATACCGGTGCGAACGCATTGGTCAATGGCGACCCTTATCGTGCCATGATAACCGACTATTTTATGCCTGAAATTGAAGCTCGTGATCTCGGCGACATTTGGTTTCAGCAAGACGGCGCCACTTCCCACACATCGCATCAATCTATGGATTTATTGAGAGAACATTTCGGTGAGCACATAATTTCACGTTTTGGGCCGGTCGATCGGCCACCAAGATCGTGTGATATCACACTGTTAGACTCTTTCCTGTGGGGATATGTAAAGTCTAAAGTTTATGCGGACAAACCCGCTTCGATTCAGGCCTTGGAGGAAAACTTCACGCGTGTCATTCGCCAGTTACCAGTCGAAATGCTCGAACGAGTCATCGAAAATTGGACTCAACGGATGGACTATCTGCGACGTAGCAACGGCCAACATTTGATACACATAATCCTCAAAAAATAAATGCCAAAAAATATTCTTTCAAATGATAACAATCATTCTCCATTAAATTTAAATTTTCTGTGTTATTTTTTTTTTTTTTTTTCTTTAAAAAAGTAGGGAACTTCGAAATGGGTCACCCCTTAAATGCTAGAGACTCAATGAAAGTAAGATACATAGTTACAAATTAACAATGGGGGAACAGAAATCATTATGGAACAAAGTAGGCTGAAACCATTAAGTCTGCAACCTTAGTATCCAACCTACATGAATATAATATCTGACAGATTTTTAAACACAGACTGACGTCCTTAAATCGACTTCTCAGAACTAGAATTAAACTCGTTTATTAACCACTTATATTACAAATTTATAAGCCGGTTTTTTTATAAAAAAAATCTGGAGGGACCTACATTAAACTTTACCTTACCCAAGGAAACAGATATTTGTATGTATATATTACATAAAGAATATAAGTTCAAAGTATATTCGAATCGAAAAATGAATTATTTTCGGTTTGGGATGTTAAGTAACTACTCCTTGCCCCTTCCCGATTATGCCCAAAATTTACACAACACTTCATCTCCATATAATAAAGGCAAATAGTAAATTTTATTTTGATATTCCAAACTATACAAAAATAGTGGCATACATAGCCACCCATCCTCAGACATCATCGCGAAAATAGCTAAAACGGATTCAGGAGACCTCAAAACGTTTAAGTCAGTCGAAATCCCGACCTTGATTTTTTAATGATTACTATACTTTACCTTATACTACGTTTGGTAAAGTAAAAAATAATAGGATTTGTGTAGTAAAACAATTCTGGTTTAACAAAAAAAGTACGCGTCATCGTCATTACTTCGCAAACGCTTTTCTATGTTTTCGAAAGATATGCGTCTCACTCTCACATTGAATTGGCGGGTGGTCTGGACTAAATATATTGTAACTAGGAATTAGCCACATGCTGTCGTTTTGTTTAAGTTTAAAATATTTTATGCCTTTCACTGGATTGTGCTTGTGATGTTTAATTAAGTGCCATTGACACTTTAAAAAGGAATTACACGTTTTGATAGCTTAACTTGATAGAGTAGCATAACAAAACACTCAGAAGAATAATTGGTAGAGGCCATTAAACCCTAGGAGAGGATATTTGGAATTCCTACTTTCTCTACGAAGGTATATGTGGAGGGAGGGCTATTTCTAAAGGCTCCCGTTTTTTTCAACAAACTGCTAATGTAAGTGTAAAGTTATAGCCACAAACAGTTTAAATCCCAAAAAACGAAATTTGTATCCCATAAACAGGGATACATGTATGTATGTATTGTTATATAAGTTTAGATAATTAAAAAATAAGTTCATAAATTGCTAAAATGTTTACATTCGATTACTGCTGCAATATATTTATTTCATTTATCGATAAACATGTAATTTGATGTGTTATGCGCATGTGTTGTCCAGTGACTCTTTTAGCACTTGCTTACCTGAAAGCATCTACATAAGTTGTGAAAAAATATAAAAAATAATTGAAACAAATAATTTATAGACTTGTTTTGCAGTGACTTTTAACCATTATCATTTTAACCAAATTCAATACTTTCTGTTAATGCCAATAAACCGTGTTTGGCTCTGACATTAGGTAAAATAACGAAGAAAAGCTACAATAAAAAAGGCCATCGCAAAGAGCAATATAATTTTTTTCTAATTTTTAATATTGACTGCCCTAAGAAATTTCTTAGATGTGTGATAGAGATTTTGTTTTGAGGCAATAGATGAAGTCAACAAAAACTTAACTAAATGGTGAAGATACAGATCGTAAAAGTTGAAACGTAAAGAGTGAAAAGCAAAAAATAGAAGCGTAAATGAACTTACTTACACACATACACAGAGTGCAACTTTAATTAATTTGTCATAATTTTTTTAAAAATTCCAATACAAAAACAATTTCTACGTATGTTGTGAATGTATGTGTATATGTATACATATGTATGTATGTGCATTTGCATAGGTATTTAAAGAAAATGTTTTAATAAATATTTAAATTTTATTTATGTCGGCCGATTAATATCCACAAGGTTACAAATGTACTAACAAACATGTACTCCTACATGTATATATGTATGTACAGATATGTATGCCTACCTACTATAAAAAGGGAATAATAACAGTAAAATGTGTAATATTTCCTCACATACTTACATATTTATGGACTCTATCTAACCTTGAAGATGAAGTGATGTTGATTGGTAAGAAAAGCTACTATGTATGTACATAAATAAAGGAAAAGGTAAAGTTGAATTGGATTTTAAATTGAATTAATTGCATGGCTACAGATGCACTTATACATGTGTACATACATTACGCCATACATTAATACATACATATGTATATTTATATAACGTGAGCGCCAAAAGAAAGTGTACATTTTGTTTTTATACACCTACTAACAGTTATTTCAGTATGCAAAGATTTAAAATACAAACAAAACCAAAGCTGAGTCGTTTGTGTGTCATATAAATAAACTAATTAGTAGAGACCATTTCTTTATTCGATTTTGTGGAAGCAAAACTATAAACAAATTCGCGCCTTAAGAACATGAATTCAAAAATCGGTTGTAATTTTTTTTATTTTTAGACTATTATTGCGTAGCAAAACAGGCAGGCTTTCGGGACCTTGTTTAGGAGTTAGATACTATTTATTCCCGCAATAGCACCTACGGCGCTTTTCTTTGAGGCAATATGGAGCCTACTCCCAAATGAAAATCTTAAGCACGACAGAATGTTTGATATAGAAAATTTTAATGAAATCAGACTACAGGGTTAAGAACTGCCGGTTTTTCCATTTTTCCTCTAAGTGTGTCTTTTAGTGAAATCAATTTTTAGCATAAAATATTGAAAAAAAATATAATCTTCGCCATTTATTTCGATGTCTTGCTATATTTTTCTCTTCATTGAAAGAAAATCCTAGGTGTTGAGAATATATTTATATTACGTTTTCACGTTCGTTTTGGTCTTCCCTGAGCTCTCGTGCCCTGTGGGTTCCACTGTCTACAGATTTCAGTTGGTTGTTTGCGCAGAGTGTGTCCTATCCAGCTCCACCTCCTCCTTTTGATCTGTAGGTGTATCGGTATTTAATTACATTTATTCGCCGACTCTTCGTTTGAGATTGTGGCCACCAGATATTCAGGATTTTTCTCAGAGACTTGTGGACAAAAGTTTGAAGCTTCTACGAGAGTGCATCCGTCATTAACCATGTTTCGCATCTGTACAACAGAACTGACTGTACGTTAGAGTTAAATAAACTTATTTTTGTGCGAGTTGAAATAGAGGATTTCCAGATTTTCCAGAGCTGAGGAAAGGCCCCTTTGGCTTTAGATATCCTGCTTAGAATATCGTTAGCAACACCACCGTCTGTTGAAATTACATTTTCAAGTTGAAGGATTCAACATTTTCAAGCAAATATTGAGGGCGCCTTTCAGTCGTTAGAAGAATCTTTCTTCTCCAAAGGGAATAAATAATTTTGTATAATTTGATGTAGTTGTTAATGAATTGGTGAAAATACTATGAGAATAATTTAACTCCGGAATCCATTCTTCTTCTTAGCGCAGGCTATATGCTTTAGTAAAAGAATAAAGATGTTAAATCTAATAAAAAATACTAAACATTAACATAAAGTAGTAATAGCTTCTGAAGAAATTACATCTGGACGCCTGATACGCGTATAATAATTATAAGTGCAAGTATGATTTCCTCAAACAACTTGGAGCCGGTAAGAGTATAAGTTGTTCTAACGTTCTTATATAGGTGACTTATTGGTGTTTTTTTTTAACTTCAGTTAACCCCACAACACCACTTGGACATAAGTAGTGAACAAAAATTGGTAACATGTAAACGAGTAGGCCAGGCGATTAATATGGCTGTAGACCGGTTGGTTACAATTGGTGAAATTATTGCAGAGGGGTTTCAGGATATCAAGGCTGATATGTTTGACAGTTGCAAAGACGCTAGAGATACCGGTACGTACACATTTTCATTATTACACGCATGTATTCGTTTTTAAATTCCAAATACTGTCGCACTTTAGGAAAATCGATTGAGCAATTATGTTTATCAGGCGATTTGATTAATGAAGTTGGAAGTTTAGCGGTGGGCGTGCCCAAAACAATTTTAGATCCTACTGCCATTCTATTGGCCTCTCGCTCTCTACTAACCTCGATAACTAGAGTTCTGCTGTTGGTTGACATCATAGTGGTTAAACAGCTATTTACATTTAAATATAAAGACAGCAAAGGTCCTCAGAATCTGGAGTGTGTTATGAATTTTACAAAATTTGTGCAAGCATTTTCAGCGTTTGGTACGGAAATGGTGGAAATGACATGCTTGGCATCAAACGCTGCTAACAACAGCCTGAAAGAGGAGAAGAGAAGATCCGAAATCCTTTTGGCTCGCCAAGTTTTAGATCATTCCGTGAAAGTACTGATAACTTCGTCTAAAGTGTGTATGGTCCATTACAACTGTGTTATAGCCAGAGAGAACCGCAACACGGTCTTTTGTCAAATACGACGTGGCATGGATCATATCCATTTTATAATTAAGGATGCGATTCTAGAGTCTGAATGGCATTCATCAAAGCAGCACTATTCCTCTTATTACAATAACGATGAGCGTGGCACCATATATGCCACAATACAACATTTTACATATTTAATGCAGTGTTGTCGATACAAAACTACTAAACTCAGTGATCCTTATTTCAATACTAAATTTAATCAGAGTGTCTACAGGAAAAGGTCTATTGAAAAGCGTTGGCCGATCGATAATAAAAACAAAAAACTTTACGACTCCAGTGGTTTGCCCGAGGGCGAACGGTTGCTAAATGAATGCTATGGCTTGGACCATTATTCCAGCAGCAGTACCAATAATAGTCCCAAGTACAAAGCAATTGGTCAGGATTGCGTGTGTGGTGATCTTATTGAAAAAATCCTAATATCCTTTGATAGAATTTTAGAAAACATACACGATTTTACAGATTCTCCATATACCAGCCATGAAATGCGCGAAAATATTCTGATATATTGTGATCACTGTACGAGAGAACTAAATAAGTACCTACGAAATGTTGTTGTTAAAGAAGGCGAGCAACAACAATATGCCAAAGACCATTTTCAAGATGAGTATATTGATACAGTTTTGGCTACAGTTAAAACGCTTTCCGAACAGTTAATCAATTCTGCCGTTGAACAATCCCGTGAAATGTTCAAAGCCCTAAAATTGTCTACGGAACTTGTAAACAATTTGAATGTTACCATTTCACAACAAAACTTGCCCCATTTCACACAACAAGTTAATGAATTCCATGAACACTGTGATCACATATTAGAAGTGTGTAAACTATTACGGCATATAGCTATGCAAGATGCTTTAAAAGAGCAGGCTGGCCACGTTTCAATTAATCTAAGAATCTATGGACCGCAAGTGATATTAGCTGCCAAAATTTTAACTAAATTCCCTTTAAGCAATGTGGCTAGCGAAAATTTTGATGCCTTTATTGAAATGTGGACTTGGCTAGCATCGGAGGTGTCCTTAGTATCGAAAAAGATATTGGAGTCAACAGCTGATGTAACTGATCACGATTTAAAATATTTAAGTATTGGAACGGTATGTTTACTAAAGTTTTCGGCTGTTTGATACAATTTCTCTTAATTCAATCGTTAAACATTTTTAGGCACCTTTGGCTGAAGTAAAGCCAACTAAAACAGTTAATTTTCAAAACGATGTACCCGAAAGTGGAAAAGAGCTAGATTTGGAATCCGAAACTGTAAAGAGAGATCTACAGCCTCGTTGGAATGAAGAGTTGTGTGATAACGATATTATTAAGAGAGCTAAAAATTTGTCAGCCATGGCGTTTCTAATGTACCAGTTTACTAAAGGAAATGGCTCGCTAAAAACTACTCAAGATCTCTTTACACAAGCTGAATATTTCGCCGAGGAAGCAAACCGGTTGTATAAGATCCTAAGACAATTTTCTTACCAGGTATTACAATTTACATACACACATATGTATATTTGTTTAAACTACTTCAACATTTGCATTTCGTTAAGGTTCCTGCAAGTCCACACAAAAAGGACTTACTCAACGTTTTAGACCGCGTACCAACATTTGTACAATCACTTCAATTTACCGTAAAGGATCACACCGTGGGTCCATCAGCTACTTATGTTAAAGTAGATCACGTTATCAGGGAAACTAAAAACTTAATGTGCGTTATCAATAGTGTTGTGACAAAGTGCCTAGAATGTGCTACCAAGGTAATTCAATATTTATTTATGTTTTATGTTAAAGTAAATTTAAACTATAAAAAATCTCTTTTGCATAAAGGCAGTAAAAGGCTTTAAAAAACATTATGTTTTTGTTTTTTGTATAAAAATCATCATTATTGTGTCCTTTTTATTGACATTAATGATTGGGTGCGTAACAGAAATAGACGACAAAATATGTTTTTGTTTTTTGTAATGTCTTTAGTTCTCTGACATTATATTATTTTGTTTTTTAACTTTTAAACAAATTACAAAGTTTTTTAATTATTTCTTTTTTCCAACAAAAAAAATGTTTTAGTTAAACAAAAAAAAAACTACTTTTTGAAATGACCTTTTTCTCAATGTTTCATTACGATCAGAAACATGTTTTTGAATTTTTGTTTTAATGTTTTCTTTTTCAGTTTTAATTTTTTATTTTACATAAACACTGTGCTGCCAAATTATAGACCCAGACAATTTTTAAACAGTTTGTATTTCTATCAGTGAATGTAATGAAATCTAATGATTTTAAGTTCATGGAAATATTAAATGAAATTTTTAAACATCAATTAATCTGCTCATATTCATAAAAATAATTTGGTTAAAAAATTTATGTAGTAAGCGCTAGTTATTTGAACTCCTACGGTATGCAACAATTAACTTTTGAATTAAATCCATTCAAAGTAATCTATAATAAAATATACTAAAAAGCTTGAATCCTTTTCCCTTTTTGATTCAGATTTTTTTGCCTTTTTGTAATGTAGTAAGCAGCAGTGCTAAGGATATCACACTAATCGTGTGATATACAATTTTTTTACAAAAGTTATAAATTAAAAAATTATTGTATTCACTAAGTTTAAATGTCGGTTATTAAAGGTTGTAATTTAAACTTTTTACAAATCAAATGATGTAGAAATATTTAATTTATTTTCGAAATATTTGTTAAATTGCAGAAACGTTTTGCAATCGTTTATACCAGTATCGATTATAACAGTATTTAAATAGTGTTTGAATTATTGATTATATCAGTATACGGTTTGAAATTCGTACAATTTTAATTTTTTTATAAATATTTTCTAAAGGCCAGGCTTCACTATCCTACACAATCGTACGATTTAATCAACCAAAAATCTGACAGAATTCTGTCTTACTTTAAAAATCGTTTAAAAATGGCGTTGTAGATGCCACACTATCATACAAAACAATTTTTTGCAACTCTGATCGCATGGAAAAACAGTATTTTATTAATTTTTTCAAAAGATTATCAAATCGTACGACTTGTCAAAAAATGTGTCACACACATACATTTCTAAGCCACACTATCATACTTTTTGAGCACACATGCATTTTTTGACAGATTGTACGACTGAGTATGATAGTGAATCATGGCCTTAAGTAAGGAATTTAATTTTCAAATCTATTTTATCTCATAAGTTAGATATCGAAATGTTCTAATATTACTCGTATGTACTCAGAAAAAGGGTCTTCAAGGGACGCATATATGTATGTAGTTTATATGCAGTTTTCGTAAAGGGTTTTAAAATTAAAAAATTTATTTAGTTAGTACCCTGGAAAAATAATAAAGAAGTTGGGATCCGTTATTTACAACGTTTTAATGCATTTTTAGACGGTACGACTTTACGTACGTAAATTCAAAGAGAAAATAATATCAAATTGTATCCGTGTTTAAGAAATGAGAGAAAATTCTTACGACTGATTGTTTTTTGGGTTTACACTATTGGTGTAGATTAAAACACAATAAAAGAAAAGCGCTTTTTTGAGTTTTTCCAGTGATGCCAGCTGAGATTTTTTGCGCTATATCTAGCTCTTTTTAAGTAATTTTAAAGCGATTTGTGTTTAAAAAGCTGCGATCACTTAGAAAAATGAATCCCTGATCTGATGAATGTTTTTTGAAATTAAAAAAAAAAAAAAAAAAAAAAACAAAGAGCCATACGACTGTCAAATTTTCATCCGTATTTGTTATCATGTGAACCGCCCTTTTGTAGCAATACCATTAGAATACTACATCGAAATCATTAAAATCAACTTCGCAGTCGCGTTAGACAAGAGAGTAGGTTGGTACACGACAAGGACTAATTACTTGTTATTTTATTATAACCCCCCGTTTACATTTGGCATCAATCTGTCTTAAGAAAAAACAAACTTCATGTAAAAAAAAAACATTATTTTTAATACTGGTTTTTTTATATGTAGTATGAATTTAGTTAAGCCATGTTAATGACTAATGTAGACGACGGGTAAGTTAAGTTTATGTTAAACGAGTTTCTGACAACTCTGGTAGAAACGAAAAAGTCGAAAGAAATGTAAGAGATTGATAAGCATCTAGTTACAGGTAACAAAAAGTAAAGATTTAAAATTTATGTTTTAAGTAGATAACTCAGTTTAATACAACTAGTATTCGTTATATAAATAAATAAAAGTTGCCAATATGAATACAAACACATCAAATACAGAGAGATACATCAGAGAAAGCGAAAAGTTTCTCGTTAAAAACGGGAAGCTCGATTGCGATTTTAGACCCATGGCTTCTCGTAGAATATGATTTTGATTAAGAAAAAAATTTAACCACTCTAATAAATATATTTGTGGATAAGTTTTTTTTAATTTTTGGAAATTAAAAAAAAAAGTTTAAACTTGCGTTTGAAGTAGAATTAGACAAACTTCAATATATTTTTAACTCCAACTTCTACTTGTTGCCAAATATAATCAATGACCAGTCAATATTTTTTCTGAAAATACAAAATATCTCATTTTTGTTTTTTGTTAAAAAAAATGTTTTTTATTTTAATTTTTAACTTTCTTCGCATTTGTAACTGAAAGACATACATATGTATGTATTAGTATTTCTTCGCTGCAAATCAAATTGATGTAGATATTTTTATTTCGAATTTTGTTCCATTTCAATCCTCTAGTACAACTTGGACTTTAACAGTGTTGCCGGGGGCATAACAGCTGGAACTATGGGTGCTGACGATTGTGGCGGAGGTGCCATGGACTCAAAGGGGACTAGTAATAATACCGAAGGCAGCATGTGACATTACGGGATGGCTCGAAGAGCCAAAGGTGATACGCGTCGAACTCGTGTTTCCTTTCTACTTTTCTGATTGTTATTCATCGAAACTCTAGTTGTTACACTTTTCAAAATATTTATAATTTCCCTTTATTACTTATCGGTGGATTTAATAATATTTAATGTATTTTGTTAAGTTTAAATATTAAGTTTGTGTTTGATACGTGCATGTGTTGTCTTATTCTTTATATAATCAATGCTATCCCTGCCTACGATATACGTTTTTTTTTTCAATTTAATTTAGATTAGCTTTTCCATTAAATATTTAAAAAAAACAAGAGAACCTATGAATAATCAAATATACACACTTGCAGCAAAAACTATCAATTATTTAAAAATTACAACCAAAAATAAATTAATAGCTTCGATTTAAAAAGTTTGAAAATCTAAAACTTTCTTCAATTTTGGGAATGTGTTTTAACATTTTTCCTATATCAATGCTCGAAAATCTCAGTTCAAAATGTTTTTTGTGTAAGAAAATCATTTTTAAAGAATTTTAAAAATTTCGAACTTAAGTTCGAATTTTCGAACATATGCAAAAATTACATTTATTTTAAAATAAATGGAATTTTTTCGTTTTAATTTTAGCCTGAGTACTAAAAAATTTGTACTTGTTAGAAAACCCAAATCTTTTTTGCGAAGCTTTAAACGGAACGTAGACATTTGTCTAGATATTATTTGTATAAATATATTTTTCACAGTGTGTTAATTAAGCCCGAATACTTAATTATGTATGAATGTTCGTTTAAAGGATAACATTTTTTTAACATGTGTTAATTCTATTGGATTGCAAAAACAATTTACAAGTTTTATTTTCATTTTATATTCCTGAGTTATCCATGAGGAATTGCAAATGGCCATGGCGAATTGAAATTTCTTTTGATGTTAAGCAGTTGCTGTTTTACGCTTTATTTTGCGGGTCGAATAATTTAAAATTAGGTGGCTTAGGTAACAACAAATAATCGCTGGATATATAAATTCCTCAAAATTTTTGAGATTATTAACTCTTGTCCTTATATTAGGCACGTACGTTATTTTAACTATAATGTATATTTTAAATGTATACAAGAAAAAACTTAATAAAATTATTTATTATAATATATGTATGTACGTAAAACTAAAAGAAAAAATTATCATTTGTTAGAAACTAATATTTTTGAATTTGTGGAACGTAGAGCTTAACAATATTACCTCAATGGTTGTTTATAATTGTAGTCCTGAGTACAACATTAATAAGTAAAAATTAAAATAAAAATTATATTAATAATAATAAAAATAATAATAATTGTAATCACAAGTTTATATTAACAAATCAATTTAAAAAAATATATATGTAAAATAGACACGTAAATTCGAAAAGTATAGTTAGGATGTACTCATACGTATTTACTAAGTAGTAGTACGTAACCAACCTTAAATAAGAAGAAACTTACTTGCTATTTATTAATTAATTATTTATTTATATTTTTTAATTAATTCTTTGCTCCTTTTTTTGAATTGAATTTCAATAATATTTTGCTTGATAAAACTTATACAATAAGATTTGAAATCCTTGTAGTATTTACTGTGCATGTCTTCTTAGAAATCGAGCTAAAGTATTTCCCAATTGCAATCTATTAAATCATATTATATGTATAATAACTGCTTAAGTATTTATTTTGAAATTTCAAATTAATTATGTGAAAATTAAATGATTTTTAAAATAAACAAAATAATTCAAATATACATAAAGTCATATGTATTTAGTTTCAATACGTAATAATGCTTGTGGTTAGAAGGTAAGAAAGGCAAATGAAATATTGTAAAACTAATCAATTAATTTATTTGATTCGAAAAAAAAGATTAATTTACATATTAAAAACATTATTTTACAATTCTCACAATCATAGACAAACGTGGTTTATTCATTCATCACAGGTGAAAAAATTTCAATATGAAAAATTTTTAAGGTTTTTTTTGCTTTTTCTGAACATTCTAACATCCAAAATAAATTTTTATAAAATTTTTTCCCAAAAAAATTTCTATAAAATTGTTTCCCAAAAAAAAATCTATAAATTTAAAAAAAAAAAATCTATAAAATTTTTTCCAAAAAAATTCTATAAAATTTTTTCCAAAAAAAATTCTATAAAATTTTTTCCAAAAAAAAATCTATAAATTTCTTTCCAAAAAACATTCTATAAAGTTTTTTCAAAAAAAAAAAAAAATTCTATAAATATTTTATCAAAAAAAATATAAATTATTTTCTGTAAAATTTTTACAAAAAATGTTCTATAAAATTTTTACATAGTTAAGCATTTCAGGTGACGATATATACCGTATACGACATACTGCTGATTAGTGGAAAAAAAGCGCAGTTCTTTTATACCCTTCACCACAGGTGGGAAAGAGTATATAGAAGTCTTTCATTCTACGTGTAATTTCTAGAATATTTATTTCCAACCCCATAAAGTATATATTCTGAATCCTTATGCATAGAGGAGTTGATTAAGCCATGTACGTCTGTTTTCAGGTTGAAATCAACTTTGCCAAGGAACCAGAAGAGATACAGAAAATTTAAGCCCACCGATCTGCCAGCCATAGTTTAGAAAATTTCACTAATGGAATTCAGCAACACTAGAACCTTCCATTCGCGGCTGCGGGCAAAAAACCACGCCTATCTATATTTTTTCACGTTATTTTTAATTTTTTTTCGGTTGTAATGATTCTCGTTTGCTTTTTTTTATTAAATAAAAATTAGACCAAGACCAGTTGATCGCATGGAATGCTTATAGATCTTTTTTTTTGTTTTAGCTTGGTAGAGTTTTTCTGATTTGATTTGTATTAAAGGCCAATAGACCCACTGGGTGCCCACTAGTAATCAGGAGCAGTCAAAAGACAAAAGAGGGGGGCAATATGATGAAAACTTTTTTAATGGTTTTATTTGCTGTTGTCTGAACATTTTAACGCTATTTAAAAAATTTTAAAAACAATAAAAAATTTACAAAAAAATAAAAAAAATTTTAACAAAAATTTTATACAAAAAAATTTTTACCAAAAATTTTCAAAATTTGAGAAAAGTTTTAGAAAAAATTTTACAAAAAATTGTTTAAAAACATTTTTACTAAAAAAATTTTAAAAACTTTTCTAAATATTTTCAAAAAAAGTTTAAAAAAATTTTTACAATCAAAATTTCCAAAATATTTTCTATAAAATTTTTACAAAAAAATTTAATGAAATTTTTACAAAGATTATCTATAAATTTTTTCAAAAGATTTTCAATAAAATTTTTAGATAAAGGGGAGTCAATATGATGAAATTTTTTTAAGAATTCTTTTGCTTTTGTGTGAACATTGTAACACAATTTAGATTGCAGTAAAGTCCTAATTTTTATAAAATAAAAAAAATTAAAAACAATTTTCCAAAAAATTTTCCAACAAATTTTTACAAAAATTTCAAACAATTTTAACTAAAAATTTTCAAAAACAAATTTTACAAAAATTTAAAAAAAAAATTTTACAAAAAAATCAAAAACAAATTTTAAAACATATTTACTACAAATTCAAAAAAACTAAAATCTAAAAATTTATCAAATATTTTTTCAAAAAAAAGTTCAACACAATTTTTACAAAAAATATTAAAAAAAAAAATTCCAAAATATTTTCTATAAAATAGTTTATTTCCAAGAGAAAGTGGAGAAAAAGCGATAAAAGTACGCCGATTTGTTTACCGACTTAAATGTACTGCATACTTTAAGGCATCTTATATTTTTGAAAGCTGTATGTTTTAAGCAATGTAGCGCAACAGATGGCACTGTTTTAAAATAATTAGTAAGTCGTTTCCATTCTGTCTTTTACAGAGCTTTACAATAATTTTTAGAATTTTATATAAATTTTAGAATTTTGTCTTACCTTTATATAAAGTAAATACGTACACTATTAAAATTTGGTGTTGATTAATTTCAAAGCAAAACCGAATAAAATATTGTCAGGACGCACAGAACGTGCATGAGCGACATAGATCAAATAGTATCACTTATTGGGGTCAACCTTTAATTTATAATTTTAAATTAAACACTTGTTGTTATATAGGACTAGGACATAAAGATTCTTTATAAATTGCAATTGTATGTCAAAAACAGACAACAAAACAAAAGTTTGGCCATATACATCAAATTACATCATCTATTGGGACACCCTTTAATTTATAATTCTAAATATTTATACTTGTTATTATACCAGACAAAGTAGAGGAAATTCTGTCTAATTTTTAAGTGTTTGTCTATAACGGTTCAAAAGATATGGAAATATAGATCAAATTACATGAATTATGGCGAAACCCTTTAATTTATATATTCAAATTGTATGCTTATTATAACGAACTGGTTTCTTGAAAATTTCAGCTGTCTGTCTATAACAGTTCAAAAGTTTGGCCACATAGGTATATCAAATTACATCAACTATTAGGACACCCTCTAATTTCTAAATTCAAATCTTATACTTGTTGTTATAGCGGACTTAGCAATACAGGTTCTTTGTAAATTTCAAGCTGTTTTGCTAAGGCTAAGTTGTCTGTGTATGCCCATATACATCAAATTAAATGAACTATTGGAGCACCTTTTAATTTATAATTCTGAATATTTATACTTGTTATTATAACGTTCATAGTAATCGACATTCTGTCAAGTTTTCAAGTGTTTTGTCTATAACAGTTCAAAAGATAAGCCCATATACACCCTTTAATTTTTATATTTATTTTTTATTTCTTTTTGCTATTAGGAGCTATAGTGATATCCAATTTTTTTAATTGGTGCCCTTTACGGTTCCTAATACACATAAAAGACATGTATGTTGTATAGGGACACTCTTTAATTTTTAAAATCATAGACAGTTTTTAAAATGGGATCAATCTGTAAGCATATCCCTTCAAATAAAGAAAAAAAATTCAAAATCGGTTCAGAAAGGACTGAGTTCTGCGGGCACAAATATAAAAAAGCAACATTCAGACGAATTGATAATCTCCTTTTTTGAAGTCAGTTTAAAAAAAAATTACATTTGGAACCACAAAACAAGCAGAGAGAATAAGCAGCGCATTCAACACTACTTGATAAATTTATTATTTTTATCGAATTAACAAAAATAGCAAATTTCATAAACCTATAAACTTATTTTGCTATGTATTTTCTAAAATGTAAGTTAAGACATTTTTACTTAATACCTAGTATTTTTTTTTTTCCACCTACTTCACTATGCAGCAACAATGAATAACGGTTACTCGAAAAGCTGAACAATTTACTAACAAATGACATTTACAAACTCACCACTTTAAGATTTCGAGAGGTGCGTCTAGACGAAAGTAAATTGATTGATACAATTTTGCGGAGGTAGTTGTTTTTATACCATTTAATTGAAAATATACTTAAAATTGCTTTGAAAAAGTTATTAACAAACATATAATAATGTTAACGAGTAAAATGTAATAAAATAAACTGATTTGTACATTGTGTCAATGTGTGTTTGTGAGTTTACAAATTCTACATTTATGTACTTATATGAAGTTTTAGTTAAAAAAAAAACCTTCCTACTATTCTCATGGTATAACGCCTTAATGACATAAATAAACATACCTAGTTAATTTAAAACTGAAAAATTTAACTTGTTATTAAATAAAAAAGTAAAAGTCTATAAAAAGTTGTTCTATAATTAAATTCCATATCATTTTGACAAGAGTGTGCTCAATTTTTATTTTCCACAACATATTTTACTACTAAGGCGACTACACATAATTATGATAATTTAAGTACAAAAATCGCTGAAGAAAATTAAAATAAATCCATCACGGAAATGATTTAGAGAGTTGTCTATTCTTTTTAACTTTTTACTGTACTACTCCCCTTTTAAATATTAACTTTTTGTTATAGTTTTTAATACAATATTACCTTCATTTATGTATTGTGTATCTAAATAATATATGTATGTATGTCCGTTTATATACATACAAACATAATTATGTATGCAGATGTAAATATTTGTGTATAAAAATACTGCATTTACTTACATGTGAAAATATATAAAAAGAAATGTAACACATAGCTACAAACATATGTACATACATATGTTTGTACAAATACTCCATGTTAAGTCCACAATGTTAAAACATTTGTTTTGCAAGATAAGCAAGTGTCTGTTATACTATAAAAACATTTGCATTAAATAAGTATTTGGACTTACTCTAGCATTAATATTTTATTAGTTGCATTAATAACTACATACATACATAGATACGTAGTTAAAATAATTCAAAAGGAAACAAGAATTTTTAATGTTGTAAGTTAAAATTGCAATTAAAAGATAGATGTACTAGCTGAAGTTTCAATATGATTTCACCTTGTTTGAAAGGACCATTTTAATCAATTATTAAGAAACAGCTATATATTTACATTTAAGATCATAGTTCACTACATATATTTTATTAAATATAGATATATATACATACAGTGGCTCAAAATGAATATGAAACGCTATGTTTAAATATACCTATGTAAGTTACAAAACTTGGAAAAAGGAATTTGAAGTAAATTGGAATGCTTATTTTTAAAGCTTAATCCAACACCATTAAAAATGTAAAGATATACCTAATTCAATTATTTTAGCACATACAACAAAGTCAGAAATGTTGAGAGCAAGGAAAATCCCTTGATTCGAAAGTAGTAAAGTCGAAATGAGTATTGACGTGCATGCAATCGCTGGCCCTACGACGCGGTTTAAGAATAGTGTGGGTTCCAGGGAATGAGGGTGCAAGGACCGTTTAAAGCCTGGTCGTGGTTAATTTCCAGGGGGACATTAATACCTTCTAGCCGAAATTTCAAAGACACTAGAGGGATGGTCGCTAAAGAAAACATTCTTTGGTACTCAATTGCCAGGAATGTTGCGAAGCCACTACTAGAATTCGGGAAAAATTCGATTCGCCTCATCATAACGGGGCACTGTAGGATTGCACGTTTGTCGGAGCGTATGGGAATCTCTCGTGGTGAGATCTGCAAAACCTGCTGAAAAGCATAAATCAATTTAACGCCTGCTCTGGGGCTGTCCGGCTCTGCAAAAAACGCAGCCTTAAATATTTGGCCAAAGATCAGGTCTGTCGTCTGGGATTCGATACTAAGTAGCCTGATAGGTGTTGTGAGAAGCTCCTGGTGGTTCTTAAGTACTGAAGATACTCGAGTTCTATAGGGAACAGTGGGGGAAAATTTTCGTTCTGAAAAACCTTATAAAGAGTTAAAAAATAATGCAATTTGCGATCAATTGCAGGGCTGGTAGAATGTCAAAGTTGTTATTTTGTTTTAATTGTTGCCGTAGTGCTCCCACCTTGTATAAATTCGCCTTGAATATGAGGTCTCCTCGAAGAGTAAATAAAAAATTTCAAACGTTTTCAGCAAAACTCAGAAAGAGTTATAAAACTCTTGGTAAAATAAACCAAGGAAAGGACGAAGTATTAATGGTAAAAATGGTTATAAATGTATTATACTTTAAAACTACATAAGTTTAGTGTTAATTTGAAGTGTCCGAGTTTCATTTTGAGATGGAAACGGTCAGTTGAAACTTCTTTTATTTAAATTTATGTATTAAGTTAGACAATTGACTTCATTTTTCAAAATTTTATTAAATTTAGCTCTGAAAATATGCATATTATTTCAATTAAAAATTATATAGGACTTAAAAAAGCGGATTTTCTGCAGCATTGCTTTTTGGAATAAATTACATTAACTTATTGGATTCTAAGTTATATTTTTGAATTGGTTTCAGTTCTCGAAATTAACGGAAAATATATGGGATTTACACTTCAAAACCGAAATAAAAAAGTACAAAAATCAGAAATCCCGTTACTAATATAATTTTTCAATCTGCTTCGCAAGTTTAGTGTTGCCCATTTCTATTATTTTTTTGGATAACAAAAATTCCAACGCAGTGTCCCACTTAAATTTTAAGCCACTGTATATATATGTACATAAATGAAACAAAATACATACATATGTCCATATGTAATAAATGCATTAATTTTTCAAAAATTTAAAGTTGAAGAACCATGTTAAAACTTGGTTTTGAAACAAGATCGAAATTAACTTACTAACCCGTAGTCTCTAGCGCATACGTACGTACATACATCCTTTAAATGACTGCCTATTTTTACTAATTCAGGTAGAACGTTTAAGATCACAAAACACTAATGATATGAACAATTAACACAAGGCTCAAAGTTTAAAAGACATAGGGACTTTAAAAAAACAATAATTATAATAAGTAAAACAAAAGCATGTCTCTGTCTTTAAATAAAAATCATACTTTCACACAAGGTACGTATGTATGGACACATATTGTGGGTAAAAATATGCATAGAAATGTAATTTTTTTATTTATTTGATTAAAGCAAATATTTCATCATCTAAAGTATTTAATTTAAACGTTTACTGGCCAAACAATCTGCACCATGCGGTTAGTGTTGACGAACACAATGATACTGTTCAGGACATTATTGAAAAGACAGTGGCGATGGTACCCACTGGCAAAAAACCCAACCCTCAATATTATGCCTTGCGCTTACAAAATATGGTAACAAAAGAGACTTTGTGGATGAATAAGACAACTAAAATTGAAAAATTACTTGAACACATATGGAATTCAGCCTGTCCAAACACAGAATGCCCACAGCAGAGGTCGCAAAATACACCGCCAACCTTAAATGTCAACGACAAGCTGAGCATTTGGAGACCAGAACTTCGAATACGTTACTTGCCACACAGCCTCCGAGAACTTTATAATGAAGATAAAATCACTTGTTATTTTTATTTCGATCAGGTTAGTGTAAATTGAAATAAACTTAATAATAGACAATAAACCCTCCCTCTATTAATTAATCTAATTTTATTTAAGGTGAAACAAGATTTTATCCAATCGAATTTAAGCAGTATAGATTTTGATGGTGCAATACAACTGTGTTGTCTGAGTATGTTGCACTATTTTCGTAATGTGACGTGTACAATACCAGATAAGAAGCAACAACATGTCGAGCATATTGACAAGGAAGTGGGTTTTCATCATTTCCTACCAAAAACTGTGATATCTTCAACCAAGCCAAAGAATCTGAAAAAAGTGATACATACAACATATAAAAAGTTGTACCAACTAACAGATGTCGAATATATAACAAAGTAAGTTAGTCCAATATACATATGTATGTATATAATAACACAGTGCAACACAAAAAAAAAACTTTTTGAAAAATACACGAACTAGCCAATATAGGTTTGATTCTACTATCAAAGGGTAGTAAAACTATACTCAAAACTCACTCAAAACTCTTAAATTTTCACTAACAATATATTTGAAAATTGTAGCCACTGTTAAATTGAACAACTTTTGTGAACATACCAATATAATCTAAACATGCCCAGGCACCCGAAATTGCTCATTGAGATCACTTTTATCCTTAAAACTTAAATTTACTGTGAATTTCATTTGAAAAACAACAACAAAAATCCAAGAAATGAAACAGCAAACACACTTCAAATGCAAGAAATGTATAGGTTAGTAAAAAACTGCTGTTTTTAAGGTAGAAGGTGCTATTTAAGGTGCCCATAATAGCACGTTTTGGTATCTTCACAAAAGTTATTCAGTTTTATAGTGGCTACAATTTTCCCTTATATTGTTAGTGAAAATATAATAGTACCTGTAAATTATGCTGAAAAGTAAAAAAAATAAATTTTAATTTTTAATACAAAAAAATGTTTTTGTTTTTTAAATAAATAATTTTTGTTTTTCAAATTACGGAATAAAGTTTTTAAAAAAGGAATTTTTTCTCATTGTGGTAGAGTCTTTACTAGGGTTTTAAAGACCTCAACGTATTTCCAATTGGAGATGTCAAAGAAATCATCGATGTCTGAATAGTCTAACGGTTCTCCCCACATTGCTTTTCTTTTCTGTATCGTTATGCACTAAATATTATTGAATGGCAATGTTTTTTACTGATTTCACTGCCTTAACTCTTGCAATTTTTCTTTCATCAAAGGTATTTTGACATTCTGAACAAGTTCTACGAGACAGAGTATGAAAAGTTTTCCGTTACTTTGAGTTCATCATGGAACATATCAGGTTTTCTATATGTGGGTCCTAAGATAGGTACAATTTCACTTCCTTTTGCAAAAGGCAACCAACCCAACAATTATCTTCTTTTAGGTCTTTCATATCAAACGCATCCGCAAGCTAACATGATACAGGTGGCAACATTTAAAGACATTAGTCGAATAACGACATTATTTTTGCCAAAAGATGACTTACATTCCAATAACGAAAGCAGCCTCAAAACTGTTGTTCCCATTTATGACGATGCTACAAATCAATCCAAGACGTGCCGGTGTCGCGAAATGAAGACTCAAGTACGAATTACAACATCTAGTAATGATGAGGATTTGGTAATAACGTGTAACGGTTATAACGTAAGACTTGAAAGCAATAATTTATTTAATTTGAAACAAAATGTTTACTCTCTCCTCCTGTTTCTTTTCATCCAATGGTTATATTAGACGGCCACTAGCATAGCTGATCTCATTGAAGGATACTGTCTGTTAATAAGTAAAAATCAAGTTTGTACTCTATGGAATCCAATTAGTCATCAAAAGAGTGATAAAACGAATGACTTAACAATTCCTATATCGACATTACAAATAAGCAATGGCGAACAAATGAACGATCAAGTAGCTGAACATTCAAAACCCAAATTAAACGAAGACTACGCTGAACTTGGTCTCGTTGACGAAGAAGGCGACTATTCCACGCCAGCAGGTAGTAACAGTCGTAACAAGTTAAAACATATTTGATTTGGTTCTAAAAAAATAACTCACCCCTTTTCAGTAAGAAATTATGAGCTGGATAGATCGGAAATATCTCTTAAGAATACCATTGGTGTGGGACAATTCGGGGACGTTTATATCGGATCGTATAATACCAAAGTTAAGTGTGGTGCAAAAGCTGACAAAAATGATTTAACCAACTCGGCTGTAATACAGGTGGCTGTTAAAACATGCAAAACCAACGATGATCCCGAAAAAATGGAGAGGTTTCTTGAAGAAGCATGTAAGAACACAAATTGTCACTGCGCCGAATAAAAAGGAGCCATGTGCAATTTTCTATCATTTTGTTAATGTTGCTCCTTTTCACGGCTCTTTCGGTTTGTAATTATTTAATTATTAATTATTTAAAAAAAATACTTTTATGACAGATGTTATGCAGAAATTCGATCATCCCCACATAATACGACTAATTGGTATATGCAGTGAATCTCCAGTATGGATTGTAATGGAATTGGCAGAATACGGTGAACTACGAGCGTATCTGAAATCGAATGCTGAAAAGTAGACATTTAAAAAATTAATTTCCGCTTAATTTTTATTTGATAAATTTTCATTTCATCTTGTTTGTACAACAGGTTGAGGAGAGAGACCTTGCTGCTTTACTGCTACCAACTATCAACAGCTCTTAGTTACTTGGAATCAAAAAAGTTTGTTCATAGAGATATAGCGGCTCGAAACGTTTTAGTAAGTTCGCCCACTTGCATAAAGGTAAATGAAAAAAACTTATTTGTTGCTTTTAAATTTGAAAAATTAATATGCTGTGTGCATGTTTGAAGTTGGCAGATTTCGGACTTTCCCGATGGGTATCGGAGCAATCGTACTATCATTCAAGTATGTGTATGTTACCTATTAAATGGATGGCTCCGGAGTCCATTAATTTTCGTCGCTTTACAATTGCCAGTGACGTTTGGATGTTTGGTGAGGTGATAATTGCTTTGCAATAGTTTTGTTTTAAACTTTTTTAACTTTTTAAGGAGTGTGTGCATGGGAAATTTTAATGTTGGGTGTGAAACCATTTCAAGGCATTAAAAATAGCGACATTATAACAAAATTGGAGAATGGAGAGCGATTACCGTTTCCAAACAATTGTCCTCCCAGACTTTATTCATTACTCTCACAGTGTTGGACCTATGAACCATCTAAGCGGCCAAATTTTAAAAGGATAAAGGAAACATTATAGTAAGTTGAATGGAAATTATAACAATTATTTGTGGCAGCATTCTAAAATTAATTATTATTTAGCGAAATACTAATAGAAGAACGAGCCAGTGGATTTGATAGCATGAATAAGGAAAATGCCCGCGTTTTATCAATGATTATGTGCCACAATGAAGACAGCGAATTGCCGCCATCGAAGCCCTCAAAAATTCCACAAAACATGTGTGGCGGAGGTATTTGCGCAAAACTTTCTATTACTTTTATTTTTTGTTATAACAAAGGTTTTTATTGTCCCTTGTAGAAAACTCTAAGCTAGAGAGTGACAAAACTGCCCTTAGTCCTCAAACGTACATAATAGCACAAAATCCTGAAGTGTTAGCCCGTTTAATGAAGGAAAATGAGAAACGTATTATCAATCCTGCAGCTTATACAACACCAGCCTCGGTATTTAATACTTTATCGGTCGAAGTAGACCCTACTAAGACAATTAACAATGATTTAGCTCTTAAAACGACAAAACTCCCAGTATCGGAGTTTTTAAAATTAGACAACACCATAACAAGAGATGAAAAGGCAACGGTTTTACACAGACTTCAACAGGAAAAGATTATAAAAAACTTAAACGATACTCAGACGCAAACCCCTCAGGCGGTTTCTGGTTCGGTCGATAAAACAAAATCCTTGGCTAATCATAAATTCACAAATGTCTGTCCCATGACACAATTTATTCGCCATAATGATAACGTGTATCATGTAGGTTCTACAGATCCGCGTTTTGCCGCCCAACAGTTTTCATTTATTTATAGTTCAGACTTTGAAGGTTCTTTACAATCATTGCCACCAAGCCGATCCTTATGCTCAAGTAGCCAGGATAGGGCACAGGTTATTTATGACTTTGGTCGCAATGCTCCCATAAACAGGCAAATAACTTCAGTTTGTGGCAGCCTTGAACGAAATGTACAAGCTCCACATTTCAGTAAATGCAGCGGAAACCGGTCAATAGGTGGTTCGCTAGAACGTAATAAATCGTTTATAAATCCGGTAAATCCTCCGCGAAAATGCGTTCCTCGTAGTGCTAGTCTAGAACGGTCTGTGTACAAAAGAGATTTTCCTAAATCTTATTCGCGCTCCGGTAGTTTAGAAGCTTATTCGTCCTTTTTAGCCTTTAAAAATCACATGAAAAATTCTGCTGAATACAAAGCCTTCGAAGAGGAAATATATGATGTTTGTCCGGCATCAAATTTAAAAAACTGCTCAAATGCAGGACAAACATATATGGCAATGACACCGGGCAGTGGCTTATGCCACCCCAATGCTGAACAAAGAATAATGATTCAAAGTATGAACATCAACCTTCCAAATGATCAGCCACCAGACGCAAATGACAGAGAAAATATTTCTGATGCAGAAGCATTTTGTACGGAAGTCAATAACAGAAAGTCAATGAATCAGATGATGGCGGAGGTTTGAAATTAATTTTGTTTTCGCATCGTACAATAAATAGTTTTATAATTTGTTAAATTTTTGATTTTTTACGTTTTTTATCTTTTGATTACTGCTTTCGTCTCTTTTTATAGTTTGATCTGCGCACGTTTTATGAATTATAATTTGATTTATTTTTAATATTTGATTTAATTGGTGTTCTCGTACTGGTCTTAAGTATTGTGTAATATCCGCATTTAAAAGCGGTTATACTGAAATTCTTAACTAATCAAACAATGCCGTAAGATTAGTTCGAGAACACAGAAATAATGTTTATATCCTAAAATTAATAGATTTTTTTAAACATATTCCTAATAGAAACCACGGAAACATTCTGTTAGCCATGACATGGAAGCGCAACATTATTCATTCAGTTCGTTAAATAATTCTGGATCTGAGAGCGTAACAACTAACTCTTCCAGTTTTATTCAAAGTCAAAACAATAGCTCAACCATGGCCACCAATTGCAGTTCATATACGACATCAACTGAATCTACTTCTGCAGCTACCAGACAATTGTCTGACATCCAAAAAAATAACCTTCGGCCGGGCTTAAATCGTAACAGAGACGATGTCTATGTGGCAACCAAAAATGTCGTCAAAGCCATTATTACACTTTCACAAGTGGTGGGAGAAAACAAAGGTAATAATTACTTGGAATTAGTTAAAGACATTGGTTTTGAACTAAGAAAACTGTTGCAATCGGTCGATCATATATCACCTCTGATTCCTGCTGAGGCATATAAGTAAGTAATGCTTGAATAATAGGATATTTTTTCTTTCTGTTTGTTAACTTTTTGGTATCAAATCTTGTAGAGAAGTCGAAATGGCACATAAAGTGTTGCCTAAGGATATGCACGAGTTGGTGGCAGCCATGAAACTAGCTCAACAGTACAGTGACACCACCTTAGATGTAGAATATAAAAAGTAAGTTTAAAATCAAATAATTTTTCTGTTGTCGGCTTCCTTGAATACTTCATTACAACAATACAATGCATGGCTACTATTTCAGAGGCATGCTTTCCGCTGCTCATGTCCTAGCGATGGATGCAAAAAATCTATTGGATGTCGTTGATGCTATTCGACAAAGATATGATGCCATTTTTGCCGAACATTTTGAACCAAATGTAAAAACCAAGATTGTAAAGCTTTTTTATTCAATAAACTTTCATTATAAATTATTTTAAGGACTCCTCCTCTTCGACCACTACAACAAGAAATACTCCCATTGGTGAATTGTTGAATGAGGATGGTTATCAAATAATGCAAAATCATCCCATGGAACCCTTATACTTAAATAGTGCTGTATGTAGATTAAACGCGCAATCCATTTTGTACTTTATACTAATATATTTTATTTGATGGCCAATCTTTTTTTGTTTATTATTATTTTAATTGCAGGAAGCTCACAATATTGTAATTAAACAAAATCTAGTCCACAAACCTGAACACTTTCCTACAGCGAGAAGAAATTCAACATTCAATGTTGAGCCAGTAGGCGTATCGAGTTTGGCAAATGAACAACAACATCAAACATTAAAAATTATTGAAGATACAAACGATTCAAAGACTCTTAAATTATAATTCTAAATAATTAAATAACCATTGAATATTTAACATCTATCTGTATTTATTAAAATGCAAATTAAAGTAAAATACAAACCTAAATAAGTGTTTATACATACATATATTAATAAGAAAAAGAAAGAAATTAAATAATTACAGAAATAAATGATGTTGTATTTAAATTTACTTGTTAGTTTTTTATTTTCGTTAACATTTTTTTTTTTTGTCTATATAACTTCTGAACTTAATTCATATTTTTGAGTGAAATCTGTGTTTATACCAGGCGTTCACAATTTGCAGAAAGTTTCTTATTTTCATTTTAAATTCTTATTCTTCACTTTTGTATTAATTAAGAACGGCAATTTTCGCAATTTTGGCAGTGGATAAAAATTAGTTTTGGTATCATGAAAATAATAAACAAATTTTGTCATTTCACACGTTTTCGGCAATTACAATAATAAGTTTTCAAAAAGCCAACGTACATATGTATATCTTTCTCAACATGGCTTAACTAATTAACCCATATTTTTCTTTATTCAGCAATAATTTAATTTCATTTAAAATTTATTTATATACTTGTGTGTTAAAATACATTTAAAAATATAGATTTATTCTTACTTGATTACTTTATCTTATCCAACTATTGTCAATTCACTTTACACTTTTAAAGTAAACGATTACGATTATATGCGTAACGTAAACGTAAAAAAAATATAAGTTGTGTAGGACTGACTATCCTTACGAATCTAAACTTTAGATTTATGCGTGAATCCAATTGTTATAGGCGGCGAAAAGATTCAATAGGAATTCGCCTGTGTTGTTATCTAATTGAATTGCTAGTCGTCTGCTGGACACAGCTAAAAATAAGGAACTCGTGCTACATATTTGGTTTCTAAAAGTAAAAAATCACATAATATTAATCAAGATTTATTAAACATTTAAACAAATGGTTTATGTTTATAAAGGACAAGAAAATGTATCCTCATATTTTATTTTCCTTTTTAGTATGGCTATTAAAGAAAGTAAGAAAGGTTTTGGTTTCAGACTAAATAAAAAATTTCACAAAGTACGCTAAATATCAACAAACCATCCAAAATTAAAATTATCGCTAACTTTTTTCCAAGAGTATTTAAAGAAACCGGTTGTCGATTTTAATTTAAAATCGTTATTTTTTTATAGACATCGGTAATCTTAAAAACCGTATAACCGGTTATATATGTATATCGTTAGCTGAAATAGAAAACCACGTAACTAACAGAAATTTCGTATTTCTTTGTAAAAATTTTATGAAAAATATTTTGTAAAAACTTTATCGAAAATTAATTGTAAAAATTTTACCGCTAATTTTTTTGTTAAAATATTATCGAAGATTTTATTGAAAATTTTTTGTAATAATTTTATTGAAAATTAATTGTAAAAATTTTAATTTAATTTAAAATGTTCGATAAAATTTTATCGAACATTCTTTGTAATAATTTTAATGAAAATTTTATCGAATTTTTTTGTAAAAATTTTTTTGAAAAAATTTTATTGAAATTTTTTCTAAAAATTATATCGAACATTTTTTGTAAATATTTTATTGCCATTTAAAAAAAAAATTATTGAAAATTATTTGTAAAAATTTTATCGAACATTTTTTGTTAAAATTTGATTTGAAAATTTTTCTAAAAATTTTATCGAAATTTTTTTTTGAAAATTTTTCTAAAAATTTTATCGAAAATTTTTTGTAAAAATTGTATCGAAAATTTTTTGTATAAATTGTATCGAAAATTTTTTGTAAAAATTGTATCGAAAATTTTTTGTAAAATTTTTAATAAAAATTTTTTGTAAAAAATATTAAATTTTAAGTTTTAATCGGAATAAAAATTTGTGGAGAAATCTAAACTTTTAGCTAAAATTTTGATGAATTTTCGATTGTTTGGTGGAATTCTGATTTTATGGTAGTCTAGGTTTTTTTTTTAATTTTTTAATATGCTAATTACCCATAACGTTTTATAATATAAATGCAATTTATTTGTTTGTGGGAAAAAGAGCTAGTTCCTATTAGTATTAACTTGTTGCTCAGGACAGATAATCAGAAAACTTTTTTCCTCTATTTTTTGTTGTTGCTTTCAAAAGACAATAACAAAGTGCAGAAAAAACCGGTGAAAAACATAAAGAAAATATGAGGCGCTTGTCTTTTGTAACCATATCGCTATCATTTATGGACCAATGGGGCTGAATTGCAATAGCAAAATTTTCGAAACTATGCCGGAACACGGACAGACGGACGGACATTGCTTAATCAATTCTCTATGTATAAGGTTCCAGAATGTATATACTTAATGGGGACGGAAATGAATATTGTAGAAATTGCACACGAAATGACCCTACCACCAGTGGCGAAGGGTAGAAAAATCATCAATATTATTAAAAACAATAGATTTAGCAATGAGGTTAACGCAATATACTTAAAAACTGTTGATTTGAATTAAAAAAGAAACCATTTTTAAAGCAGAAAAAAACGTTTAACCACTTTTAAATACTCAGTTATCGATAACACTACATAACTACAGTGAAGAGAAAAACTTTCTTCGTTGTTCTTCTGTTTTTATTTGACGCTACAACACAATGCTTAGAAAGTTTAGTTGAGAATACAATGATTTGAAGTTTTTTACTACTTACAGAATAGCAAAGAGATTGATGTCGCATTTAAAGCAATAGTGCAGCTTTAAGGTTCCCTTATCCCATTCTGCAATGGAGACTCTATGCAAAAAGTCCGGATTTAACGAATAAGAAATGACAAATGTTAACTTGTTTTCGGCGACTGTCGGTGTCGGTGGCAACATTGTTGTCAACAAATGGTACCATTCACTGTTGCAATACGAATTGTAATTGTTATTGACACCTCTATTGTCATTCAATTCCGCACTATAGACCATAAAAAACTGTTTGTGCAATTGATTGTTGGCGGTGAAATTATAACGATGATTTGTGATTTTATAACATGATTTTGTTAGTAAAGTATATGCACTATGGTTCATAATGAATTGATTTGGCAGTGCTTTCGGTCTCAAGCCTATTTTTTCAGGTTGTACGAAACCATTTGCTTTATCTTCTTGCGCCAAGATCTTTTCTATGCAATCAAATAATTTTGTATTTTGAGTCAGGCTTAGATTGTGATAAGTTCGTTTGTTGTGACTCTCTAGGCATCCACAATATTGCAAATAATTTTCATACATATTGTAGAAGCTTTGACGTGTTTTCAATATCAACTGAGCCTCTTTATAGTCTGCAACGAAATAAATCCAATCTTCTATGCGCAAATAGCAACGCTGATTTTGTGGTTCCTGTTGTTGGTTTCTGATAATTTGAATGCTGGAAGATGTAATTTTTGTAGGCCCTAAAGGGAGATACAATAAAATACTCATTAGCATATGTAGAGAAATCAAGAAGTAATGAGGTGAAAAGAGCAATAAAAAAGCAGGTCACAAAATCATTTCATAATCAACTCCCGGGGTTTTAAGTTAATAAATTACAAATTTATATTGATTTTTTTGAGGCTATTTATTAATGTTATAATGTTCAACTAGGTATTTTACTCATTTAAAGGAAAGCTGAATCTGCTTAAGTCTCTTGCTTAACAGTGAGTGGAATTGTTTAGCAGCGTTATCATGTTCAATGTATCAGGCTGCGTTTTAATAACTTTAAAATCACTTTATTAAGCCTTTACAGGATATTTAGAAAGTCAAACTAATGATTGTTGTGTTAATGATTTAGAAGATCTTATAGCTTTTTTCTTTATTAACAAATATTTTAATAAATTTTTAAATTATTAAAAATCTTATCTGATATTACATTGTTTATAGTAATAATTAAAAAAAAAAGAAATATGACTCACCTGCAAAAAGGGCAACTGTAAGCGGTGAGACAACTGTGTTACATTCAGCACTATTGTAACTGAAACTGTTTTTCTCTTTGCCAAACAATATCCAGGGGGAAGCAAAGCTCAATGATTTCATTGAATCTAAGTCTAATGGCCGTAGAGCTGAATTGGGATGCAGTACTATTTCTTTTTTACAAGGCGATTTAATTCGATTGACACTGGCATCCAACACACATATGTTAGGATATATACCACCAACAAGAGCTGCCTTGATAACAGACCAACAATTTGATTTCAGATTTATATAATGCATGCTTAGATCGCCTTTGCTATGTATTAGCTGCGATGATCTCAAGGAACCGACCAATTGTGTTCGCATGTTACACACTTGCTCCAGTAGGCCATTTAAAATAAAGTGATATTCATTCAACTCCAAGCAGTTGTCTTCATTTCTAAAGTTGTTCTGCCATTCTTGATACAGGCGTAAATACATTAAATGATCGGATGGTATACCTTCGGATAGACGGTGTTTTTCTTCTTTTATTTTGTAGCGCAACAAATCCTTAAAAGGTTCATTCAGATGATTCATATAGTGACATAGTTCCAAAGGGTCCAAAGTCGTCAAAAAGCCAACTATTGTGAGTACGGGATCTAAGCACTGCAGTAATATAGCAAACACAAGTATTTTTCCCAAATAACATTCAACTGGCACATCTATTAGCCGACATCCAAGCCAGGTTATATCTTCAAGGCTCGTAAATACATTTATTTTCTTTAAACTCTCTACGGTTCGATGTATTTGAATGAATGGAGGCTTAACAATTACTTCTTGCAAGTACTCAGCTACCATAGTATTTGGCGACAACAGTTTAACGGAGAGACATACTCGATCCAAATTCATATTTAATATTTCCGGTGTCGGTAATGCCGGCAATTTCTCATACACACTCTTCGATATTAAACGAAAACAAAAACCACCTGAAATTTACTAGTAGAATTAACAAAAATTTTTTTCTTTTACACAATATAACAATGCAACACTTGCCAGTTTCTTTTTTCAAAAGCATATAACGATTTTCCATACTATCTTTCGATGACCATTCATAAACAAACTCCTTGCACATGTTTTGATAGTTATAAATGCAGTGATATTGACGAGCAGTATCGATAACATATTCAATATCGTCAAAGCACATTAAGCTTTCAGCTATATCAGTGGCCAATATCAGTTTAATAACATTTGGCCATTTCTGAATTATGGCATCTAAATCGGATTTATCAATGGAATTGTGTAATAAAAACACCATCATCTTTTCGGGAATATTACCCAAAATTTTTTGCTTCAGTATTAAATAGTTAAGTTTAATTAAATGTTGGTATGACGGCAAATAGACAACTGTATTGCCTAAAACAAAAACAATAAATAGGTTGATGTTTAGAAGAAATTTTTGTTTTATCTTTAATAAATAAAATTTTCCTTTAAATTAAAAGATTAAATTTTCTAAATTTAGTGTTATGTAAATTATGTATTATTTATTTTTTTTTTTTTTGCATTATTATTTGGCTATGAAAATAAGCGTTACGTTGCAATAAAACGTAATTATAAAAAATAAATAAAAGTTTGATATATATTTTTTTTCCTTAATAATAACAAAGATATAATTGGTTGTACACTTTAGTTATGTCGGGAATAATTTGTTGCACATCCATGTGGTTAAAACTACCATTATTCGATAACTATGTATTTTTAGTGTTAATAAAATTATTTTGGGAAACCAAATAAAATTTTAAGATTCTTTTTAGGAACAGTTAACAATGAATAAGTTTAAAAATGTATTTATTTACAATATGCTTTATAAATTTATTTAAAAAGTAAACAAAAATGCGTCGGTCGATTAGACCATATTTACGCAATTTCGAAAATAACAAAATTTAGGCAAAATAAAAAGTACTAATTGTAAAATTTAAAAAAAAAATATTTTGGAATCTAGTTAGTGTCATCGTACTATGTAACGTAAAATCGACAAATGAAATTTTAATGTTTTCTGTGCAATTTTGTAACAATAAAGAAAGAGTTATTGCAATTTTTCAATTTTCCTAAAATACTTTTTTTTTACTGATTGTAATGATTTTTTTTTTGATTAATTTTTATATATTACTTTTTGAAATGAAACAATTTTAATGTATTTTTATAGTTAAATCTATTTTAAGTTCTTTATTGTTTAGTAGTTATTAAAATAGTAGTATAAAAGACCGGTTATGGCCTTATGGCTAGGTTCTTGAATAAATTAATGAATAAATAAAATAAATTAATAAAATAAAAATAGATTTATTCCACTTTTCCGAAAAGTAATATTATTCAAAGAAATAATGAGAGCTAACAGTACTCACCAATTTTCCATCGTTTATTGGTACTTATAACTTGTAGAATATCTAGAATAAGATGATAATCAATACAGTCTTTGCTAGAGCCTTCAACTTGTGAAGCATGATGTTCATAATTTGACGTTTGTAGAATATCAACACATTCCTTATAACCCATAAATATGGCCGCCTTGACAGCATTTGTATTTTTATTATCACAAATATATGGATCGGCATTTAATTGTAAAAGTGTTTTAATATGATTTAATTTTCCAAGTAAAGAAGCAATTATGATTGCAGTTCTTCCGGTAACGGAGTGACGATAATTAATATTACAACATTCACCTGTTACCATATAGAGAAATGATTCAAAGTACTGATCCAATGCCATTCTCTCATAAAATTCCAGACATCTGTCTAAATGGTTTTTGTGAGGATTATTTAAATTTTTTACGGGTAATGCATAAAATGCTTTCGTTATACCAGAGGAAATTCGTTTTTCGGGTAGACTTTCCATAACATCCTCTAGATACAATATATCTGCTGGCTTTTTAACTAGCTTATCACTAGATTTTTCCAAAAACAATTCGTAACCCTCACCGAAATAATTTAGAAAGTCTTGATTATTAGATGAGTTTGAAAGTAGTATCACCTTTAAATGTGGATGGTACTTAAGAGCCTCCTTTAGTTCTCGCAAAAGTAAATCCGCATAAGCCTCATGTAAGTGCACATCTTCTACAATCACATGAGATATATGACGAAAGCTATCTACTATTGACTGGCCCATGAGCACGCGCAGTAGAAAAAAGGATGTGGTATAAACAAGGTTAGAAGAATCGCTTATTCGGCTTTGAAGTTGAATTTGATAAGCAACAGTTTCCCCAACCTTTTCCTGAAAACGTTCGGCCACGCGTTCACTATTGTAAATTGCGACTAAATATTCCCTTTCGACACATATAATTTTGCAATGGACTTTCTTCTCGGCACAACTATTTATAATAAGCATAGGTATTACTGTAGAGTTATCAGATTTAAGACCTCCATTAACAACTATCACTCTATTTGTTTGAAGATTTGTTAAAATTGTCTCCCTGTACCGCTCAAAAGGGCAATCATTTTGATTTAACTGACAGGCAAAGTAGTTGGACCGAGCTAACGATTGTTTTAAGGGTCCCAAAGAAAATCGATGTTGTGGGACTACAGGAAATGAGCTACGAGTAGAAGCTAGATCAACCGATATAATTTCTTCCTGGCAAAATGCAGTTTCAGATCCATAATGCAACATGTACATATCCTTTACAGACTTTGTTTGCATTGTCAATATTGTTGGCTCCTTAATAACATGATGACAACACTCTTTATATACAATGACATGTTCTTGATTATCATTGACATATGTATGCATTCCCAAACTTAAATCGTTAGTGGACTTAATGAAATGCTGTCGATCCAAGGAAAATAGGAATCCCAAAAACTTCATACAACACCTTTGCCCGTAACAAAACTTATACAATTGTTCCGATATATAAAGTTGTAAAGCTTTTGTAGTCATTTTGAATAGCTGTTTTAAACTCCATACAAAATAAAAATGAACTAAAATAAATTTTATTACAGCAAAAAGATAAAAACACAAGTTAATTGAAGAGTAGAGCCGTTACTTTCAGAATTACAAAAGATAAATTAAACAAGTTGCCACATGTTTGCGTGCAGTGCTGCCAGGTTAATTATATCCTATACACAACACCCTTTTGGAAAAAAACACAAAAGAAACGCCTAAAAAAGTAAATTAACTCGTCTTGGATTTATCTTTTTATTTTTCAATATTTAAAATTTGGACTATAAAAACTTATTGTTTTGGATATAAAAAATGAGAACTTGACATATATAATTTGTTTTAATTTACGTCTATTCGTAGCTATAACATTGTGACAGCAATTTGAGTGAATTTTGAAACAGTAGTTAAGAGCGGATTTTTTCTGCTTGTATAAAATTTATATACTTAACACTACGTCTTAAAGAGCCATTGAAATATTTCATGTGCGCACATTAATACGTTTCGTGAAGACCATAGTTGTCCATGTCATGATCTTGTTCAAACAGCGTTCCTAAAACATTTGTTTGTACAACGATGTCTGCATCAAATGACGCCATCTGTTGGTCAATCGTGCAAATTCTATTTGCTGTGCTATTTGATTAATGGCAAACAGAAAATTATGTTAAGTCGGAACATGAATAACCAAAATAATGGCTCGTGAATCGTGTTAATCAATTTAAGTGTATTACCATTTCTTTAATTTCGTATTAAAGTTTACCAACATGTAGCTCTTCGTGATTTCCGTTGTTTTAATTTTTTTTGAACTTCAAAAATATCAAAAATAATTTAGCAATTTTTAACACTAAATTTAACGAAATAGGTTGTTATATTCGGACAACATTCACAATCATTAACTCGATTTAATAATTGTCTATACAATATAAATTATATTATAAAAACTCACTTACCTGCTTCACTTAATTTATCATTATTGATATACAAAACTAAAGAATTTCAAAATTTTTTATGTTTTTTTTGCTTCGGTTCGTAAATCAATTACACAAATGTAGAAACCAAGGCATATTCATAGGGTAACCTCACTACGAAGGGGAAATATAAAGGCGAATATTTTTAAATTTTTTTATATGAAGTTCGATAGTTCAACTTCCATTTAAGGGGAAAAATTGTAAGTTTAACTGTCAAAATACATATGAAAAAAAAAAAAAAAAAAAAAAAAAAAAAACTCCATGAGAAAAATATTGATATTTTACTTCTTAACGAAACGTTCCTGAAGCCGTATCATAGGTTAAAATTTGGAGGCTACAAAATATACAGAGAAGACCGTCAAACACATGGTGGGGGTGTGCTTATAGCGGTTAAAAATTACATAGATCATAAGTTGTTACCAAAGATTAAAACAATAACCATAGAAAATATCTCTGTGGAAGTTAAAATAAGTGGACGTCCCGTAAGTTTTATCTCTGCTTATAATCCTGTTTACACTTCTAATTTTAAAACTGACTTAGAACTTCTTACCAATTCGTTTAGTGACTATTTTATTTTTGGTGATTTGAATGCACAACATGTGAGTTGGAATTGTATTTCAAACAATTCAGCTGGCAAAGAACTGTACAGACATCACTTAAGTTCAAGTTATTATGTATATCATCCGGATACACATACTAGATTCGGCCAAAATATAATTCCAGTCCAACCATCCACGGTTGATATTTTACTTACTAACTCTAACATTTCATTTTCGCAGTTACAGTCACATCCAAATATTTTACAGTCTGATCACACCCCAATATCTTGTTACATTTTTGGAACACCACAAAATCACTTTGTTACAGTTCCGTTGTATAATCAGGCTGATTGGCCAGCAATTAAATACTGGGTCGAGAATGAAATTAAGAATCATAATATCGGACAAATAGAGCTTAACAATATAAACCTAGATTCGTCATTAAATAAATTAGTTAGTATAGTTAAAGAAGCCTTTTCCAAGATTCCAATTGGCCAGAAAAATCCTTGGCAGAGGGAAATTTCAAATACGTCTAAAATGCTGATTACTCAGAGGAACAAGTATAACCGTAAACTTAAAAGATGTAGAGATCCTACTTACAGAACTCAACTAATCAGCATTTTAAAACAGTTGAATCAATTAATTGATTTTCATTTGAAAAGGGATAGAAATGAAGCGTGGGCTAAATTCATTTCCAAACTGCCTTCCGGCTCTAAAAAGTTTTGGAAACTAACAAAAGCTTTAAAAGGTAGAAATTCTGCAATCCCCGATCTAAATATAAATGGGGAATTTTTAAGTACCGGTGAAGCAAAAGCAAATGCCATTGCGGAAGTTTTTAGATGCAACAATAATATCACCAACAACAATTCATCACCTTTAGATAATGTGGTTCTAAATTATGTGCAGGAACTTAACAATGTAAATCTCGCTGACAGTGACAATTTTGAATTCACAGATGCAGTAGAGGTAAAGACATTTGTTTTTTGTTTAAAAAATAACAAAGCCCCAGGTTGTTACGGGTCCTTACGGCACTTGGTTGTTTTCCTACTAGCTCATGTTCGGGAGAATCAGAGGTCGTCGTTCTCAACCCTTATCCAAGCCCAAGGACCAGCAGCAATTATACTAAAAAAAAACTAAATGCTATCTAATTTTACACAAGTGCATTACATTAGGGAAGTTAGTTGGTTCTTCCGATTGTTTTTGTTGGCTCTCATTAAGTTCGTGCGGTTTCAATCGATGGTTTTTGTTATTTTCTCCTAAATCCTGAAGTTGATCATAACTCAGTTCATCCAATTGCGTTACTTCCGGAGCTAATTGGAATATTTTAAAGAAATCTACCCCTAAATACAACTCTTGTTCTAGGTCCGGACATAAAAAGAAACTCATAGGCAATTCTTTGTCTTTAAACTTAACAGCTGTATTTATCTTGCCTAGGATTCGGTGCTGTTGCCCACTCGCGGTTTTGACACTCGTCCACATCGGAATGACTTTAAGATCCTTCTCGGAGGCAAGTTCTCTGCAATTTTTTCCAAGTATGCTTACAGAGGCTCCCGTGTCTAACAACCCTGTTAATCTCTGTCCTGCCATCTCGATTTGTATAAAAACTCTTGGATCATTTTCTCGTTTGCTCACTCTACTCACCGATTCTATAACTAACTTTCTATTTTTACGACGCTCTTTAAAATTTTGTCTCAGCTTTAAAATGCGTTTTGACGGTTGTTTTGGTTGATCGTTTATTTTGAATATCTGTGATTTTACTTCTTCATAGTTTTTCTTTCTAATTTCTGGGGATATATAATGTCTCAGCTGTGGTATAAAATCTCTCATATTTTTGCCATTAACTTTCATTAAATTGTTTATTAAAACGTTTTTATTTTTGTAATTTAAAAAGTTTTTATCTAGCTTCTGGGGTTTTGAATCTGACGCGGATCCCCCGAAAATCCAACGCCTCTCCTGCGGTTTTCCGGATGACAATTTGGACACCTAGGCGCGACCACGTTTGCTCTACCGCATTTATAACAGAAGAGTTTACGCTCTAAGGAATCACAATCGCGAAACACGTGACCCTGGGATTGGCAGTTCCAGCAGACTACTGGCCGTCTAGGTTGATTGTCGTTAATTTCTGCTACTTCCACGCAAGGTAATTGACTTTCGCTTTTCTTTGATGTTTCAATGGTCAGTTCACTGACAGTTCTTACTGGGAGTTGTGAAAAATTTCTGTTTTCACATTCTCTTCTAAAGAAATGTTTTTCCGCTTCGATGCACTCCAATCGTAGTTGTTCTACGGATGAAACAGAAATGGGGTAAACAATTCTCGCTACACTTTCTTTAATATTTCTTTTCATAATCTTAATCATATCGAATTCAGATAGTGGTTGTAATAACCTGGAGCGCAATTGATTCATCTCATAGAAAAACTTATCGGTTGTCTCATTAAACTGTTGCTTTCTTTCAACTAGATCACGCATAATTTCGAAATTAGAGGTATTCGTTTGATATTGACACAATAACTCACATTTTAATGTGGGCCAATTCATCAGTCCGTGTGTACGGATCCGAAGCCAATACCAATCCTTCGCTGGGCCAGTTACCAAAAGGTGAAAATCCCGAAGTATTTCGTCCCATGATACCTCGTAGTGTGCCTGTAGGTGTTCAAGTCGAAATATGAAATCCCCGACACTCATGTGAGTATTATTTCCGTCGAATAATAATCCCCATTTATCTATTCTAATATAAATTTTTTCTACAGTTCTAGCACCACCGGCACCATTTGCATCATTTTGTGCAGTCATCCCCGGAGTATTATTAGGTCGAAAAATCTGTGTTGCAGGACAGACATTTACCCGATGTGTGGGCAATCTTGGTGTAAAACTGTTTCTTTCATTTGGTAAGTTGTTTGTTCTATTATTTTCTACCCCCGAAGGAAACGGTGCAGAATTAAAATGACCATCAGAGCTAGGTAGTCTAAACGTGTTATTATGACATGAACTAGGATTGTCGTATGAATTCCTTATGTTCCCATTCACAATGTTGCCAATACCCACACTTCCTGTTGGATGACTGTTCAACCCTTCATTCTGTTGATGTCCTATATTTGCTATACTGCGCACGGCCATAGATAATTCTCCAACTACCTTTCTAAGATCCCCTACTTCATTTTGGACCATCCGCCTCATTTTTTCCTCTAAGGATCTCTGAACGTTTAGAGTTTCATCTACTACTAGTTCCCTAACTTCCGGATCGATTCCTACGTTTTCGTCCGTCATTTGTCGATTTGCCTCCTGTTCAGGGTCTGGTGCATTACCCGGGACTCTACCTGTTTGCTGTGGACGTGCGTTAATGGTTTGCGACATATCAATAAAATTATCATTGCTACTATTATTTGCCATTCTAGGGCCTAAAACTTTCCTTTGCTTTCGTGGTATTGTAAAAGAAGCGTTAAGCTCAGATTGTGTTGGATTCCCTCTTTTTCTATTTGATCCGGTCGACCTGTTCATCCCTCTCTTACCAAAACCACTTTAAAATTTATCAAACCTTTGATATGCAGGCAGTATATATGTAAAAAAAAATCAAATCGTCCAGTCCAATACGAGAATAACCGAATAAAAAAAATACAAATATAACTTCTTCAAAAAAAAATATAACACAAAATAATGTATAATAATATAAAAAAAAATTAAATAAAACCAGCATACATAGAAATAATATAACTAATAATTTAATAACCAATAAAATTAACTACATGAAATTAAATAAATGAAAATAAAAAAAAATATAAATCTGTAAAGAACAAAAAGGATTTTAATAACACACAACACAAAACTTTTATAGTAATTAAAATTATTTGGGGTTTGGAAACTGATTGGTATAAATGAGTGTGGTTACGTAATTATTTATTATACCCTTGAAAAATAAAACTAATGTAATGCACTAAATCAAAAAAAAAAAAAAAAAAACTATTGTATATACCTAGATTCGTCTGTATACTTCTACTTAGTAACTTGCGTTATAACGTCACCACAGTGGTAATTGATAACTTAACTCGATTCTCAAAACAAATTATTTAAATTGTTTTAGCTATCGCAGAGATTTACCAATGCTTTACAAACGAAGGCTTTTATATGATAAGTTATCTATACAAAACAGAGCACAACGACAGTACAATTAGGATAACCAATCTTATTTCCCTAAGAACTTATCTTGATTACTCTGTATATAAAAAAAATATATGTCCATCACACAATCTGAAAACAATATTCGGGGTACACCTTCGTACAACAGACCTTAAGTTAGATAAACTTAAACGGCTACAAGGTGTACATAAAAATAAATTTCAGGAGTGAAAAGACATTACTGGTCTATTGTCTACTTCCTAATGGGCTATTATTTTGTGTTTTGGTCTTTTACACAAATAAAAATCAACTACTTCTTACGTAACTTCGCAAGAGTCTTTTTTTTTATATTTGGGCGCCATATTGTTACGGGTCCTTACGGCACTTGGTTGTTTTCCTACTAGCTCATGTTCGGGAGAATCAGAGGTCGTCGTTCTCAACCCTTATCCAAGCCCAAGGACCAGCAGCAATTATACTAAAAAAAAACTAAATGCTATCTAATTTTACACAAGTGCATTACATTAGGGAAGTTAGTTGGTTCTTCCGATTGCCCATACCCAACCATGTCGTAGCTTTATCCCTTTCTATTTTCTCCACGACCCACACTATTTACCACACTCTTACCTTAACTTGAATCCAACCCCCAAACGAAATTAACTTAACCACTCATATTCGATTCAAACATTTACAATTATTTATTCTATTTCCTTAATTCCTATTTATGTTCTTAAATTATGATATTATACATATAATTAACAAAACAACAGAGTTACAAATACAGAAAATTATAAACTATCTCCTCAAAAATAAAAAAAATGTTTTTTATTTAATTATGTTAATAAAAAAATTGATTCCCCACTAGATTTAAGAAATAATATTTCTGACAATTCGTCTTGTACTTTTGCTATCTTTACCTGCCCGAAGGAGCTCCCTAAGGTAGTATTTAAATCTGCTACTGTACAGATACAAAAAAAATTCGTTCCTATCCACCTTATTTCTTCTAATCTGCTGAGGATCGCAATATTTTCTTATTTATTTTTTTTTTTTTTTTTTTTTATAACCTTTCTTATATATTATTTTAAAACTTTTTTCTTTTCTTTTTTGTTTTTAGGAGACTAATTCTTATACAAAAATTGGATTGTTCTCTTATAAGATAAGTAACTTTTTTTTTAAACTTCAAATAAATAATAAATAAAAAAAAAGGAATTAACACAAACAAAAATACTTAGACTAACACAAAAAAAATCACAAGTAATAAATATAAAATTAACAATAACTTATTCTAATTATCTTGACTTATCTTTTTCTTCTTTTCAGGAACGATTCTGGACGGCAGCTACACTATCTTCCAGGTTTTCAGCAGGACTTTACCCGTCTTAGAATTTATCTCCTGGAGCTGACGGAGTTCGGGAGATTTCACCTTCCATCACAAAGTAAATTATGGCTAGAGTTATGCCAGGCTCACAAAAAAAAACTCGATTTTATTCTCTTTATTGGCTTATCTTAGAAATTAACTTTATATCTTGAATTTCTAAGTTTTCTTTTGAATAAAGTTTCTTTTATTACTATTAGTATTATTTCTTTTTTTTATAAAGTTACTTAATCTTTTTCTTTTTAAAGGAATCACCCAATTTTTTATTTTTACTAAGACTTTATTTTCTTTCTTTATTTTAGAAATTAACTTTATTTCTTTAATTTTTAAGTTTTCTCTTTCCTTTCGAGGTAAAGTTTCTTTTATTACTTTATTAGTATTATTTTTTTTTTTTAAATAAAGTTAATAAATCTTTTTCAAGACTTTTTTTTTTTTTTCACAGCATCCGTGCACATATACCGCCGTCACAATTAAAACAAAAATCCCCTTTTTTTCCATAATCTACTGCCTTTTATACCTTCCGTTTTCTTCCATTCTTACGGAATTCGTTCCAACATCTTAAGTATATATTTACTATATTTATATTTCGCTTAGATGGTTCTAGAATATATAAATTAAATAACCAAAAAAAAAATTTCCGCTTTTTTATTCTCCATCTTTTAATTATATTCCCTCCTAAATGATATACTGCCTTTTCCCGCTTCCTTGTCACCAGATCCCTGTCAATACATATTAACCCGTCCCACTGTTAACCGGCAATCATGAAAATAGCAACGTATCCGGCTCATTCATCTAGTAACGTATTTTCGTATTTTATAGATATACTACAAAAACCGTTTACGCAAATTAAATGCGTTGCCAACTATACTATGCTACCCTCGTATTTCTTTCATTGACTGCATTATGCCATACACAGCTGTTCAAAACATAAACAAATTTCATTTCTATCGAGCCAATTGTACATAAGAAGCACGTTTTAATTCCTTACATTTATACTACATTTAATTATTATCTTTTGTATATTTTCAGGTTTTTCCATATAAGTATTGGAGAGGAGGTCAAGGGTAAAGTATCGTCCATATTTAAAAACACATTTAATAATAAAATTATATCTATTTGCAGATTCAAATTGAGCATCATTACGTTGCGGTCATGCTCAGCCGCCAACATATGACCAATATGGTTCCACTGCGGTAGGTCATCCGCAAGCACAAGGTGGACCTTACTATAAATAAACAAAACGAAAGGAAGCCAAAAATAAAGAAAACGGACAAACTAATAATAACTAACCTATTATATAGTATACTAAAATTAACTAATATACTAATTGCTTCCTTGAACCGGGACTTGGGCTAGAGAATGGTTCCTCTAATTCACAAGACGCCCCTCCCTTATTAATTTAAAGTGGGTTTCGAGGTAAAATTGCATTCCTGGCCTCTTCCCTACGGTTTTCTCTACTATCCGCCACGCCAATTTTTTTTTCGTTCTTGATTACCCGCAACAAGGTTTAGACGGAATTAACAGCATTATTTTAAAAAATATGCCCGATTACTTTTTTGAAACTTTGAGCAAACTATTTAATTACTGCTTGAGAAATGGTCATTTCCCCATGATATTTAAAAAGGCCAGAGTTATACCTATTTTCAAAACTGGAAAAGATCCTAAATTGCCTTCCAGCTATAGGCCAATAAGCATTTTGAGCTTGTTGGATAAAGTCTTTGAAAAAATAATCCACAAAAGAATCGTAGAGTTCTCAGAACAGAATAACATTATACATCAGCAGCAGTTTGGATTCCGAAGAGAGCACTCTACGGTACATCAAATCAAACGAGTGGTTAATATTATTGAGAATAATAAAAGAAATCGTAGAAGTACAGGTATTATATTTCTTGACATTGAAAAGGCTTTCGATACAGTATGGCATAATGGCCTATTGTATAAACTTAACTCTTTTAGTTTTCCTTTATATTTACAAAAAATCATACAAAGCTTTTTAGACCAACGTTCATTTGTAGTTTTCGTGGAGCGCATCTCATCAGATGAAAAACATATACTCGCAGGTCTACCGCAAGGTTCCGTTTTGTCACCTACGCTTTATTCGCTATATACGTCAGATATCACTCTACGCAGGAATCAGGAAGCAGCATTTTATGCAGACGATAGTGCTTTCATTTGCAGCGGTAAGGTATCTAATTCATTAGTTAGGAAAATGCAAGAGAGCTTAAATTCAAGCCAAAAATATTTTAATAAATGGAAAATAAAGGTCAATGATGATAAAACACAGGCCATTATTTTTCCATATAATAAGTCGCCAAAACGCATACCTTCTCAATCTATGTTGTGCCGTGGGAATGTTATACCTATAAAGTCAGAAATCAAGTATTTGGGCATTATAATGGATAAAAAACTAACATTTAAGCAACATGTCAACCAAATTTGTGAAAAAGCTATAAAGTGTGGTCGGGCATTGTTTCCCATACTCAACAGAAGATCTAAATTGAATATGAAAAACAAAATATTGTTATATAAAATGTGCATTCGACCAATTATGAGTTACAGCTGTCAAGTATGGTTTCATAAAACTGCGAAAACTCATACCAAAAAGCTTCAGATTATACAAAACAAGAATTTGAAAATAATTCATAATCTTCCTCGTAGGTATCCGACAAATTTACTTCACAGTAACTTTGGACACAAGATGATAAACGATTTCACTAGAGAACTGACACTGACATTTAATGAAAAATGCAGACTGTCAAACTTTGAATCAATAAGGAATTTACAAGGTAATCACTAAGATTCGTTCGTTAAGAATGAATGTATTAGTGATTATCCAAACAAATTTCTTTATAACTTCCATAGAGATCAAAAAGGTTTTTGTGAGCTATTTTCCTTAAGGCTGTATATTTATTGTTATTAGTTTTGTAAATTTAATTATAAGACTCTTATTGTTGTAGTACTTATAGTAAAATCTCATACCTCTGTACCTTTTATATTTTAAACTTGTAAATAAAAACTTTTATTAAAAAAAAAAAAAAAAAAAAAAAAAAAAAAAAAACATATAAAAAAATGTATTATTTTCGCCTTGTAGTGAGGCTACCTGATTAATATGCCTTGGTAGAAACTTTAAAGAAAAATTAAAAAAGGCAAATGAGGATTTCACCTAATTTAAATACATATGTATGTGTATTCCTAAAAAAATAACTTTGTATTATTTTCTCATTATAGACAATATTTTTATTTGTTGTTCCAAAACAGATTTTTCATTTTTATTTTAATAGTACCAATTACAAAGTACCCATATCACTAAATCTTTTTAACTTTTCTGGAAAATTATCTTTAAATAAGACAGGGTCCGCCCTAAATTCTACTGTACGTAGTGGCATTCGCCCATAGATATGTGAAAACTCATCAATACATCTCGATCTTTCACGCATATGATTTAAATCAGCAGACAGCATTTCGTTATTGGCGCATTCAGGACATTTAAACTTTTTTCGAGGTGTTACCTTAATTGGTGGCTTATTGGTGACATTGGCTACTAAAAAATTCATTGCAATATCTTCACAATTCATTCGACTATCTACAATATCCCTTATAACGTTGGGCATACGATAAGTGTACATATGGCTCCAATATTTGTGGTGAAATGCAGCTCCTGTTAGAACCATAGAAATTTTATTTGTCCATTCTGATTCATAACGCCAATGGAAAGTTGAATTCTCCCATACATGTAATCGACTTGGAAAGCCTACTATCCTATCAGGAAATTCACGCCATACTTCGTAACTAACAAAAACAATTAATACGTAAATAGCTTTAAAAACAATTAAGTAATTCTTCTTACCCAAATTCCACTTCATCATCTGTTAACATATTAATATCATCATCAATTGTCAAGATTGCTTCAGTTTCTATATCCTTGTAGGGAAAAAAGCGATTTGACAGCCTATTATTACGCGTTTGGATTATTTTTATTGGTCTAGAAATGGCTGGAAAACTTGAAACTAAAGAATGAAATTAAAAAATACTTAGATTACATATTTACAAAATGCTACTTACGTAAAGGAGGCGATTTTTGTTGATTATTCCAGATTACAAGAATCGCATGCAAGGAAGGAACTATTGATAACTTTTCAATTAATATAAAGAGACTTTCTATACGATCATAAGTTAAAATAACTGCCGTAAATCCATCAGACCGATTTACAACGCGTGACAAAAACAGTGGGTTAAGCGCAATTCCATTTGAGCTATCCACAAAGTTCCAATGCTTTTTGTTTCGTTCATTATAAGGAAACATCCGAGATTGCAAGTATTCTAAAGTTGTCATTGCGAGAGAGCGAATTCCATTAAAATAATTGTTATACAACATTTCACCCTGTCGCTTCATTTCATCTATTTTCTCCATTGACACATGCTTAATTCTTTCCATAAGAAGATGTAAATCAGACTCTCGCAACCTTATAGAAGCCAACGACCAATCAATAACATCTTCAAAAGGCAAAACATAGTTATCAACCACTATAACCGGTATACAGTTAAAAGCTAACATTTCTAGCAAGTCTGGTTGACCCAGTCTTACTCCCGCGCCAAGCAAACAAAATGTTCCTTTTAACAGAACTTCAGGATATTTCAATTTATCCTCATTACTATTTGACAGGCAACGTTCCTTTCGAATCGCTTTATCATTACACTGTTGTAATAATAAAATATCATTTGGATTATCCTCAAACAAACTTCGCAATGTCCACAATAGTTTTGGAAAAATATTAAGCTGCGCCACCACTAATAAATATTCATCTACAGCTGAACTCTGCACCTTTGGATAGTTTCGCAACAGCGGACTCCAAACTGGTATAGAAACGTCAAAACCTCTTCTATATGACCATGAGTCAAAACCACCGCCAACGATCATGGCATGGTCTGTGTTTACATCGATAACAGTGTTAAATGTTGGATAGGAACCAGCAAGCATATTAAATAATACATGATTTTTTCCATCATTCCAGTACTCTAACGAAGCCAGTGCCCTATTGACTAAATCAACATTAATGTTATTTTGATTTATTAAATCAATGCTGGGCACAAAGAGGCAAGCCTGATTTGGGTTTGACGTATAGTATGAACTCTTCACAATGGTGCTCAGAATTTGGTAGAATTCTTGCGTAAGAGGAGCTGCCTGTGCTTCAGAGTTTTTTGTAACATACTCCACTAAAGGATAAACATAAATACTTATCCGGTCATGACCACACCGATACGGATCTACACAGGTCCATATCGAACAATTCGAGCGACGTGGTTTCGACCTATCTGCGCTGTCATGCAACCTTATCTCTGTAATATCATTTAAATCCAAGGAAATTCGATTAAAGTTTCTTAAATCACTTTTTAAGCGATGTGATTTGTATACAACATTGTACAATGAAAGACCACTTAATATAATGGCTGATATGAGTAGTATAAGGTAAATATTTTGTTGACACTCGTTGCGTATGAGAGCAAATTTATTATTCATGTTGATTTCTTTACTACAATAAAAGGCCCTTCATTTCAAATAGAAACATACTACGAGAACTTATTTAACATTTCACGCCGACATTTTTCAAATAATTTTCATTTTCGTTTGCAAAGAAACAGCAACTGTGTATCAGTATCTATTATCAATTGCTCAGAGATGTTATTCAGTGTGTTTTGGTATGTCTTAAAGGATTGCCAGATTGTATAAGTAAAGATTAAATAAAGTGTGGTCACACTAGCCAACTTGACTAACTGTTGATAAATATTTATAGCAATTTATAGGTCTATGCGTCATTTCAAATTTTTGAAATTAAGCAAAAAAAATATTTTAAAAGTGTAAAAAACATGAAATGTCATAAATTCCGTTACCACAGAATTGCCTAATTTTTGCCTGTAATAGTCAAAAATTCCGTTTAGTTTTCTTTTTAGCTGCGTACTACCAAACTGAAACTGAAAATTTTCAAACATGAATTTCATGCTGTTTTTTACACTCACTTCTTATGGCAAAGTAAAATTCAGTCGAGCTGCGTACGGGCCTTTACAAAACAATTGCCCAAACATTAATTTTTGTTTCTGTTGAAGAAAAAAAGTCTACACTTTTTGTTAGAACGTTCCTGTAATAGTCAAAAATTCTGTGTACTTTTCTTTTTAGCTGCGTACTACCAAACGGAAAGTTGCCTGAAAATTTGCAAACCTGAATTTCAGGCGGTTTTTTTTACACATACTTCTTATGGAAAAGTGAAATTTAGTCGAGCTGCGTACCGGTCTAAGTATTGAATTTCGTAACTTGAATGATACAAATAGTCAAATATGAGCGACGAACAATAATTCAAGACTTTGTTTTCGTAACAATATATTGTTATCCTTAGGAATTTCTAAGCTTTTCAATCGTAAAAAATCTGGTAGATTGATCTAAAACTTACCCCGTGTTTTAAATCCTTCATTTAAAAATAAAACATGTATGCAATGTTAATAGATTACATATATTTGTTAATTTATATTAAAGACGTTATGAGGGGCTTCTTTTATTTATAACATATTTCTTAATATGTATTTATGTATGCATATTTGTATGTTTATATAACATATTATATATTGTGTGCTCAACTAGTTTCTTTTTATATTACAAAATTCATTTATTAATGTATTCATTAAGTTGAATGCTAATTATGTTGGATGTTTTATCATTTTCAAATTATTAATGTTTCCTGTAAAGAAATCAACAGGTTTTTACAACCTGTACTACTGAAATTCTCAGATTTCAGTTCGCAATAATATGTATATGCAGCCATACAGTCGAGAAAGATAATATTTTTTAAACATTAAATTAAAAGTAATGATTGTTTACGGATTAATAATTAACACATCGTTATCTTAAATGCAAAAAGGCTTTGCACAAAGTTTATTCGAAAGTTATTATTATAAAATACCTCAATAATATAGAGCCTATTTATTTTTAAATTATTCTTGTACAAATAATTTGTTATGTTTATATGGGTGCTTAGTTATTTTTACCAGCCGCTTGTAGCTTTCTTGTGAAAAAATAAAAAATATTGAACGTTGGTTCACGTTTGCGTTGTCTGTGTTCAAATTATTTCTTTATCATCACAATTCTCAATTTGCATACATCGCTGTAAATTAAAATAAATGATGAAAAATCATTTAAATTATAAATATTTTTAATATATTTACATAGAAATTTACAGTGAAATCACCATGTTTTGTCTTAGAAAACATTTAAAAAAATAACTTTTACTTGACTGTGCGAACATTTAAGCAACTTGTAATACATTCGGCTATTTCTTGGACATGTGTAAATGCAGGCTTAACCATTGTTTAGTATGTACCACAAATCTCACAAATATTTTTTTATAATCAAATGTGTATTTTAAATTTTAAGAGGCCGTCTTCACTAGCCATAAAAATGTGTTAACAAAAGCCAAACTTTTTATACTGATTTTTTTACCTTTGACCTTTGTTAAGACATGTTGCTGACTAATGTAGACGGGTGGTAATATAGATTTTGACTGGACAAAAGCCAAACTTCATATAAAATACAGTATTAAAAATATGTTTTGCAAGTTTGACTTTTATCAAGACAAATTTTTATCAGGTTTATACACTAGGTTAACCCTCGTCAACATTAGTCATTAACATGTCTTAACAAAAGTCAAACTACATATACAAAAATCAGTATTAAAAATTGTTTTTTTTATATGAAGTTTGACTTTTCTTAAACCCCCGTCTTCATTTGCTATCCACATGTCTTAACAAAAGTCTAACTTCATATAAAAAAAAAATTATTAAAAATAATGTTTTTTTCATATGAAGTTTGGCTTTTATTAAGGCATGTTAATTTCCAATATAGACTGGGGGTACGGCATGTTAATGTCTAATGGAGACCGGGGGTTATAGATTGAATCCAAGGCACATTAATGAATTTGTCTTGGATTGAATTCATTTTCTTTAGATCATGTTTGTCAGTAGCTATAAATCTTGTTTTATTTATTTCTTTTTTTAATTTATTTTTTTCATTTATAAAACCTCAATGAAAATATGTATGTATTTCGAACTGTCTGGCATATGTCAAACAAAATTTGCATAAAAATGATTTATGTACGTAAATAAGTTAAGGTGTGATTTTTCCTTAATTGTGCATTTTTCCTGTATAGTAGCGTGTATGTTTGTTTTTCTTCTTAGAAAATAATTTATATATTTATGTGTGTATGTCTAACTCAACATGTACTTTACAGTCATTCTATTGTTGTTATTTATTGTATGTATTTATGAATTTTTAAATCAAGGACCGAAGTAGTTATTTTTTGATAATTTTTTCGTACAAAAAAGGATATAAATAAAATAATAATTAAAAAGAGTGTTATTATGTAGAACCTTTTAAAAGTATAAATTTTATTTTTAACTTTAGTTTTATAACTATTATTTTCATTTTATGTTAAGTCGCTGTTACTTTCGGTCCCTGATTCTAAGAAATAATTATTTGGGATATCTTATGTCAAACATATTTTTATTATTATTATTATGAATATGTGCTCCTGATGCTATGCAAAATGTGCATGAGCTATTGTAAATATAATAATGATCAAATTATGTATGTATGTATGTATATGTAAGTATGCATGTATGTATAAATCGGGAATTTTAAATGACAAGAGAAAAGGGATTATTGAAGGTAAATGTGAAGTAATGAGTCTTTTTTCAGAAAGTATACTCAGTACTTTTGCTTAGACTCCCCTTCTCCTGACAAAATCACAGTCGCAAATCAAACGCAATACGTGACGCAATATTTTTGAATCCTATGCTAGTGCCTTGATAATGGAAAAAAATATTAAAATCATTAGTACATTTCATCTTAAACTAGTAAAACTAACAATTACCAGAAATGCGTTTAAAACGTACTCCATTTAATGACAGACGTGGTAACTTACAAACTTCTATTTCCCATTGTACCAACGAATCAGTGTTAGGATCTCCATGAACACACCACAAGACAAACCTTCAAACACAAATAGTGTCACAAACATAAAAAGTAATAAATAAAAAAAAAAAAACATTTTAATAAAACTTATATAAATTTTTAGGGTTTATTCAAAAAGACTATTAATAAAATTTCAGTGTTACCTTTCACGTTGCTCGTAGTCACAATTGTTTTGATCTAGCACTTCCCTAATCTTTTGCATTATTTGATCAGGCATTAGAGGCGACGTCGTTTTCATGGACCAGGTAAACCGTAAAACTCTTGGTTTAGCCGATTCCTCGGTATTAGAGTTGCTGCTAATAATGTCGTAAAATAAATAAAATACGTAGTTTGAATCAATATATATCATATATTTAAAAATGTAATAATTGCAATGATTACTCTCAAATTTTTATATTTTTCTGCTTTATGGTTAATTTTATTATGTAAACATATTTAACTTATTCATTTAGACAATTCAAATAATTTCATAAATGATTAAATAATTAAAATTAGTTGTAAATATTTTATTGAATTATATTCATTAATTATTTTTCTGAAAAAAAAACTTTATAAAAAGCAGCAAAAGTCAAGATCCTCAAATTTCTGATACGGACAACATTTACCCAAACATGAATTTTTAGTTAGTTTGTAAAACAAATTAAAAAATATTAATGTTTTCAACTAACTACAAAATATTTAATTAGTTGGATTAAAATATTGTCATATACATACATATTTGTAATTTACCACTTAAAATCGTTTTGTTAAAGTATTGGCAACTCTTATGTCTAATTTTTAATCTCTCGTAAATAGTATAACGGTTTTCTCCAAATTTCAATTCAGCTGAAAATACAGTAGTTTATTGCTTAAAACAATCTGTAAAATGTCTAAAAAAAGAAATGTCAGTAAATTAGAGAAATGTAATAATTACGAGACAGCAAATATTAAGTTAATGAAATTCAACACTGGCTTTTCTAGAAGCGATTGCGTGATGTTGAGTTAGAGTTGGTAAAACTCTCTTCAATACCCAACATTATTATAACAATACGGATCCAGCAAGGTGCTCTCAATGTGATGTTCTGTCTTATTTTAAATGAATGTCCAATCTCTAATATGGGTGACCGACTAGAGGAAATTACCGATTGCACGACTGGTGTGCATTTATAACATATAAGGCGTAGTCTCCGTAGTCATGGTATTCAGAATGTATAGATTAATTCAATATTTAGATTATACTTTCTTTTGGTCAATATTTTTTTATGTACATATGTACATACATCGTACATTTATGTTCTCAATGTTAAGAAATAATAATTTTCTTTTTCTTGCGCATATGGTCTAGTTACCCGGCGCCTTTTGTATATTTTATGAATTTATTAATAAAATATATTATAAATAAATAAACAGAAGCAATCACACTGTACAAAAAATCATAAATCTTAAAAGCAGCAATAGAGTAGGATACCATACCACCCTCACGCACGCAGAAAGCCACAAGTTAGCAAAACCAACAGAAAAAATTGTAGAGTTCAAAAAAGAATATAAAATGAACCCAATGAGTTTTGAGAAAACGTAATTTGACCAGTTTTATCAAAACTTATATTTTTTGCTATTGGCACGGTCAACACTCAGAATATGCTTGCCGAGCCCTTTTAGGATCATTAAAAAACGACATGATACCCCACAATGTCTAACAATGCAAAAGTCTCAGAAGTACTTTTAATCGAATGAAATTAAATTTCCAAAGACTGCATTTTTAATACAATTCAGAAGCAATTAAAGGAAGTCACACATACAAGTTAATGTCAATTATTATACAAAACAAAATAATTAAAAAGTCAATTTAAACACAAACTAGCTTTTCTTTTTTCAGGGACACCAAACTTGCTGATAAATTTTCCTTTTTATTAACACATGTATGTATATAAGTTACTAACTTGTTTCTTTAGTATGCTGTAGTGCATAAGTAAATTCATAAAGTAAAAATAATTTTTACAATTATTTTTGGAATATTGGGTAAACATTTTTAATCTGACCAGGGTACCTTGACTTTTACTGTTCACTTGGGAACATTTTGTTTTTAAGTTATTTAAAGGTGTCCAGCACTGCAATTGAGAAGAAATATAAAAAATTTACTGTTTTTCAAACAAACGAAGAAAATATTTGTTTTCGCTCTTTAGCAATTTCTCGCCTGCCTATTACTTGGGTATAACGAATTTAACAACAAATTTACATTTAATATATTTAATATTATGTGACAATTAAACAATAAATATCTGTGGCAATAAGGAAAAAGTGCTTAAGTCTGATTTTTAAGTTTTGTAGGAAAGCAATTTTAAACTTTAAAATAAATTTTTCAAAAAAATAACTTTTCTTTAAAATTTACCTATGGGAGTCAAACGTATGATTTAAAAAAAAATCTTATATCTACCAAAAGTACGCAGGCGTTGCAATTAATAAGTTGTGAAAGAAGTTTTTATGATTTCGAAAAATAGCTTCTAGTTTCTTAAGATTTTTTCCAAATGCGATTCGACATTGAAAAAAGATAAGCAGAAAGTTATTTTGCTATAACTTCCTGAAAAATTTTACTAAATAATTGAAAATTTCCACATGGGTACTTTGAAGTACGCAGATTTCAAAGGTGCCAGTAACAAAATTTTTGCTTAAGTCGACTTAAGCACTTATTCCTTATTACCACAGATATAATGTGGTAAATATTAAAAACAAGAGGGAAGCTTTAGGAAGTGGTAGACTTCGTTCTCACCAACTGACGATAGATGATTGAATACAGTTTTCTCGTATTCCTTTATCTGAGTTTGGTTGGTTAAATAGATGATGTTTACAACTTAACACTACCCAAAGTTAAGAGATACGAAGTGCTGATGACGGGCGTAGCTGTCTAAATAATGCGCATTCCGCTCTGCTAGTGTCTAAAAATTAAATATTCCCAATTTTTCTTTAATATTATAACCTAATTTGTAATTTAAATTATTCTTTCTTACACAGAATTAAACGAACTTGAAGCTTGACAACAAATTTCATATGTTCTGAAATTCACGTATGTAATTTCAAATCGTTTTTATTTGATTTTAACTTTGCAAAACCTGCTGGTTTTTCAGGCCTGTTCAAGGCAACGAATTCAAACCAGGTGGAAGCGTTAGCCCAGCCGACTGTTTTTTCTGTTCTTTTTTTTGCTAATGTCTGTTTTATATGTGCTAGTCGAATGTCAAAGTTGTTGTTTTTTTGCCGTAATGCTCACACCTGGTGTGAATTCACCTTGGTCATACTTTTGTATTAATGTGATTAGAAATTAAATACGAAAAGGTGTTCTGCGCACAGCAATTTCACAACAAAAAACAGAATTTTCTCGCAATGTAAAATCACATCCGAAATTACGAAACAGCTTGATTTACTTACAGAACAGGCACAAATTACGTACGAGATTTTGAAACCACGAGTGATTTAAAAGCACATGATTTTCAGAACAGACCGGATTATTTTTAAAATTTGCCTAGACTGAGTATAGTCTGAATTGTATTTATTTTGGAAAAATTTTAAATAAAATGACAATACGAGGTAGATTTGTTTGTATATATTTGAATATATTTCTATTTCTGTCGATTGCAAATATTGCGAGCTTTAGCCGACTTTTGTTCGTTTTATTTTTTTATTCTTTATTATGTTACTAACGCTGCCCTTACACGTGCAAGTACTTGCATACAAGTTTTGTATAGGTTTTATCGACGAAAATAGCGGAAAAATAGGCCTTTTTAATGAATATTTGAAGAAAATTATTACTATTATTTTTAAATAAATATTAATTAAGTTAAAACTGTAATTATTTGTATACAGTTAACTTTGTTTATTTAAATGAAACTCTATCTTTTTGACATTGAGCTTGCTAGAATTATCAAAAATTACTTGGAATAATGTATTTTTAATTTAGCTATAATTTCGAAAAATGTGTATGTGCGTTAGTAAAAAACTGCTAGTGTATTGTGCTTTTCGAACTTGCCCTTGCATGTGTAAACCCTAGGTAAAAAAAAAATAATGATTTGTAATGGAATGCAATTCGAGTTAATTTAAAAATAACGCGGTTCAAATAATGTATTATGTAATTTCTGTCAGTGTCGGCATATCGTCGCGTTTATTCTTAAAACACGTAAACGCCAAGAAATCGTAGACAGATTTGGCTACAGCCAAACTCGCTTACGTGGTTTTGGCGCAAACAGTAAATTTATGTGTGTAAATTAACATTTATTTTTATATTTATCAAAAAAAAACTTTTAACTTTACTAAAAATGCTACAAAAATTTAGTGGTTGAGACTTTAACATTTCAAACTTGAAATATAAAAACCATTATCAGGTATGTTCTGTAATCCGAAACGGAGTGAAATTGAAATCGTATAAATTTTTAAAGAAAAATATAACTTAGTTGCGCCTATTATTTAAAAACATTAGCAATCAAGGAAGTTATGTGAATAGTCTTTAATCATATGTATAAAATATAATATACAAATATTGTAAGATTTAAAAATTATGACAATTTAAAATTTCATTCGGATTCAATTTCACTCGGTTTCGGATTACAGAACATACCCGTATATATGTTGCATGCAAGTGTCATTTGTATGGCGCTTACGAAGTTTTGAAAATGGCTTTATTTATTTTTCATACAAACTTGTTAAGATGAGAATGTAGTCTACGATAAAAACCAAAAAAGTCAATTTCGATTCCTAATTTCATTACTTGACAAATTTTCAATTTTTAGGTAAAATTTTTAACATTTGCCTAGTGATTTTAACCAAAATTTTTCGAAATTTTTTAATTTTTTGTAATATTGTGAAATTTTGTTGTTTTTTATGTAAAATTTTGGAAAAAACGATTTTTGCAGTATTTGCAATTTTTCGATATTTTTTGTTTTGAATTTTTATTTTTTACTAAAACTAAACCGGGTGAGAGTCGGACTGAGGTTGCCTATCTGCCTATTATATTTTCTTATATGAGTCACCCTTTTTTTGAGTTTATATTTTAGTTATTTGAATGTTGTAACGACTACAGTAATATATCGTCTGTGAAAATTTTAGTTGTTTACGAGTGGCAGCCGGACAAATATCAGAGTGATATTAAATGGACCTCGTTGGATTCAACTATTTGCGTAAGGTATCCTGACTCACTAGAAATTACCACTATATGTCTATTTTTGGTAAAATTTTAATATTTATTATTAATATTTTTTCGTGAAATTTTTCATGTTTTTTTCAAGTTTCTGGTCTTTGTGGAATTTGAGATTTTTTAAATTAAAATGTTTGGGAAAACTTTGAATTCCTAGTTTTTGTTTTATTGTCAACATAACAAAGTAAAATATTACGACTTGCAAAAAATGTGAGGATAATAAAGGCACTGGTCCTATTGGCCATATATCAATTGCAATATTTTCGAAACTTACCAAATACATTGATATATAAAAAGTTTTAGAACGCGAACAGACTGACAATTAAAAGCGCATTTACGTTAAATGCACCTTGCTGACAGACAACATTGATTAGCTCAAAAATAAAAATTGTATATATTACAAACGCAATAACACCAGCGGCAAAATATAGAAAAAATAGTGAAATGGTCACATTATTACATGTTGACCACTCTGTTATAATTCCTTCAATATTTTTACTTTAGTCACAAAAGAAACTTACATAGATATTTCTGAGTATGTAATAATATTTATATTAATTTATTTTTGTATTTATTACCATCATATGTATTTATTTGTAAAGTTTTATCTTTGTTTTACTTTTTATTTTTAATTTAATTATAATTATCTTATAGAACCTAAATAAAATTACATTTAATTGAGATTTGTAACAAAATTCTGAGAAAACAAGAGACGCGTGATGGAGAAAGAAATATTTATTAAGCTTTGGAAAGATATGTACCATTTGTCATTTTTCAGTTTTACAATTCTAAATGGTAAAACACACACACACCACTTTTTATAGTTTAGTAATGTAATTTAATAAAAAATTAAATATTTTTTATTGATTAAGGTTTGTGTGTGTAAGAGCAAATACAAATTTTTGTACATATGTATGGATGTATGTATAGACAGCTCTATTATAATGGCATTCTGCAGAAAAATTTATGCATTTACGAGATGTGTTGTATGTGTCAGATAGTTTTATTAATTCAGAGTTCAGTAAAATTATTACAGATACTATAAATTTGAAACTAATACATATGTATGTATAAAAAAACAAAATTAAGGAAGATAAAAAACAATCAATTGAAAAATTAAGTTTTAATAAACTTATTTAATTAGTTTTTTGAGTAATGTTGCATTTCTTTTTTGTTTTTTCGACGTAATTTTCAAATACAACTATTTTAATGTGGCTTTATGTTTTCGTTTTCTAATTTAACAATTTTGGGATGTTGATGTGGTGGTGTAAATTTGTCTATATAGATGTTTAAAATTTAAAATATAAATTATAAACTAAATAGGATTTAAGGGAAGTTTAAGAGTAATTAAATTATAACTATTATTAAATAATTATATTAATAATGAATGGTATAAATTTATTTGTATGTATATATGAATGTATGATTGTATGTATATATGTATATTGTTTATGTATGTTTGTATGCAACTTTTTGTATTTAAAACAGTCAAACAATTAACAACATTTGTCAGCATGTTTGTTAATTAAAGATTTATTATCGAATTTATAGTTATAACGGAAGATTTTAAATTATATATAAAAATAATAATAATAATAATGATAATAATAATAATAATAATAGAATAGCCAAATAATATAAAAGTTAGGAATTATTAATGTTAATTACATATGGACTTATTAATAACTACCCAAAGCATAATACAATGTTAACGGTCTAAAAAATCTAAAGATGATAAAATACAAAAAATTATACATTCTTTTTTATAAGAAAGCTAATTTTTTGTATTTGTATTTTGATTTTTTAATTTTTGTTACGTTTTTCTTTTTTTTTCGCTGTAAAATTAAAACTAATACCGAAAAAAGCTACGTTTAAAACTTATTGTTGCTGTTGTTGTTATTTTTTCTACATGCTTAATTTTTAATACAATATTTTTATAACGTAGAAATAAAATGGTCACTCTAATTTTTCTCTTTTTTATTAAATGTAGATACATGTACTTTTTCCTTTTTTTAATTATTTAAACAAATAATTTTAAGGCTTAAACAATGTTACAAACATATATGAGCAGTGAAATACCATACTAGTGCAGGAATACATAATTTGACAGTGACAGAAACATGTCTTCATTTATAAAAAAAATGGGTTGTTGTGGTTGTCTTATAGTATAAATTATTTTTTGTTTGTTCTTTTGCAATAAAAAAATTACATCGGTTTTTTAAATTTATTATAAAACAAAATGGAGGATAATGTTTTTGTTTCTTTCATTGTTGTAAGCTGCTTGTTTGTGTTTTGTCTCTCTGTCTCTCTCTCTCTCTCTTTCATTCACAATGTATCGCCCTCACCATTCTTGTCTCATTAAAATCACGTTATTTCAATCAGTTCATTCAGTTAACAATTACAATTTATTTAATAGCATTAGTATTTATTTACTGGTTTGGCCTAAAATTAAAGAAAAAAGTAATTATAAAAACAAATTATTCACATTATAAGAGAAATAATATATATGAGAGAATATTAAAAAAAAATATTTAATCTCATAAAAAATGAAAGATACATTTACGATTTATAGGACGACGACAACGAATGATGTAGAAGAAATTAATAGAAAGAAAATTATTTTAAGATTTAAGAAAAAAAAAAAATAGAAAATAAAGAATAGTCTGTCGTACTTTTAAAGTTTCAGAGAAAAGAAAAAAATAAATAAACATGGAAAATTATAAGCCATTACAAAGAAAAAGTAAATACAAATGTGCCTACAAGACAAAAGATTTTCAAAAGTTGCAGCAAAGGGCTAACAAAAAGTTTGAATAAATACTTGCTTAAAAACCGATTTGTTTAAAAAAATTGTTTTTTCTTCTTCTTCTTGAAACAGAAGAGAAAGATTTCTAGATGAATATAGACAACACTATCCAAATCCGTTTAAGAATTTCGAATAATGACGTCTTTAGAGTTGAAACATTAAAAATATGTGGCTCTTTTACTGCTAAAAATCATTTTAAAAACATTTACGATTTTTCCCATTGTTTCGAAATTGTTCTATTGGCCGAGAACAAAGAGAACATTGTCGTTATGTAAAGCAACATTAAAAAACACGTTTTCATAATTTTTATTTATTGAAGAAGGCAAAGCGAGAGAAATCTGTATAAAAATAAAGATTTATTTGCTCACGATACTAAACGTCGTTAACTGTTGGAATTTTAATAAAAAGTTATTTAGAGCCAAATAACTTAAACTAAACTTTTCCAATTACGGCGATCGATATTTCGCAATGTGCAATATGGATCTTCAAAATTTAAAGTTTATTCATATTATTATTATTATTTTTATACATTCAAAAATAATAAAATTAAATATAATAGCACCACATATAACATTAAACGAATAGCCTTTTGCTGCATTTCTATATATTTATTAATTTATTTATTTTTTTTTCAAAAATCAATATTTAATAAATTTATCTTCAAAATAAATGAAAATCTTGTTTTTATACTTTATACGATACATTTATAAAATACGCCTAGTAACGAAATTTACAACTTCGAAAAGAAAAAAAAAAATACCTAAAACACTATCAAATGTGAGAGACAAAACTAGTCAGCTGTTTTTTTATTTTTTATTTCAAATAATATAAAGCTCATGCTTATTGTAGTTGCAATTGTTTTTTTTTTATTTTTATCTGTTTTTTTATTAAAATTTTAATATTTAAACGCATGTGACCATTTTATTTTTACAACAAAAATATTGTTTAAGTAAAGTAATAGATAGATGGACTTTTAATTTACAAATGAAAATAATAATAACAATAATAATAATAATTATTATAGTAGACATAAAAATATAACTATATAATATTTACACAATATTTTGTATTACAATTAAAATGGTTTGAAAAGGGTATAAGAAGCTATTAAGCATATAGTTAGGTAAAATTGAATTATTTATTATAGAGTAATTAATTACACTTATTATTGTTGTTTGCCTTTATTTAACATCATGAAATTTGTGGTTAATTTTGAAGAGTACAAAAAGCAATAACTGATAAAATATAATTTACATCTGTACATATTATTTATTATTGTTAGTTTAAATTAATATTATTCTTACAACAAACTTATATTATAAAGTTATTATCTGATTTGAAAAATATTTAGCCAAAATATATATTTAAACGTATTAATATAACTTTTTTTAGAAGTCTCCGAAGTCAATTTTGATTTAATTCTGACAGCTCTTTTTTGCGTATCAGAAATAACCAATTGTATAAAAAAATGTTGTTTCGTTTTGACGTTTTAGACAAATGTTTAAGAATAGAAAGACACAATTTATTGTGCTGTTTTTTTTTTTTTTTTTTTTTTTGATTTTGGCAAAATATTTAACAAAAAATTGTTATTATCTATAGCTTTTGCTCATGAAACAAAATCTCTGCTGATCGTTACATAATATATATATATATATATATATATATATATATGGGCATTTCCAGAGAAAGGTCCACCCTGAACGAAAAATTAAAAGTTAACCAAAAGTTTTTTTTTTCTTGTATTGTTAAAGAGAAATATTCAAAATTAAATAAATTAAAGAGTTCTAAACTTTCCTTAGTTGTTCTTACGAGATACTGGGCTCCAAAGTTCAAGTTCACTTGTTGGTCAGTTTTTTATACTTGCAAGAGTATCTTCTCTTTACAACTTACATGTCTAAGAGTAATTGAGAAATTCTGATCTTTTCGCAGTACTCTTTCTACAACAACAACTAACCGTAAAATAGATGCAAAAGATCAAACAAATATGAATTAGCGGTAAAATTTTGATTTTCTTTTAATAGTATTCTAAAATAACGTCACGCCAGACGAAAAAGCATTTTTTCTCATTATATCTACGGTGACGATCGCAAGTGCGTGAAATTTTGTATTTTAACAAAGAATAAAAAAGTAAACTTATAACAATAAAAAATTCCGTTATTAAACCAATAGTTAATTATAAATTAATATTCAAAAGTGTGTAACGTCACGCCAGATTGTGAGTATTTTCATTGCATGTGGTATGTTTATTTTAAATTTACATTTAATTATTGTTTTTGCAGATGGAATCAGTGATTGAAAGAAAAAATTATTCACTGCGCTATAGGCAAAAATTGAAATCAGATTCACATAGGCTTGAGATAAGCCGTGAAAAGGCAAGAGAAAGAGCATCGAGATATAGAAAAAAATTGTTGGAATCAAACTACAATAACATAAGGAAGGTTAAACAAGAACAAAACCGTAAAAGACAACAGAAATATCGTTTAAAAAAGAAGAATGAAGGTAAAAAAAACGTCAGTTCGCCAGCCAATCAGCCATACAGGTGCAAACAAACCCTTGGAAAAGCGTTAAACAAAGTAAAAAAAGCTTTACCAGTAGATCCAGAGAAAAGAGCACATATTGTTGATTTTCTTTATAAAAAATATGGTACATGTAGACCATCACCTTTGGCAATAGATGAAAATAAACAATTTGTTAAGGACTTTTATTTACGCGATGATATTAGTATTCAAGCTGCAGGTCGGAAGGATACATTAATTATTGATGGGGAAATAGTGCCCAAGCGCTTTATGATACTGACTGTTTCAGAGTCGTACGAATTATATAAAATGGAAAGAAACATTGACTACGTTAGTAAGTCAGCATTTTATGAACTCCGACCAAAATACGTGCAACTATCATGCAAGATACCACACAATATGTGCGTGTGTAAGTACCATGCCAATTTCGCTTTTATTTTGGAAATCAGTGCAGAGATGATAAAATCATTTTCTTCCAATTTTGAAACTTTTCTTAAGTCTGTATGCTGCAACATTGAGAGTGAAAAATGTATGACAAGTAAATGTACAAATTGTGTAACAAATGTTAAAAATGATTTAGTGCCCCTAAAATATTTTTCATTAATGGATAAAACCATTAAATGGAAACATTGGCGTAAAGTGGAAAACCGAATTGCGTTGACACATACCGAAGGTTCTCTTTCTGATCTGTTGTACGAATTAGACGCTCAGTTGCCAAATGATAAATAAATTTTTAAAAGTTTCTTATATTTATATCTTTTTTTATTTTTTAGCCAAAAAATACAGAATAGAAATTTAAGTAACGTAACGCCAGTAACATCACGCCAGATACTAAAGTTAATTAAGAGAAAAAACTAGAAAATATTTTTAAATTTTATAAATTGGAAATAACTTAATAATATCCCAAATCCTACTAAAAAAGGTTTTATGCAAAAATTCTTACTCAATTCGCAGAGTTTTGCAATTTAGTAATCTAAGTCAAAACCCTCTTACCTTTTTTGTAACGTCACGCCAGGACATATTTTCGCTTATACCTTAAAATGCCTAAGTTTTATTGTTCTCATTTTTTTAATTAATTTAGTTGCCCTTAATTATGTTGCGAATATAAAAAAACTTTTTTAAAAATTTCATTTTTTCATTACATTTTTCAATGTTTTGTCGTGCAAATGTCACATCACGCCATACTGGAAATGCCCATATATATATATATATATATATATATATATATATATATATATATGTATATATATTTTTTTTTTTTTTGTTTAGAATTTATAATCATCATCCATGTGTTTATTTATGTTTGTTTGTTGTTTTTTTTTTAATTTTATTTGCTTTTTGTTGTTGCTGTTCAATTGATTTAAAGTCGATTTAATACTATCTATCTGTAAGCATTATTTTGGTTTCCTTCGGCCTTCGGTGATGCACATTTCTTTTGTTTTGTATGTTCAAAGTGGCACATGCGATCCAAATACAAATATTTTTTTTTATTATTTTTTAACATTTTCATTTTGTTTTAATAACGCAATCCATCTCTTTTAGGAGGAGTGTATGTAAATTCATATCTTGCTTAATGTTTGAGTTTTTGGAATCTAAATTAAAAATGGGGTGCTTGTTATAGTAAGTCCATTGAGCCATATTTAAAGATTAAAGGATTTAATGATTAGGGAAAGCAAGGATTTAACAACAAGTTTAAAATGGGTAATAAAACAATAAATGTATTAATTTTAACAACAAAATCAGAAGAGAAATAAAAATAATAATAATAATAATAAACAAACAGAAACTTTTTTTGTTTTTGTTAACTCCATAAAGATGATTGCAATCAAAATGCTGTACACATGTTTGAAATGTTTTAAATTAGAAAAAAAAGCTTAGCAACTAATTTAACAAGTTCATGTTTCTTTGTGTTGTTTAATTTTAAATTAATTTAGTATTTTTTAAATTTAGTGAACAAATAATATATATATGTACGAGTATATATGTACCTTACAAGTACTACAACTACACTTGACACAACAAAACAAATACATATGTATATCATCATATTTTATAAACGTATGTATGTATATGTAATGTTAGAAATGTAAATTGAAATAAATTCTGTGAATCTATTCATAATCACTATATATACGTTGGTTAATCTACATTTACTTACCGCTTACTGAACCGCGAAGAGAGTTTTGAGAAGAAACTCATGCGACCCGGATGAGAAGACTCTCCCGGTACACCACCAGTGGCTGAGTACTCCAAAGCTGTATTATTACGTGGCCTAGTTTGACCTAGAAAATTGTTGACAGAAAAAGAAAACGTAACAGATGTATACAATTAATATAAAAAAAGAAAAGGATAAAAATTTAAAAAGTTAAAAATGTGAATAAAAAATTTTTCATAATCACAAAAAGCAATTTATACAATACTAAAAAAAGAGCCACTTTTTCTAATAACGTATTTTGCGAATTTAATATGGAGGGCAATTAATCGCTCTTACATAAATCTGGCTTGCAAATAACACTAACTTAAAAGCTTAACTGAATAAATTAATAGAAAAAATGTTCTATCGTTTATGACTTAATTTCAAGCCCATCTTGTGGCTCTCTCGATATACTTTTAAATTGAGTTATTCGCAAGCTGTATTTTTAACAAACAAATAGGAGCCTGTACATAAATATAAAAAGTTTATACACACAAGATTACAGCAGTGGTGTTTGCAAATTAAAAAAAAACAACTTCACAGTTTAGGGTGAGTATTTTCACGCTCAATGAGCGGAACAATATTTCATATTTAGGATGCTCTAAAAACCGAAAAGTCGTTTAAGCAATGAAGCATATTGATGGCTTTGTTAATTTACAACATTTTCACTCTTGGGGTTCAAAGAAATCACATTTAATTTCCGAAAAACAAATGCTTGCTTTGGTTGTGATTACAATGGCTAAATAGATCGTATGATTTAACGCTATTAGATTTAATTTTAAAACCAAGGCCTATGCTAATAAATCTAAACAACACGTTTGTTTAACAGCGTAGTAACTTTAAATTCAACTCTGCTACCAATAAGTGATGTCTTTTGCTGACGAATTTTTATCAAACTGCATTTATTAGTTGGTTTTTTGACAGAGAAAGGGCGTGAGGTGGCTGAGGCTGTAAGCATCTCAACCGAGTGGGTACAGATGTGATCGGGGGAACATGCGCCAACAAGGTCATTACTACATTTTTTTATGCGAATATACTTGTACTTGGCAGCGAATGGGAGGCTTTCTTAAGTCTATAGATGATGTGTATCCATAATCTATATTGCTTATTGCTTCACCTGACCTATTTTCGCTGAAATAAAACATTTAAAATTTTTCCGATCGTTTTGGAGGATGCCAGACCATTTTTTGCACGAAAAAAATGAATATAAATAAAAATAAATTTTGGAATAAAAGCTCAGTTTCGTTTGCTCAAAAGTAAAGTTTTTAATTTGAAATGGTTGTTATGATTTTTTTTATTTGGATTTTGCTTGTTTTCTAGACTAAATAAATTTCTCATTTAGTCCATAAATATTTTTTTATAAAATATTTATTTTATGCTAGCTGTGCCCGCCACTTCGTCAGCGTCCTTACAATATTTTGTTCGATTTTGCTTTGAAGGTAATCCACTCCACTTTTAAGACTCTTACTTTTAAAGTGCTTGAGTTATGGCTTATGTATGTATTTGCTTTATATAGAGGTACCTATCCTTGAAGACAATTCTAAAAATTTTTATACAGTTCTAAAATTAATGCAGAGTTCTGAAAATAGTGTTACAAATATCCCACTTTCAAAAATAAAAGGTGCTGTCAAGTTTGCAGTACATTTAGATCGGTAAAATTGTGAACTTTCACTACTTCTTCTCTATTTTTTCTTGGAAATGAGATATTTGAATATATTTGAATCAAGATACTAAGGTACCATCTCCTCACAAAATTTTATTAAAATTAATATAGTAGTTTTTACGTGATGCCAAAAATAAATAATGTAAAAAATAAATTTTACAGAAAACTGAAAATTAATTAATTTATTTATTTATAAAATTCGCAAAAAAACTACTAAGAAACAAATTAAAAGTTCACTGGACATTAAAAGTTCTTTTAAATTAACAACAATTTAAATATAAATAACAAAGATTCGCAATTCAAACATAAAATCGAAATTTTGTCAAAAATTCGTAACAAGAAATCAAAAGTAAACAAAATATTAAATGTTCACCTCTCAACTTTTATTATTTTTGAAATATTGTTCAACAAAAAAAAAAGAAGACACAGCAAACAGTAGACACAAGCTAAAAAGTTGTTTTAAATTAAAATCTCTACTAGTATATTAAGATTCGAGAAATTGTGTTTCTTTTGTATAATTTCTAAATTCCATATGTAATATATGCGCGTTGGCGTTTTCTACATTTCTCCTAACCCTAAACAGTAAGCCGTACGTAAAGTCTTTTTAAGGTTACCACAAACTCAAATGCGGACACTTTATCTAAAACAGAGCTTTTCACAATTTATCCGTCCTTTTTTAATAAAAATATTAAAATAAATAAACAAAGTCAACCTAAAACCAAACCTGCTCCAGTTTAAAGTGGCTTTAGTAATACTTTTACTTTTATATTTTTAATTTATTGTCATACTTTTTACACATTCATATTGCAAATTAGTGTAACAAAAAAATCTTTACATTATTTTTAGCCTTTCTATGTGTGTTAAGTCATTCCTGATCAAACAATACCCTAATAGAAGTAAGTACGAAAAAAAAGAAACAAAATTGAAATATAAATAAAACACATGAGTGCAAAGCAGAGTTAAGATTTTAAACATCCCAATAAACGCAAGTACAATATAAAAGCAAAAGCGGTATCAGCGTTTGATACGTTTATAAAATTAAATTTAATAATTGAAAATGATGTCTTTACAATATTGCATTTTTAAACATTCATTGTAAACAAAAAAGAGGGCCGCGAGAAATACGAATACAAATACAAACATGTTATGCCCAGCAAACACGCAAGTCTGATCTGTCTGCGGACAGTAAAAGAACATACTTGTCCTTTTAGGAAATTTGCGAAAGTACTACGTATAAATTAATAAATTGCGAAACAATAAAATAATGGTAAAGTACCTATTGAATTAGTTGGCCACTAATACTGAAATTATTATGTAACTAGTTTTAATATTAACGGTTGTGTTAAGTTTATCACTCTGTTATATTTACTAATAGCAGTACCCGTCAATTCGTAGGCGCCCTAACAATATTTTGTTCGAATTTGCTTTGAAAGTATTGCATACCAAATTTTGAGACTCTTCCTTTTAGTGCCCGAGTTATGGTTTATATATTTTCTTTATATAGAGGTTCACATCCCTGGATGAAATTCTTAAATTTATATGAAATACAAAAAATATTGTAGACTTCTGGCAATAGGGTTTTAAATATTCCGCTGACAAAAATAAAAGCTGCTGTCAAGTTTGAAGTACCTTTAAGTGAAGAGTGTTTAAAATATACCGCCAACAAAAATAAATGGTGATGTGATATCTGCAATGCCTTTAATCGGTAAAACTGCGTACTTTCACTAATTTTTCTCTGTTTTCTCTAGGAACTGAGATATTTTTGCCTAAAAAGTGTTCTATATTCTATACCAAGGTACCTCCTTACAAAATATTATTTAAATTCATCAGGCACACAGACAGACGGACAGAAAGAAAAGAATTCTAAAAATTGCTGTTCTGTATTCCATTTCGATTACTAGTAGAGGGAATAAAAAGGGTACACATATGCATGTACTCTAGAAATTCTTTTTGTCCTCTCATTCGATGTTTTAATTCTAAAGTTTAAAATGTAAACAACCATAACATTGCTACAATAAAAAATTGCACGATATAAACACAAATGCAATATTAAAGAAGACACGGAGAAATATTGCAGCGACAAAAATTGCATAATTTAGTTCGGCACTAACTGCACCAGCAATAAAATTTCAAAAAAATACTTTATGTACAGAAATGGTTCTGTTAAAGTTTTATTATATGTATAGATGATTTTTCACGCTTGTGCGCATAGTAAATTACGAATTATCTCAAGTTTTATTTTCAAAATTTTATTACTTTCATGTATATTTGGACTATTTAAAAAACGTTATTTAAAAATAATTAAAATTAATTTTAATTATTTAATTTTAAAATTAATTTTAATTATTTTTGCCGGCTTTTTTATTCTGGTAAATTAATCACACGTGACTACTACAGCTTTAAGCGTCTGTTAACTTTGAACTGAGTGTGAGTGACTTTGTGTTTGCTGGGTTGTACGGATGTTTCTTTGTATGTATAATTTAACGCAAAACCAAATTTATTTTGTATTTTTATTCTTAAAGCTCATTGTTCAATTCGAGGAAAAAAGATCCTCTAAAGATGGAATCATTTTATTTTAGTTAATAAACACTACAATTTTCTTAACAAAAACAATAACTACTCATGAAAATTTTATTTTGGTGATCATAATGCTTCCATATTATAAGATTATTTATTGAAATATTTAAAATAAAAATTATTTGTAAAAACAAATAAAATAAAAATTAAAACAAACATAACGAAAGTTTATGAATATGCATATGTATATGAAATAATAATTGATTTGAAATGATAGGTATAGAGGGAAAATAGTTTGCGATAGCTTAGTTTAATTTGATTGTTTGTTTGTAATTTGTTATAAATATTAATATTAATATTCATACTCATATTTATTTTTAAATCAATTAATTTTCAAGGCATTACCGGAAGGAAACAGAGATGGGAGAAAAGATATTTTATATATTTTTCTCGTGTGTTTGTATGAATATTGTGTTTAAAAATATAAAGAAATAAATATAAAAATTTAAATGAATACCAAGCTATAGATATACATAAACAGATAAAGAAATAGTAGAAGTTATAGATACAGAATATGTACATGAATACACAATACAATAATAGTCAAGAGTTAAGATTGAATTATTCTCATAAATTACGCAGCAGAACAATACACATCATCAGAACAGCAAGTGATCTTCTTACAACTGTTTTTTTTTTTTTTTTTTTTCTTATATTTTATTTTTTTATATATACATATTTGCGTTAAGTTTCAACACGTCTCATAACATACAATATTAAATACCGTTCTTTAACCTTTAACCTATTTTTTTATAATTAAAAATGGTTCTTATTTGTAAAACGAAATAATAATATTCATAACTTTTTATTGAACAATCAAATTGTTAATTGGTAATCGATTTGTTGTTAAGCAAAACTCACCCGAATGAAAGGTTGAACGTGATGGAACATTCCTGGGAAAATGTCTGCCAGATTTAACAGCCGATGTCACTCTAAGATCGTTGAACACGCTATGGGTTCATATTTTATTTTTGGTTTTTTTAGGCATTATGGTATTGGCATTTTTGCGGGTTATTTTTGTTTGTTTTTTGTTTAATATACACAATCATATTCCAAAACAATCAGGTGAAAAATACAATAAATAGAATCATTTCAATACGTTTTTTGAAAAAATTCATGCGAGCAGCGACCAAGCAAGTTAATTATTTATTTTGTATGATGATTTTGATTTTGTTGTTTGTGATCGCAATTTTTATCATTTTTTTTTTTATTGTGGTTGGTGTCATCATGCAAAAAGAAAATTATCAATTAAATAGAAAGAAAAACAAAAGAAAAAAAAACGAAATAAAAATCAATAAATTAGGAACATGTTGTAAGAATATATTTATATATGAATGAAGTTTCAAATTAAATTTTTAATATATAGTATGTAGGATACATCTTTTAACGACTACGACTACTACGAAACATGTGGCAGTTATACAGACAACAGATTACATAAATTAAATTAAAAAAATATAAAAACTTAAAAACTTGTTTTGTTAAGTGTAAAAATTAAAAAATAAAATAATAATAAAATAAAAATAAAACATATGAACAAAGTAAATTTTAAAGTTATACAAGATTAGTGATTGATACTTGATCATCACCAACCCACAAATTATCCTTTTTTTGCCTATTTTCCTATTCAAAGCATAAGAAAGTGTGTAACTCTACTCAACAGAACACCCTATTCAATAAACCTATGCTAAACCCTGCAGTTAGTTACTCCATTTACAACAATTTAAAAGTTAAAAGTTCAACATATTTAATTATAGCCCTTTTTGTTTATATAATTTATTTGTAAAACTTAGTAAGAAGCAATAATTTTGTTTATGTTTTAGAGGGATTGTTTTATGATTAAATATTATTGAATTTACTTATTTTATTATACTCACCGAGATGTGTATTATTTTTGAGGGCATTTTAATTGTAGAACCATTTTGAAGATTCAGAAGAATATTTTTTTGTTTGCAAAGGAAGATTTACAATTGATTCAATGGTAAAAAATAAATAAAAAAATAACAAGATAAAATGAAACATCAAAATAATTAGTGCTGTCAAAATTGATGGTTTTTAAATGTGATTGGTATTAATTAAAAAAGATCAAAAGGCCTAAAAATAATAATATTTGGTTGTTGCTAATAAAAAGCCGTAATAATAAATAGTTCTTGTATGCATCATGTTTATTAAAACTTAGCCAAGAGCAACAAGTAACTTTTTATGGAGTTGATGTTGATCAAGTTGTTTTAATTTGTTATCCACCAATTTGATATTTAATATTAGTTAATGAAGTTAATAAATATATTGTGTGTTTTGAATAGATATTAATCGATACAAAAAAAAAACAGAATGAATAAATGAATAAATGGAGTGACTGAGAAAATAATGTTGAGGGAGTAGGGAGAATTTTAGGAATTGGAATTGATGCTGAATACATCTAGACACTAATACATACTTTGAATCTGTTGAAATTGCATTTGTTTTCTCGGTTGATGAAGTCTTTTCGTATAATGTTGTTGAACGTCTTGGCATCATGCTAACAGTAGCCGAAGGGCGATTACTGTTTGGAGGATCGTATTTTGGCGTAGTACGAGGTTTAGGGCTACTAATAGCTGTTGAAAAAAAAAGAAACCAAGAGATATTCATACAAAATTATTTTTAATGTTAATAGTAAATTAGGTATGAGTAACTTATAACTTACATGTATCTGCTGTAGCTAACAATTTATGTGTGGCAGATGCAGGCCTTTGATTTTGAGCCGAAAGACGGGCTGTATTTTCTTTAATTGTAGCTGAATCTATAGTGTTTTGGCGCTTAAAGTTGCTACTTCTATTAAAAAAAAGAAAAATACATTTGTGATATCAATATAATAATGATGACTTCTTATTTTTAACTCGATTGATATAAAAATCAACTTTTTTAATTATATCGCAACCTCTAAAGCAACATAGTCATATCTTACAAAAAAAAATCGAAGAATGTTTCCCTGTACGAGTGGATAATAATTATTTAAGTATAACTTCAATTTCGTTTCAAATATTATTCTACAGATTATATTACAGATAAAAAACGCATCAAGGAACACCTTTTCTTTAATAACTTAGAAATTTGAATTTTTTGAGATATGACTATGTTGCGTTAAATGACAACATAAAATCCTACTTACATTGAAGATCTTTCTGCAGATGGTCCAGTACCAGCAATTGCATAATTTGTGCTGGACGGAACGGTACCAGCTGTTCCTGTAGTAGCTACCTGACCACCTGTATTACCAGGAGCAACACCTTTAACAAAAAGAAAAGCCAGAATGTCAATTTGTTAAATTGCAAAATTGAAAAACAAATAAATAAAAACAAAACACAGAAAAACAAATTAAAACATATAAAGTAACGTACGTAAAGTATCAGCCCCTGAAGATGCCCTTCTACTTGGTTTTGTACTAGAAGCAGAAATACTTCTATGAACACCACGGTGCGTTGGGCTTTGCACAGAAGTATTTGCAGAAATAGCTGTCCCCTCATTACCAGATATATTTCGCAACGAAAGCGAAGAGCCAGATCGAGAACCATCACTTTCAGGCTATAATTAAATTATTTATTTAAATCATCATCATCATCAACATCATTATCTTTATCATGATCTATCTATTTCATCTTAGTTTGCTAGTTATTTAATTAAGTTTGTTTTTAATTGAATTGGCTACTTACATCAGTACTTTTCCTTCCTAGTAATAAATATGTTGCAAAGACATCATCATAACGAACTTGTGATAATGAAGCTTCGATTTCCTGCCTATTATAACCCATTGCAACAAGAGCTTCTATAATTTGTATTAATTTCCAAATAGCATCAGGCCCAATTCATGTTGTTGAGGACAATATAAGAGAAAATAAAGCATTAAAGCATTAGGAGGGGGAGACTTAATGCGTTTAAAAAATATACACTTGTTAAAATATTCATTCATAATCCAGCAAAAATAAAATTCTAATTATTTTTAACGACGAAAACAATTTTCACTTTTCCAATCATAATTTAGAAGAAAAAAAAACTACATAAATTACTACAATCAATTTTTGTTATTGTTTACTAGTGCCAATGAGGAAAATAATTATGTAAATGAAGGCTACATGCTTTATAACAAAATATATATTTTTTATATATGAATTTATAGAAGATTAAAAAATACTAAAATAAATACCGCCGTTGTTACACTCATAACAAGTGAAGAACTTTATTTTATTTATGAAAAAGAACTTCTCTATTATTTTAAATATATTCTATTCCTTTTTATATTTTATACTATAGAATGATTTGAATATGTATGTCAGTATATGTTTTATGCATTTTATGTTAAATCCGTTCATGTATGTAATTCATATTGCCTCAATATGAAATTTTACGTAACGTAGTAAATTATGTCTCTTACACATTACACAACTACGTATTTAAGCTGATGAAAGTTAGATGAAAAAAGAGGCAAGGCTACTACAAGTGTTGTGTAGTGAAAACAAATCGTGATCGACAATATAAAGCATTTATTAAACAAATTTAAAGAAAAATAAAATAAAGTACATATATACAACGATAATATTAATCCAACCTTGTGAGCGCTACACATAAACAAGAGAAAAATATATATACGAGTACACACAACAATTGGAACAAAATAGTGATGGTACTGGTTGGTTGGTGGTTCCGATGTGCCATTCTTGTTATTGTTGTTGGAGATGATCAAATTTAAGGATGATAATGATGTTGAGCTTATGATATGTGTCCTATGAATTGTCATATATGTAAATGTAGCAAATGTAAATGTAGTTTTAACCTTTTCTAACAATTATTGAAGAAATGCAGGATAGAAATTAATCAGAATCACATAATGCGTAACATACAATGTTGGAAAATTTTTGCAAAAACAAAAAAAAAATAGATTTGTAAAAAGCTGTGATATAAAAACTGAAGACTAGAGAATCACAAGAGTAGGAAACAAGAGGCATTTGTTATTAATTATTTATTGACGCATTTTCATAATAAATGGATTGTTGTCATGCTTCAAGTATTTGTTAGAAAAGGTATTGTATCTAGCTATTGGTGTTTGTTTGATTGAGTTTGATTTGTTTTGGTTTGTTAGTTCGTTCATATTTCATTTTGGGAACAACTGCTGTACATTATAATGTTTGTATATAAAACAGTTAAAAAGTGAAAACGAGAAGTTAATTGTAATGGCTTTGTATACAGTACCCGTCTTACCTATCCGTTTGACATCAGCTAAGTCTTGCTTGGGTTCTATATAGGGTTTTAGTTCATCATCTTCAAACCCCATATTCATCCATTTATCACTCATAATCGTTTCGAGACTAGCACGTTTAGCCGGATTCAGTACTAAAAATTTACGCAACAGATTTTCACAGTCAGTAGACATGTAGAAGGGAATCCTGTAATTTTTAAGGAAAATTTAAATTAAATTAGAAATTTAGATTAATTTGCTTAAAATGGTTAGAAAAATCTATTTTAGTGACCTATATTTGCCTCTGAGCACACGTTCCCGCAGTTCTCGTAGGGTGGAGCCATCAAAAGGCAATGACCCACTCACTAGGGTATAAAGTATAACACCCAGGGACCATACGTCAACCTCAGGACCATCATATTTCTTGCCCTGAAATAGTTCTGGTGCAGCATATGGTGGGCTGCCGCAAAACGTGTCCAGTTTAGAACCAGGCGTAAATTCATTTGAAAATCCAAAATCTGCTATTTTTATGTTCAACTCACTATCTAACAACAGATTTTCGGCTTTTAAATCTCTGCAAATAAAATATTACAATTATTATCCTTAACACTGTCGAGCTTTTAAATTTTATTATTCCTGTTCTGTAAGCCGAATGGCAAGTAAAACTTTTTATTGGAAAGTTGTATATTCCGAATATTTACGTTTATTGTTTTTTTTTAGAGTATTAAGTGTTAGTCGAATGAAAAAGGAGGTTTTAAAATTATTAAAAAATACAATTCAAAGGAAACTTCTTTTAAAACTCTATTTCGTTATTTTAGTTTTAATAACAGACATCTTTTATTTGAAAAAAAATCAAATATGAAACTAAAACTTAAGTTTTTTCTTCAGATAACAAAAAAAATTATTATTAAAAGTATCTGCCTTGCCTACGCCACCAGAAGAATATTCTTTCTTTCGCGTAATTGTATTTAAAACAAAAAACAATTTTTAATTAGAATATTATACAAAAAAAAAAAATATTTCGACATCGAAATTACGGAATAAAGTTTTCAAAAAATGTCCATTGTATACAAAAATGATTTCTTCAAATTTTCATCTTAATTTTAAAAAATACAAGTTCGAAAATATAAAAATATTATGGTTATGAGTGTTCGCAAAAATTAAAAAAGTTTTCTTTTCACTCGGAATACAGAACACACACGTATATATTTTCTATACCTATGTATTATACGTTTTTGATGACAATATTGCACAGCTGAAACAATTTGCCGGAATTTTACTCTTGCTTCTTTTTCTTTCATACGACCATGTAACACCAGATAATCGAAAACTTCGCCACCAGAGGCATATTCCATTACCAAATACAAAGTCTTTTCGGTCTCAATTACTTGAAAAAGTTTTACTATATTGGGATGGTCAAGCATTTTCATAATTCTGACCTAAATTCGAAATAAGATGTGCAAATAATTTTATAGATCCAAAATTTAGTGATAGAACGGCACGTTATTTATTACATTGTTACGTACCGCTTTTGTTACTCAAATAAAAAAAATATATGTATGTATTTCTGTGGTTTTTTGACAAAACAACATAAGTCGATTTAGGAAATTTTGTAAATTTTTCTATCCTAAAATGTAAATTTGTAATGTATTAATTATAAAAAAAGAATTAAAAATCATTTTGGTATCCAAAAAAAATTATAAATTGGACTTAAGATGTTTTGTAAAAAGTCCACAGAATTACTTTTGAGTTTCTTCTTTTTCTTACCTCTCTGAACAACTTTTGAAGCGAACCCGGATTCAACTGGGTCTTGTCAATTATTTTAATAGCCACCTCTTTGCCGGTGGGCAAATGTTTAGCAAGTTTAACTTTTGCAAAATTTCCTTTGCCAATTGTCTTAATCAGTTTGTATTTGCCAATATGCTCTTCGGTAGCGCGCCAACGCATTGGCGCACTGCTGCGAATAGCCATATTCGGAGATCCCTTTAAAAATTTAAATAAAATATTAACACACAATCAAAGTAGGTACAAGAACTAAGGAACAATCAAAGAATTTCCGAGAAAAACTGTTATATCGGGGCACGCATTTGTGACGCTAAATAATAAATAAAATAAATTAAAATTTTGATCAGTAACTACCTTTTTCATTTTTGATTTGGCTGAACTATCAGATTCTTGTTTTTTAAACTTTTCCGCTTTACTTGTTGCTACTATAGGCAGACCACCATTTTCCATCATAGTCACCACTACTTTATTATTGGTCGACGTTATGTTACCAGCCTCCTTAACAGGTGGCAGGGATGTAAGGACGTCGTGGTGGGTTAATTTTGCATTTAGCTTTCTATCAATGTAATTAAACTCCTTGTTATAGCTGTGCAATTGTTTGATGGTAGCCGGTGTGTGGGATTTGGATCTTTTTAAAAATTTCAACATTTGGCTTTTCATTTTGATAGGCGGTTGTTGAACCTGTTGCTGTAGCGGCAATGTCGCATGCACTTTTTCCCCTGTTATCGATATATTTCGGCTGCCATCATTGCTATTGGAATGAATTGTCAGCGAGTTGCGATTGAAATTTGTGTCTAAAAGTTTTTTACTTGCGTTAGCTTTATCAAGAACGTGCAATCGACGAAAATTGCCATCAGCTAAACGTACATAACAGCCTTCGGACATTTTGTGATATGAATCGGTAGGCAATTTGTGAAAATTGCCTTGCGGTGTACGATAGTAACAGTAATCGGTTTTGTGGTAACCATTCTCAATAGCCGAACTCATTTGCTCTGTCTGCTTTGAAATAATTTCAAGTTTTTTCAATTCAGTTTCGGCATTGAAGTTTAAGGTGGCCGCAGCCATGGTAACGGGCCGTATTCGCTCACCAGTATGAATTTGTAAATCACGTACCTTACGAGATGTGGCGCTGCTGTCCCCACTTGTTGCATTCTTTCCCGGTAAAGTGTTATTTTTCCGATCCCTGTAAAGTACTGATTGACTGCCAGTAATTTCGACATTATTGCTGTGTATGCTGCTGGTCTGGCCCATATTAATCAATCAGAAAACTTCTTCCTATGTTTTCCGAACATGTACCTCACATTGATTCATCTCTCGCTTTCACTTTCTTTTCTTCGAATATTGTAATATTGTAATATTGTAATATTAATATTTTTTATTTTTCTTTAAATAAAACACATTCAGTATGCTCGCCGCGCCAATGACTTGTTTGTTCTTCGGTATTAAATACAAAAAAAAAACTGAAATATTTCACTATCTTTTTTATTTGTAAAAGTTCGTTTTACAAGTGAGAAGTAGATAACAAAAATAAGAAAATTAGTCCATGTGTTTGTTGTGGGTAATGCCTTTGAATTTTAATCTACACAGTGCACAAATTATATAAAAAGATAACAAATAAATGCTTTAACCAATTTACTACGTTTCATCTATACAAATAAAGGGTGTACCAAAATTCATTCAGTAGTGTTGACAATAAAAAAAAACAACTTGACACGTGTGTGTAATGTAACAGTGAAACCACCGTTCAGCCACTATTACAGGCAAATCAAAAAACTAATTCTAGGTAGAACTGAACAGAATTGGAGTACTGGCAATTACTATTTTTTTTTTTTTTTTTTTTTTTTTTGATTACTCGATTCGACTTTTTAATTGGGTACACTTAATAATACTTAATACTTCCTTTTGCATAATAGCAATGGAAATTTACCACCGTAGTCGTACTATTCAACTTATTTCAAAAAATACTAAAAGTATTGTTTAATTACTTTTATGTATTGAGTACCTAAAAAACGTATCAAATTCTGGATACCCACTACTCAATAATTTTCCAGCACTATCTTGGAATAGATTGCAGGATTTCAATGATCATAGAGCTCAAACTGGACATTGCAAGGACTAACAGGCTTCAAGGTTTAGAAAAATATTTCTTAAAGTCTTTTTAACTGTCTTTTTTCAGGTTCAGCATATGGGAGAAAAGTACTTTGGATTGATGTAGTATGATAGAAAGTTTAAATTTATAATTAGAGTCGACAAGCTTGATGATACATAATGAAGCTTATCTAAAGAATAGAATCAGCGAATTCCTTTAGATGTTATTAAGAAGGGAATCGTTAGAAACCATTAGGTTTACGAGTAGAGGTGTACACACCAGAGAATGACAAAAGTATCATTTTTAGTACTTATTAAGTATTTGAGACGAAACATGTATTTATAAATATGTATAGCTACAGCTCAAACAACATATCATACACACATACTCATTTCTATTTCAAGTTAAATAACTACAAGTATAGGCAGAGAATAAGTGTTCGCAATACAACTAAGTATAAGTAAAAGTTGGATAAAGTATTGGCTATACCCATACTTGTAAATACAGAGTAGGAATAAGTACAAGTATGTAAATACTCTAAGTATACTTACAGTATTTTATAAATATATGTAACTATATGTATTAATTATTTTACAATTTAAAAATACTTTTATTCATTCCTTCATCCTAATATACAAATTATTTTGGTTCTCCATACTTAACCAATGTTCGGTTATAAACAAAATATTGCCAAACATCATCCACCTTTTTATACACACAATTCCTAAAAGTAGTTGTTTTACTTATAAGTATACTTATAGTATTATAAGTACTTTTCCATACTTGTAAGTATTAGGTAGTTATAAGTATGGGTATGGCAGATACCCATCACATTATCTACCTATAACCAGTTGTACTCATACATGCATTAATTATACATTTTTAAGTTCGTTGTGTATAAATAATGTTTGTTATAAGTATTGAGTACACCCATACTTATTTCACTGCAAATATGTATGTGTAGGTATTTTCTGTGTTATAAGTATAGGTATAACTAATACCCAAAAATATGTGTAAATACTTGACTACATTTATTTCATAAGTACATACTTTTGTCAGTCTCTGGTACACAACATCTAGCACTATTCTTCCTCTTTTTAATTAGGCTTCTACTTCTAAGCAATGAAACTCATTTTCGCCATTTCTCGCATTTTTGCTTGTCGAAAATCGTACGCTTGCAACACTTGTCACTGTTTGATGCTTCTTACTGGCTGGTGGCATGATTAAACCATATTTCTTCTGATATCTGATATAACTAGATTACATGTACTGCAGCTCTCGATTTAATACCATTAGATTTATTTTTATAGGTATATTTAAAGTCAACCCACAATTTAGAACCTCAAAACTTCATTTCAATTTTATAAAATTATCTAAAATAATTTCTCTTAAAACTTGTTCAAATTCTGCGACACCCTTTATTAATATGAGCTAACGTGTGTGATATTTATTACAAAACAAAAAGAATAATGAGAAAAGTTTAAGAAAAGAACACTTTTTATAATTAAAAAAAATCAATCTTCTTTGGATGACTAATATTTCTTAAAATGGTTTAAGTCGAATATGTATGAATGTGGGTATTTATAATACTTTGATAAATTGCTATACTATTGATCAATGTAAATTATATCCAAATTATAAATTTTCTTAGACAGTATGTAACTCAAATGAAAAATGAGAATATTGTAATTCAATTTATTTTTTCGAATTTGTAATACGAGAATATACTTATGCATATTGACATATGGATGTACCTACTTTCTGCTATGTTAAAATATAAAGATGATCTTTCTCAATATAATTTTATTGTGTGTACATGCACATACATATATACTTACATATGTATGTTGCTTTATCTTTATATAAAATTGTACGTATTTGTTTGAATCAGAGATGTCAAATTTGGTGCTGCAAATAATTTTATGTGAACGTTTTAAAACGAAGAAATGTATAAAAGACTGCTACAACAAATAATTTAAATTCAGTTTGAACCGACAGTACATCTAAATACCTATATCTTGATATTTTTATATATATATTCTTTTTCTTTTTTGACAGAAAAATCAGCTGCTTACTCATAAATTTATCGTTATATGGAAACAAAGATCAAAGTTAAGCATAGATCATTCCAAGAATTAATTAAATGTAATTTAAAAAGCTGTAGTTTACTAAACAACGGAGTTATTCAGATTTAACACTATTAAAAATTTTTACACAACATTATTATATTGGATAACAATTACATATTTTAATACATAATATTAATTGCACTTATTTTATTATTAATTTAACTCTTTTTTTTTTTTGCATTGCAGATCTTTGATCATGTTTATTTTATAACAGTTTTGTAGCATTTTTTAGGTACGTAATACTTCAATGGGATATCTATGTGCGGAAATATAACAGCATACAAACGCTCATCAACACAAACTAAAAGCTTTTAGCTCAAAATACACACATCGCCGTATAAGTAGAATTAAAAGCTGTGTGTGGTTAAAAAAATGTAAAGATTTATATTTTGAAAGAACGGATAGGTATTAAGCCTTTTATTATATAGATAATTCCACTTGGAATTTTATAATCAGAAGATTGATCCTTACATGGTATGGATCCATCTTTGTACATTGATATTTTTATTGCCTTTACTTCTTATAGTTATAAATTGCTAAAAGTTATTTTCCAATCGTGTTCAGTGTTTTACTCCTCTCTCTCTCTCTCTCTCTCTCTATCTATCTATCTTACTTTTCTCTCTCCCTCTCTTCTTTTCACAATAAGATTGCAGAGTTGTCAGATTTGGCGATTTCTCGTCAAAAGTGGAGAATTGAAACTTTTTTGGTGTGTAATTTGTGATTTGGTTTGGTCATGTTTTCGCTCTCTGATTCATCATTGCGAATCATACCGTTTACACGACACTGCTTCGTTTTGTTCAAATTTATTACACGATTTCCTTTTTTACCACATATGTATATTTGTTTGCGTTTTATATATCTATTTAAAGTTGTATTTTAATTAATTGCTTATTTATTTATATTTAAACATCACTGTTTTTTTACATTTTTATGTAAACAAAGAGAGCTAGTTCAATTAAACTTGCGATAAAAATTAGAGAATAGAGAAATTATTCATGCTTCGCAAGAAAATTTAAACTGAATCATCTCAAAACAAGATGCTTCGCTCAGTTTTTTCTTCTTCTTTCTCATCCCCATACATCCATCTAGCAAAACCCTAAAAGAATTTAAGCCCTGCAGTATGTAGGCTGTACTATCTATAAGGCCTTTGCAATCCAGCAGAAGTCCTTTCGACTTCCCCAGTACTGATCATTTCTATCTAAATTGAACCCATCGAGCTCCCCGATTGGTGGTTGCTCTGTTATTTCCCACATCTTACTGAAGGTTTGTCAGTTCATCAGCAATCTAATTGCTTTCGACACAGCACCCAGCTTAACCTTAAAATGTTCATTTTTGCATTAAGAGCCCTTTTGCACTTGCATACTAGATTCTTTAAAGCCTTACGCTACCCGACATAACTTGACAGACACTAACTCCGTTGCTTTCAAAATCTCTTGAATCTCTGCTTGGACCTCACCGCAAAAATCTGAAAGCCTATACGACCTTCGAAGTGCCTTCATAGGCCATAGATTGGAAAATGCACACTCCTAAACAGTGCGTCTTTTCAGCCCACAATTATCTAACCGGTAATACTACTGGTGTTCTTGCAAAATGAATTTGAGTGTCCATGTAGTCCGAAAGCTCAATGCTAGGGCCCATGAAACCTAGCTCATTCAATATTTTTGTGTAGACTGTTGGCCCAATCTCTCTAATTCTGACTCACCAAATCATACGAAACTTTTTGACGGCATTTCTAAGCTTTCATTAATGCCATATTAGAGCCATTCATGTATGTATGTTCCAATAATTATAATTTTTTATATCTTTTATTGCAAAGAAAAAAAACATCACTTCATTATGATGCCTCAGCTTCTTGTAGGCATTTATTATCCAAAACAACACGCGAATGCTTTGTTCTGCTTGAAACATGAATAAAACCTTAACATGCTCGGCCAGGTCATTCGGATAAGAATATTAAAAAAGACATTTATGTGTGGCCCACAAACTGGCACATCGGATCGTCCTCGATCGAATATGTGGTACTTTCGAATTCTACTAAGCAGAAATTTTTATTATTATTTATAGTTACACGCAGACAAATATACAAAAATTTAAACTCCGAGTCCATTAACTGCAAGCTCTCAAGCAAGTTTGGATATAAAATTACTGGTGTATTAATATTTCCAAACGGATACGGTCGTTGTTGGAATTTGTAAATGCCTTTCCAGACATTTAAAATTTATAAAATAAACCCGTTGCGAGCCGTTGTGAAAATATTACATGTACATGTTTTTTAACGGTTATTATATCCGAAACAAATACCTGTTTTAAGACTAAATCATATGTACCTATACCTAAAAGAGCACAATGTTGGCAAATAAAAAATATCTTAAAGCTTGAACTATGATAACCACCCATCATTTTTTTCTATATTGACACAAAATTCGAGTTCGCGCAGATATCTAAAGAAACTTTAGGAAGCCGTAATTCGGAAAATATTACTTGCCACCCAATTTTACCTTTTTAACTTTCTACACGACTTTTTGTCAAACTAAAAGATAACAATAAAATTGTCAATTTGTAACAACCATGTTACATGTTACAAGACGTAGAAAAAACATTAACATGGGCAGTGATCATTTTATGTCTAATGGAGTCAGGGGGTAAAGGACATTTGATGCCACAAAATTTAAAATAATATATTGGCGCTTTTTTTAATATGTATAGAGAAATTAGGGGAAAATCTGACAACCCCGCTTCATTGAGCTTTTGTTGCTGTTCTTAATTTTATTCGATATTTCTATTTATTCATTGTGACTTTGTTTTTATGCTGACAACTATGTATGTATGTATGTAGGTATGTTATTTATTTATTTATTTATTTATTTATTTATTTATTTATTTAAATTGCTTTTATTCAAATCTTAATTAGTTCAGCTACTTGTTAATGGCTTTCATTAATAAGTTTTATTTTACTGCTGGCTTTCTTTAGCGCCTTTTTAATTATGGCTAACAATTGTGATATTTCCATAAATAAATACCTATGTTAGAAATTTAATTTATTAAAATGATAAATATTTTATTTGCAATTTTATTGTACATACATATATAATTATGTACCTACATAGGTATATTTATTTATATAATACCAAGAAGCTTTTAGTAAAAAATTAACACTGATTTCTAATATTTAACACACACATAACCCAAAATGAGTATAATTTGTTAAAAAATTTGTTATCCCACTTTCAAGTTTATTTTAAGTTAAACGTCGTTACGTAGAATTATTTGTGTGCTTGATTTAAAAAGTGGCACGTAGAAAAGCTAAATTGTCAGCACTTAATGAAATCGAGCTTATAGTTCAAACCAACACAACAAAACAAAAATAAATAAACATGAGAATTTTTCATACATATGCATGTATGAATGTATGCACATGTGTATATATATAAATAAATATATATGTATGTATACGTATACGTGTTTGTTTATTTAAGCTGCTCACTACTTTATTTCGATGTTAGTTAATTGTATCGTCGCCGTCGCCGTCGTCGTCGATGTTCACATTTTTTAATTGTATTTTTCTTTTGTCTTTAATACGTTTTCTGTTTTCGTTTTGTTCTTTTGTTTTCGTCTTTTATTTTGACGTTATTCATTCATTTAAGTTTTATGAATATTCTTTAATTGAATAACTTTAAAATTTTCTCATCACTATGATTATCATGATCATCACCAACAAATGGCCTTTATTATGTATGTATGTTTGTAGGACTATTATCACCGTATGAACAGCTTAATAACACAATAATAATAATAATTAATGATGCACACTTGTCAATCTACAAAAAAAAGAAACGATATTTCGAAAAAATCAGTAGTATCAGTAGCAGTAGATTTCTTTCTCAAACGAGAACAACACAATCACAAACGAATTCGCATAGCATATTTTTGCGTTTCGAACATTACAACAACACAACACAAGTCTGACTGCCTCAGTATAGCAAATTGGCAATTTATATTTTAAATTAACTACAACTCTATAGGTATTTTTTTTTTCTTCTTTTTTATATTATTTTTAATAGTGTGTATTTATACTTATTTATTTATTCATTTATTATACATATAGAGGTTACTTGTATGGGGACATACCTAGCTACATACTGAATAAAAATGTGACCAGTAGATTGATATACCACATAGATAGGTAAATAGATAGAAAAATAGATGTAAATTATAAAAGATAACTAACTACACACACACTAACATACACTCACACATGTGTATGTATGCATGCATACCACCAGTCGTAGTTAGTTGTTGGATACGATCACGTTCTAATAAAAAAGTAGATACCTATTATCTAAGCAATTAATCTTTTAAAATATTAATAATTACAAGTAGGTACAAAGGAACGTTTCTTTGAAAGCTTATTTCGATTTGTTTAAATGTGAATTTGTTATAACTTTATTATTATTTTTGTTATTTTTTAATTAGTTTTATTTTAATATTATCTTTTGTCGTCGTGCTTTTTTTTTTCTTTTGATCGGTGGTGCTGTTGTTGTTTGTTTGACGCTTGCTTTATACTAAAATTGTAAATTGATTTTAGTTGCTAAAACATGTCTCAATACGAAACCAGTCAAGTGTTTTAGTAGCAATTGCTGACTGGTGATGGTATTTGTAGACTTTTTTTAAGTACAAACATTCACACAAATGCAACCACAATGTATGTATGTATGCAAACACTCACACAATTGTGTGACAATGAACTCGTCGTCGAGCTTTTTTACTTATCTGTCTCTTCTTTGTAAAAGCTTTAACTTATTGAGTTGTGTATGAAAACAGTCTCAAAAGTTTTTTACCTGCCCTGCCCGCAAATGACGACTGTTACTTATTCGATATATTTGATTTTATATCCGTTATTTAATACTGAAATGCATATAGTAGGGGTGTAAATTAACAAGTGTGGTTGATGACGATGTTGGGAATGCAAAAGCAAAAAGTTATTTAGTTTATTAATAAATACAAATTGCAAGCTCAGTTGCAATACATATGGCCATTAAAATAGGTATACTACTCGTCTCTACTTGTTGCAAATAAAAAATAAAAATAAATATGAAATTTCAGGTATGGTATTGAAAAAAATAGAGGATAGAAGTAGTATAGTTAGTATACAATAGATTTGAATTTACCTATATTAAAAATGTCAGTAAAGACTTCCAAATAAATCTTTCATCTAATGGGTGTGCTCATAAGCTCATGAGCAAGTGGTCATACTCAGGCACAAACTAGCTTACTGAACACATGTCTATTCATACCATAATATTAGTGACCGAGAAAAACGAACTTTCTAAACTAGCGAGCGCCGTGTTTAGTCGTCCGATGTTTGAAACACTCAGTGTGTTTTAGTAGCCAACGTGCTAACCACTTGATCTGCAGCATGGCTACCGTGAGCACTTGGTTCTTATTTGCAGCCTTTTGTCAAGTTGACAAAAGGCTGTTATTTTTAGTTTAATTATTTAATGTTTTTGTTGCAGATTTTTCTTTGTCATTGTAGTTTTGAATAATGTTGCATTTTATTTATTTGTTGATGTTTTCTTCTAGTTAAATCTTTTGCAAATAACTAAGGTTATACACGTGGTCGCAAACCATTCATATAGTCATAGCCATATTAATTAATATATAATTAAATTTTTCTCTTTACAAATTAGTAAAAAAAATTCATTTATAGTACCAGCTGATTGATAAATACATATCGTCACCTAAAATGCAAAAGGCCGTAACTACACTTTTTAGTTTTTTACAGGAGAAGGAATAAACGTTATAAATTAAAGACTACTTAAAACTTAATATCCACATTTTAGATTCAAACTTAGAAAACAAACATAACACACATTGAAAGATAATCAAAGCCAACTTTGTTTTGTTTTTTTTTTTTTTTGGAAAAGTGCAGTTACGGCTTTTTGGTTTAGTTGACGTTGCAGTTACAGCCTTTTGTTTTTCACCAATAAAGTCGTAATTCACAATACCGCTATTTTTATCGATTTAATACCAAATGAAAATTCGTTCGATCAGCTCTTTCAAACACAGTCGAAGATCGAAAGTTGCGAACAAATACAAGTTTTCTCTGAGATTCGTTAAAATAAATAACAAAATAATATGTATTAAGAATATTTAAATAATTAGTCGAACATGCAAATTAATTTTTGAAGTCATTCGTTTAATTCTTTCCAAGTGGAAAGACTATTTTTTGCAAATTAGGTGATTAATTTTTAAAGAAAAAATAAGAAAATTTTATTTTAAATACTAGCAGAATGTAATGCATTTTTTGGATAGCTAAGAAAGAATTAAACGAACTTAAGCCTGATTTGAAAAAATTATTTTGCATGAAAATAACATATATTCTAATTGAATTGAAAAATTATTCTAAAATATTCTTAAATAATAGTTTCGAAATGAAATGCAATTTAATGCAATAATAAACCAAAAAAGTTCACCTAATAAAATCAACATTTATCCACTAATGTTCAATTTATTTGCAATATACCTGACCGTGTTTTTTGTAAATTAAAAAAAAAATTTAATTTAAATACTTCCATTGTTCCATTGTTATTTTGGAATATTTTATGTCAGTTGTTGGTAATTAGAATTGAAAAAAAATTTTAAAAATATACAATAACATTTAATATGTTTTCAAAATGTTGTTTTGAAAAGGTGCGTTATATGTAGCCAAGGCGAATTTATATAAGGTGGCATCGCCGCGACAACAAATACAACACCAAAAAACACCCACATGCATTTTGTTGTTGGTTACATGTACGGCAGACGCCAAAAGCACTAACGAAAATATTACATCCAACAACTGAAAACACTTCTTCCTTACCTTTTTTGATAGTATTTTTTTAATATTGAAAATTTTTTTTTAAATAAATACAATTTTATTTATTTTTTTTCAAATTTAAAAAAATAAATGAATTTTTGACAGCTGCTATTCACAAGAAAGTAAAGCAAAAAATAATTAAATTCGCCGTGCTGCCACCTAGTAAAATAGATTCGCCTTGTATGTAGCCTTATTTCATAGTTAATTTATTAATTTAAATTAAATATTGCATACAATACTTTTTAATTACAACATCCCAGCATTTTTTAACATCATGTTATTTATCAGTATGTGGTGAATACCATTTTTTTTTATTTTGACAGTTTATTATATTTTGAAATTTAGCAAAACTACGATACAACTAAAAAATTAAAGAGCCTGGTCAAAAGCTAATAGCCTTCTTACACTGATCAACATCTAACATCTACCATCAATTTGCGAAGATGACATCTTTCTATAAAATTATACAGGGCTTAAAATCTACATCTTCACAAGATGTTTCTCAGTTTTGTCATTTTAAATCTTTCGATTATTTTAGTGTTACCACTAGAAAAATTACTAAAATAAGTCATGTTGAAAAAAAAAAATATAAACAAATATGTCCATGCATGTATGTCAATTAAAAACTTTTTTACATCTTCCACCAAAATGATTTCTAAAACTTAACAATTACATTAATAATTAGGTTTTATTTAGCAAAGCAACAATTATTAATATTTTCTGTAAACTCACATTTTTATTTTTTTATTCGCAAAATTGTGCGCCTTTCGTTTTAATTTTTTTGACAGTTAGTTGATGGTAGATATCAGATGTTCCAAAAGTAAACCAATGTCTCATATTTTTAATATCTTTCATACGTTTCACAAAATGTTGGTCAGTGTAAAAAGGCTATAATGCTATAAACACAACTGGGAATAACGACGAATTTCGTCCTACACCACAAATTCGTCTGTAAAAATTCGCTATGTAAATTCTGCTGTTATAATTGATATTAACTTACTGTAATCAAAAAATTTAAAAATTTTGTGAAAATTACTATAATAAATATAATACTTATTATAGTAACAGATTTTTGCTTGTACGTAAATTTTTAAGAATGTAATGGCGGGTAGTGTGACGTAAGAAACGTAAGAAATATAAATAATCTATTTCATAGCCGCGTATGACGAATTTCGACCGACGCCATAATTGAGTCCATCTTCATATACAAAAATGTGTTTTATTTGGCGACGAATATTCGGGACTAAAAGTTCGTCGTTCGTCCCAGTTGTGTTCCCTGCATTATGATCTAAATCTCAATTATTTGGTATTGATAAAACTCTTGTAAATAAAAAACTCTTGTTTCATTTAGATTTAAGTTTCTATTCTGTAAGGATTCAGTGAGGAATAAATAAATAAGGAATAAATACATAATTAAATTATCTGAAAAACCAAATTCATAAAAAAATTATATATAAAACTACTTTGATGTCTTGATTTGTATATAGAAAGAATGACGACTGTGATTAACGAAGAATCGATACATTGTGGAATCAAATGACAAACTGATAGCTACTTTTTAAAAATAATAAATAGCTGTGTGTATACGTACATATCTCGGAAATTCATTGAAAGTAATTAGATACATATATATTTGCATAAAGTGAACTTACCTTAGCTGACGATGAAGCTCTTTGTTTTAGTGCTGCCGCCGCTGAATTTGAATGACCGCTGACGGCAGTTTTTCCTATTATAGATGCCCCACCACTATTAACTACAGCATTGCCACCGGCATGATGATGATGGTGATGGTGGTTAGATGAAGTTGAACTGGAGGAATTAATTACGGCCGATGAGCGGGAACCGTCTGTAACTGAATTTGCTCCGGCATGGCAATGATGTGTCTGCGATTGGGAGGATTGTGACGGTGTTGAAGTATGGTGCTGTTGCTGCTGCTGATACGAACTATTATTTTGTGTCTGGTTAGCATTTGCTAGAGATGTTGATACAATTGAAGTGCAAGTGGCCGCATTATTGGGTGTTATAGTATTGGCAACGGTTGCTGTTGTGGTAACAGTCGTTGAAGGCAGTACAATGGTATTTGCGTTTGTAGAGTCATGTTGCTGTTGATGAGTATCCTGTACCGATTGCACTGAACTATTAACACTATGATGAAGTGATTGCTGCTGTTGCAGCTGTTGTTGTTGTTGTATAGTCGATTGCGATGAGCTGGTTTGCTGTTGCGCTATTTGCTGCTGATGCGACGTGACCGCATTTGTCGTTGGGGTAGTTGTGCCATTCGTAGTTGTACTGACGCTGTGTCCAGATGTTATTGGTGATGTGAGCTTTGACGCTGCATTGCCATCATTGGCTACGCTATCGGCGGGCAACGACTCAGGAACTGTTTGTAATGTCGTGCGCATTGTTGTTGACATTATTTTTAATTCATTCGTCGTCTTAATTACATATACAAATTAGTTAATGGTGATGTCAAACAGGATCCTTTTTCCTCTTCTCTATCTAATCTCGTAACGTTTCCGTTTGAGAGAAATGGTTTATTGCTGTTTGGTAGGTTATTTTATGTAAGATTATCAATAATTGTCTTCCAATGCGCAGCTACCCTTAGCCAATAAAATGTTTTTTTTTTTCACTTTATTCCATATCTATCCCCAGCGTTCGTTCATACAGTGATGAAAATTATGTGTTGTTTTATTTCTTCTACTTCTCTATACTATAATAAGTACTTTATGTTTTCATTTAATTTAATTTTATTTTATTTCGATTACTTTAAATTCATTTTAACACAAATCGTTTTCTTAACATAAAACAGATGCAATCAATATACAAATGTGCAGCTGAAGATATTTCCATCCAAAATAAAAATCAACAACAAAACTATTTTCCAAATTCACAAAAGTATTTCAAATATCTGAAATGATATAAAAGACATAATATTTATTAAAAAAAAAGAAAAAAAACAAACTATTTAACATCCAAACAATAATTATATACGAAAGTAGTAGTTGTAGAGCACAATGGCTTTGAAAATTTCGGTTTATAACATTATTTGTCTTTTTATTTTGTTTATTATGTAATCGCAAGTAAATGCAGAAAATATTTTTGGTGAAACATTGTCAATCTTGAGTTTGCATTGCAGCCTCTGGAGTAGCATTAATTCAGTACGAATTTCATCGTCTAAATATGAACGACATAAAAGTGATTTTATTTTCTTGTGATCATTTGCAGATAAAGGTTCTACTGGAGCATTTATATGAGTGATATCGGAGGGATGTATACCTAACCATTTCAATTGGGGACATGTTAGATTGAAAGTATTCGGACCTTGAGCTAAAGATCCATAACGGTAAATAAGCATAATCTCTATGCCGAATGGATCGCCATCGACCAATGCATAAATGCTTAAAAAATTGTCTCTCCATAATTTGTGCAAAACCCATCTCGTACATATATCTGGGTAACCTCGCGCCGTTACTAATATAATGTTGCCATTTAACAGGGAGAAAATATCGCAAGCAATAAGATTTTGAAAGACAGTATCTTTTTCTACAACCAACACAAGATGGGCTGTTGTTTCAAATTTGTCAATGTATGTAAAATTCGGCGGCATTAGGGTTGATCCTTTGAATTCGTTACAATCGATAACATCGCCATTGCTCATATGCACAAGTATAGGTCCTATAACGAAGTGCAATATAAGTTTAAAATTGTGTTTGTTCAACATTAATGACTCATGTCTGGTACCTGATATAAAACATTTTCCTGCAGCAAATATTCCTAAATTCCATGATGCTGTATCTAATGCTTGACACACATCATTGACAGCGCACTGTATCTGTAAAGTATTGCATTCAATATCAACATTCCTGTAGTATAGTTGACGTAAAGTGCAATGGCTCCTAGAGAGAAATAGTTCATGCACTTCAGCTAGAACAAATAAAAATGATGCAAATCTTTGTCTGCTATAAAAACGCCGGTAATAAAGTTTATCTAATGATGATGATGATGATGCCGTTGACCTTTGCTCATTATCAAATATACCGATGATATTATTTCCGTTTACTTCAACCTCATTCTCATAGAGTTTATTATTGCCGCTGCTGCTGTTGCCACTGTTGTTGTTAAAACTATTTAAACAAATTTCTGTTTTTATTCCTTGTGACAAGAAATCATTTATTAACTTTGTTATCAAATTTTCAATTCGATTAATCATTTTTTTGTTAATTTATTTCCGATTTCCTTGTATCACTTTTCGTTTTGTTTGAATCTGTTCAGTTTACCGTTATACAGTAACATATTCTTACAGTGTGGTGCAAAAGTAACCCAATGTTTAATACAAAAGAAACAACTTTGTTTGTTTTTTATGATGAATGAATAAATTTAAAACTTAAATATATATTTACATTATTAAATTCCTTAAGCAGAATTTCCATATTTTTAAATAATTAAAGTCTAACGAAAGCAGTAATTGATCTATATTATAATGCAAATGCCCAGGTCGAAGTGAGAGAAAGCAATCCAAATTGATATTTAAGACAATTGGCAAATGATATTTACAGATAACTATAAAAGAATCAATCATGATAAGGCTATTTACGATGTATACACAAACAACTTAGAAGCCTAATTTTGGTTGCAAATAAAAGCTAATATAAAACCCTATACAGCTCACAGCAGACATTTTGACAGCTTTTTAACTTCAGTGGAAAAAAATATAATTCTGATACAATTTTCTAAAATGTTTAAAGAGTTTTTATACCTACATGATATAAATGATTTTGCTAAGAACATAAATATTATACAATATAAAAAATTAACTTTAAATTAATTTATAGACGCATTAATTATTCTTTCACAAAGTCGTATGTATGTATGTACATATGTATGTATGTAGATATGTATGTATGTACATATGTATTTATGTTATATGTATTTATGTACATATGTACATATTTATGTACATATGTATGTATATATGAATGTATGTATGAATATATGTATGTTTTAATGAATGATGTACATATGTATGTACGTATATGCTAACTTTAACACTCTAAGGTATATCTTAGGTATAGCTAAAGTTAGGATTTTATCGGCGAGATAAGTTGTTTTTCGATATACTTAATAACGAGGGTAAGGCTCGTTCCAATAACCTGCCTCCTAAATAAAATGAAAAAAGAAAACACAATTATTTGTCGTTTAACAATTTTTATTTCGGAAACTTATATTAATAGCTATGAATATTAGTTTCATATATTTATTAACATTTTATCATTTTTTAGTTTGTTATGCTATTTTTTTAATAAAATCATCCATTTAGTGCGCCTTTTCAGACTTCCTTAACGTGATTAGTTATTCTGCTTTACAAGAATCAATTTATTTTAAAAAAGTAATATTCGCGTATCAAGTTATTGAAAAATGGCTGAAAATTAATACAATTTAGAATTTAAATTAAGTATTTTAAAGGATAACTAGCAGAGACAAAAACTACATTATTTCACAGAGCTCATTTTGCAATCAACAGAGCACTGTTATTAGTAGGTATTACATTTGAAAATTTCCTGGGAAAATCAGTGGTCCATATGGAAAAATGGGGATGGGCTGGTATAACACACCAGACAAAAATGGAGGTCCAGGCAGTACGTAATGGACCTATAATAGTGGGATATCTGAAATAATCTTAGAACTTGAATAAAAGCTGAATTTTTCAAAATAGTCATATTTGAAAATTTCTGGGGAAGATAAGTGGTCAATATGGAAATGTACCTATTTATTTATTTATTTATTGTAAATTATGCCTATAAGGCTTATGATATAACCCTTAGATGCTAATAAAACTATATTAAAAAAGAAAATCTTGAATAGTACTTAAATCAATAATAAAATAAAAATTTTAAAATTTGAACCTTAAATATTTTTTAATTTTATAGGAATAAGGTTCCTTTTTAGTTTTGCACAGTAGTATTAACACTAAAAAATTTATATTCATTATTTCTGGGTTGATTAGTTACTGATCGATATTGTACCTACATCGTCTAATTTACATGTTCCTACCGAGAAAACACATAACTCTTTTAGACCAAATTAGATATAAAAGGCCGTATCATAAAATATGCATAATTCATTTATCGTATGACTCTTTAACAATTAAAGTCTACTAATTACAGTCTTTTGATAAAAGGAGAAAAAATCGTCT